>OY992876.1:250818060-250838060 GCA_963921405.1 Cepaea hortensis | reverse complement strand
CGGGCAACAGCTGTGACAGGCTGGCTAAACCAGGCGTGGGTAGCTGATTCGGCCTCAAACCAATCGGTGAACTAGGGTATGCCTACCCTGCATGTGAAGATAGGGTTCAGCAGACTGCACGGAAGAAATCATTAATGATTCAACGGGCAAGACGGTGTTTACCTGCAAAGCGTTGTGGAACGTGATGTGCACGGCAATGCATGTAGATCGTCCAGGTCATCTACTGCATCCGTATTCGTTTCCAGTCGCCTTGGCTTGTCTTGCCACTTGATTCAGATGGACTCAGGCGATAGAGTGTGGTCTACGAATTGCGCAACTCTTCCTCTCTTTAATCCAATTCATCGCTCAAGTCATTCTTCATCCAACTTCATCTATCACCTTCAATCCCTGTGGCGATGGGTGAGCGGCGAAGCGGCAGGCGTGGGTACACTGGCAGTCGTAGTCGCAGACCTGCACACATGTGGCTCAGGCCATATGGTAGTCCTCTACTGACCAGAGCAGCAGTGGGATTCGGCAGCCCACTGAGCGACTGAGCAGCCCTGTATAGGAAAGCACTGCTCACCTTCATAGCATGAAAAAGGGGCTAGAAAAGATGCCCCAATAATTGTCTACTCCATCATCATCATTGAAAGCATTGACCAAACTTGGTTGAACATCAAGAATACAATTCAGTCTACCGCAGAAGAATGTCTCGGTGTGTTAACCACGCATAGAAAGAACAGATGGTTCAATCAAAAATGTGAAGAAGCAGTCATTAGGAAGAAGAATGCCAGACATGTATGGTTAAATGACATCAATAACATCCAAAAGGAAGAGCATTATAGAAATGAATGTAAAGAGGCTACAAAAATAGTCAGACAGCAGAAGCGAGAATATATGAGTAATATAATCAAAGATATGGAGACTAATCACCAGAAAAATGAATCGAGAAAATTTTTTAAAGAACTGAAGTCAATGAAACGAGGGCACCAACAAAACACATATGGTTTAAAAGACAAAAATGGGAATATGATAAATACCAATGAGGAAATGTGCAACACATGGAAAGAATATTTTATTGAATTACTAAATTGTGAAGCTCCAAGTAACATTTTCTCACAGGAAGAGGTTCTAACATGCGAACCACAAATTGAAGAACCTACATTTGAAGAAATCCTATATGTAATCACACGACTTAAAAACAATAAGGCAACTGGGACTGATGGAATTGCTGCTGAATTTATAAAGGCAGGTGGCCATGCATTACATCTAAAGCTATACGAACTAATAATAAAAATCTGGAGGACAGAAGAATTACCCCATGACTGGAAAGAGTCATTATTGATACCTATCTTTAAGAAAGGAGACAAGTTCCAATGTGGAAATTATAGAGGAATATCACTACTGTCCACAAGCTATAAGATACTATCCGCAGTATTACTAAATAGACTAAAACCATATTCAGAAGACATATTAGGTGACTACCAGGCGGGTTTTAGACAAAACAGATCAACAATAGATCAGATATTTATCTTACGACAAATAGCCGAGAAACATTGGGAATATAAAAGAGATCTCCATAACATTTTTGTGGATTTTAAAAAGGCTTATGATAGTGTCCATAGGAATAGTCTATGGAATGCTATGCAGGAATTTGGAATACCAAGGAAGTTAATCAACATGACCAGACTATGCATGGAAGATACTTATAATATAGTAACATATAAAGGCAGGAAATCAGACCCCTTCCAAATAACATCTGGCTTGAAACAGGGTGATGCACTATCGCCGCTACTCTTCAATCTGGCTCTAGAGAAAGTTGTAAGGAAGGTAAAGGAGGAATGTGATATTGGAGGAACATCCAAGCTGCTTGGTTATGCAGATGATATAGATATTATAGGGCAAAGTGAACAAAAGACATTGGAAATATTGACTCACTTAAAGGAAAAAGCCCAACAGATGGGGCTGGTTATCAACCAAGATAAGACAGAATATATGGTAATTTCAAGAGACGGAATGGCTAGAAACTCTGGCCACATACAAATAGATAATATGACCATTAAAAGAACGGAAACATACAAATACCTGGGTACGATCTTCAACTGTTCCAACATCATAAGGGAAGAAATACAAACTAGAATCAACTCTGGAAATAAGATATACTATGCACTACAACATCTACTAAAATCAAAGGCGCTATCTCGTAACACCAAAATCACAATATACAAAACACTGATCAGACCAGTTGTGCTGTATGGCTCTGAAACCTGGAGTACAACGAAAGGAGACGAAGCCTTGTTACAAACCTTTGAGAACAAAATTTTAAGACGCATCTTTGGACCCATTAGGGATACACAAAGTGGAGAGTGGAAAAGAAGAAGTAACAAAGACATTTATGATCTGTTTAAGTCCCCGCTAATCACTGGTATCATGAAGGCTAATAGACTACAATGGCTGGGGCATATAGAAAGAATGGAAGATAATAGGGAAACAAAACTCGCTTACACTCAGGAAATAAATGACCGTAGACCCCGAGGTAGACCAAGAAGACGGTGGAGAGATAATACATGTACAGACCTACAAGCACTTGGAATCAACGACTGGCAAGAGAAGGTCCACCAGAGAGACGAATGGAGACGGATTGTATTTGCAGCAAAGAACCTCAATGGCTCGGAACGCTGAAGAAGAAGAAGATCATCATCATTACCTAACTAGCTAGCCGCGGTTGGTGGGTACCCTATACTGCTGTCGACCTACAGTTGAGGCAGACATGCAACACTATGTTGTAGCTTTCTCATATGCCTGTGCCAATTTGAGGCTCAATATCAACTTGGAGAAAACTTTAGTTATGACCCAGTCAGCTCCATGGATTAATCACACCGTGCCGAATATCAAGGTGAATGATCATAGACTAAGTGTTGTAGACAAATGCACCTATCTTGGCAGCACTGTGTCCCAAGCTGCCACAATTGATGACAAAGTGAATGAAAGAATCTCCAAGGCCAGTGCGGCCTTTGGCAGACTGTACAAGAATGTGTGGGACAGAAATGGAATAAGCCTGCAAACAAAGCTGAAAGTCTACAAAGCATTTGTATTATCCACACTGCTATATGCTTGTGAAACCTGGACTGTTTACCAGCGACACGCTAGGAAATTAAACCACTTCCACACAGTCTGCCTTAGGAAGCTACTGAAGATTAAATGGCAAGACACTTTAATGACAATCTGAAAATCTCACTGAAAGCTTTTAGATTTTATCATTACATTTGGGAGACTGCTGCCAAAGACCGAAATTCGTGGCGTACATCATTACGTAAGGGCGCAGTTACTTGTAAAGCAACCAGGACTGCAAGAGCTGTGAAGAAGAGGCTGGACAGGAAAACCACTGCTGGAGATCCTCCAGGAACGTCAAGCATTCTTTGCCCACATTGTCAAAGAACATTTCGAGCCAAAACATGCCTTATCAGCCATCTTAGAACTCACGGCTCCATACTTTAAACCCCACTGGATGAAATGAATGGTCATCATCATTATTGATGGACAAACAACACACACTCCCTTGATCCGGTTATACTCTCCCATAATCCAGTTATACTCTCCCATGATCCATGTATCCTACAAGCACTTGGAATCAACGACTGGCAAGAGAAGGTCCACCAGAGAGACGAATGGAGACGGATTGTATTTGCAGCAAAGAACCTCAATGGCTCGGAACGCTGAAGAAGAAGAAGAAGATGATCCATGTATACTCTACAATGATCCAGTTATACTATCCCATTATCACTGTTATACTCTCCCATTATCACTATTATACTACCCCATGATCCATGTATACTCTTCAATGATCCATATATAAAGATACTTATAATATAGTAATATATAAAGGCAGGAAATCAGACCCTTTCCAAATAACATCTGGCTTGAAACAGGGTGATGCACTATCGCCGCTACTCTTCAATCTGGCTCTAGAGAAAGTTGTAAGGAAGATAAAGGAGGAATGTGATATTGGAGGAACATCCAAGCTGCTTGGTTATGCAGATGATATAGATATTATAGGACAAAGTGAACAAAAGTCATTGGAAATATTGACTCACTTAAAGGAAAAAGCCCAACAGATGGGGCTGGTTATCAACCAAGATAAGACAGAATATATGGTAATTTCAAGAGACGGAATGGCTAAAAACTCTGGCCACATACAAATAGATAATATGACTATTAAAAAAACGGAAACATACAAATACCTAGGTACAATCTTCAACTGCTCCAACATCATAAGGGAAGAAATACAAACTAGAATCAACTCTGGAAATAAGATATACTATGCACTACAACATCTACTAAAATCAAAGGCGCTATCTCGTAACACCAAAATCACAATATACAAAACACTGATCAGACCAGTTGTGCTGTATGGCTCTGAAACCTGGAGTACAACGAAAGGAGACGAAGCCTTGTTACAAACCTTTGAGAACAAAATTTTAAGACGCATCTTTGGACCCATTAGGGATACACAAAGTGGAGAGTGGAAAAGAAGAAGTAACAAAGACATTTATGATCTGTTTAAGTCTCCGCTAATCACTGGTATCATGAAGGCTAATAGACTACAATGGCTGGGGCATATAGAAAGAATGGAAGATAATAGGGAAACAAAACTCGCTTACACTCAGGAAATAAATGACCGTAGACCCCGAGGTAGACCAAGAAGACGGTGGAGAGATAATACATGTACAGACCTACAAGCACTTGGAATCAACGACTGGCAAGAGAAGGTCCACCAGAGAGACGAATGGAGACGGATTGTATTTGCAGCAAAGAACCTCAATGGCTCGGAAAGCTGAAGAAGAAGAAGAAGAAGATCCATATATACCAGTGTTTCCCAACGTGGGGCTCACACAGGGAGGCAATTTGATTGTTAAAGGGGCAATTCGAAATGGATCGTCCAGAGTTTAAGTTAACCGTATGGCGACTCTCAGTCGCTACTCGAGCTGGTTAAACGTCCAGTATAAGTAACTTCTGTCCGCCATGTTAGTAGCAATTATTTCATTGTTAGACGTTAGAGTTGAACTACTGGTTATATTGAGCCGGCACTAAGCATGTCGTCTTATTTGTTCTGGCGAAATGCTTCGTGCTGGGATCTCAGTTTCTGCAGTATTTCGCAGTAACGCTCAGGATTCACAGTTGGTTCTAATTTGAAGTAAGCGTCCGTTAAATTGTTGTAAAAGTCTCGTTGTTTTAATACATATATACATTGAATAAATATAAGTGATATGTAAATTGTATGAAAATTCAATTGGTAATTTTTATTAATTTCAGTTTTAGAAGCATCATTTTCCAGAAAAAATGTTCACATGAAAAAGTATTTTTTTCACCTTTGCGGTGGGGTAAATGTGCAATACATATTTAAATATGCATTTTTAGTCAACGTTTACTCCAGTTCATATCATTATTATTATTATTTTTTTTTTTTTAAGTTTTTAATTGATTTTATATTTATTTCTTTCAACCCATAGTGAAATGAGTGGTGCAAGCGAGAAAAACATTCGTCAGTATTCGGAGGAATATTTAACATTTGGTTTCTTACCCGCTGTCCACGATGAACGGTCACCTTTTTGTCTTTTATGCCAACAATGCTTGACCAACGAATCAATGAAACGAGGTTGTCTTGATGCACATATGAAGGCGAAACATAATGCTCATATTAATTCAGATTTGAATTACTTTCAAACTTTAAAGAAGAATTTTGACAAAAGAGTAACATTAAAGTCGCTATTTACTGCTCATAATGCAACTATCAATCGTACTCTTGGGGGAAGTTATCAAATTTCATTACTCATCTCTAAATCTGGGAAAAGACATACTATATGGGATAATTTAATCAAACCGTGAACATCAGCATTTCTTAAAACGGTTCTGGAAAAAGATGACAAAGGCGTTAAAGCTAAGCCACTAAGTAACAATACTATTAGCAGAAAAATAAACGAAATTAGTGAAGATATTGAAATACAACTTGTTAAAAAGCTGAAAACAAGACAATTCTCGGTGCAAATGGATGAATCAACATTGAAAGACATGAAGCCGTACTTATAACTTACGTAAGATATATTGATAAAGGTGATTTTGCTGAAGAAATTTTATTCTGTAAATCATTAGAAAGCATCATTACCTCTAAAGATATATATAGTAAGCTAAAAAAAAAAAATACTTAGATGTCAATAATATAGCAATGAAATATATAAAATCCTGTGCTGAAGATGGTGCTCCTAATAAGATGGGGAAGAAAATGGTTGCTAAAAATTTATGAAAGGTGAGAATCCAGAAATGCTTCTTGTGCATTGTGTTATTCACAGGGAAAACTGGTAGCTAAAAACATTTCGCCTGTTCTAAATGAAGTACTAAATTTAGTTATAAAGTGTATCAATGCTATTGAAGCTAGTGCCAAATGTGAAAGTCTCTTCAAGTTATTTTGTGAAGAACAAAATGAAGACCGTGTGAGACTTATACTTCACACTAAAGTAAGATAACTCTCGAAAGTGAACTGCTTGACAAGATTTATGGAACTAATTGATACTCTTAGTGATTTTTTAAGCGACAACCCTGAAATTATAAATCTGTTATCGGTCGATGTTAAGGCATTTGTGAGTTATTTGGCCGATATATTTAAAAAACTAAATATATTAAATAAACAAGTTCAAGGACAAATAAAAATCGTATCGATGCAAAAGCAAAGATATTTGGTAATGATGCCTTATTGAATTATGTCAGACATATATTTACAACAAAATCATTGAAAAGTTTCATTGGCTCCAAAAATATGAAGTGTCTGATACCGCTATATATGTTATTGTTGATTGTCTGAAAATTTTATCGGCTGATTTAAAAGAAAGATTTTCTGATTTGAAACAAATTGATTTCCCAACTTAAATGATGCAGCCAATGTTAGCGGATTTATCTGATATTTCAAATATGCAGTATCAAGAAGAACTCGCAGAAATGCAAACTGATGAGTCAATTAAAACTTTATTTAATATAAAAGGAGCAATGACATGTGAGGAAACCGAAATCAAAATTCCAAATGCAACCAAATGTGCAAGAGAACTATTGTTACCGTTTCCATCTTCATATTTAGATGAATGCGGATGTAGTGCCATAAATGCTTTGCTGCTAAACAGAAAAGAAAAAAAGAAAGAAATCGGCTGGATATAACAAAACGGGGAGACTTGAAACTTAATTTAACTAAACTGGAACCTGATATAAAATCTCTTTGCAGCAAGCATCAAGCGCACGGATTTCACTAAATTTAAATAAATAATTACTAATAATTAAAATAATATAGAAAAATCTTTTATTAAAATTATGTTGTACTTGAATTTCAGTTCACCATTATAGGTTTTGAATATTTACTTACTGTCTTTGCTCAATAATTTCCTGTTGATTTTTTTCTAAAATCTGTCATTCAAGTTTCTTTAGTGAACATTTCAATTTTTGAATATTCAAAATTATGAATATTTTTTTTTGGGGGGGGGGGGGGGGGGGGGGATAAAATTTTTTAGAAAGGCTTGGGTGGGCATAGCACAAAAAAGGTTGGGAAACACTGATGTACACTCTCCATTGATCCCCGTATACTCTCCATTGATCCCCGTATACTCTCCCATGATCCCTGTTATACTCTCCCATGATCCCTGTTATACTCTCCCATGATCCATGTTATATTCTTCCACTGTCCCTTTATATTATCCCATGATCTCTGTATACTCTCCCATTATCACTGTTATACTCGCCCATGATCCCTGTTATACCCTCCCATGATCCCTGTATTATCTCCCATGGTCCCTGTATACTCTCCCATGGTCCCTGTATACTCTCTTACAATCCCTGTTATATTCTCCCATGGTTCCTTTATACTATCCCATGATCCCTGTTATATTATCCCATGATCCCTGTTATATTCTACCGTGATCCTAGCTGTACTCCCCCATGATCTCTGGTATACTCTCCCATGATCCTTGTACTCTCCCATGATCCCTGTTATACGCTCCCATGATCCCTGTTATACGCTCCCATGATCCCTGATATACGCTCCCATGATCCCTGTATACGCTCCCATGATCGCTGTTATACGCTCCCATGATCCCTGTTATACGCTACCATGATCGCTGTTATACGCTCCCATGATCCCTGTTATACGCTACCATGATCGCTGTTATACGCTCCCATGATCCCTGTTATACGCTCCCATGATCGCTGTTATACGCTCCCATGATCCCTGTTATACGCTCCCATGATCGCTGTTATACGCTCCCATGATCCCTGTTATACGCTCCCATGATCCCTGTTATACGCTCCCATGATCGCTGTTATACGCTCCCATGATCCCTGTTATACGCTCCCATGACCCCTGTTATACGCTCCCATGATCGCTGTTATACGCTCCCATGATCCCTGTTATACGCTCCCATGATCGCTGTTATACGCTCCCATGATCCCTGTTATACGCTCCCATGATCGCTGTTATACGCTCCCATGATCCCTGTTATACGCTCCCATGATCGCTGTTATACGCTCCCATGATCCCTGTTATACGCTCCCATGATCCCTGTTATACGCTCCCATGATCGCTGTTATACGCTCCCATGATCGCTGTTATACGCTCCCATGATCCCTGTTAAACGCTCCCATGATCGCTGTTATATGCTCCCATGATCGCTGTTATACGCTCCCATGATCCCTGTTATACGCTCCCATGATCCCTGTTATATGCTCCCATGATCCCTGTTATACGCTCCCTTGATCCCTGTTATACGCTCCCATGATCGCTGTTATACGCTCCCATGATCCCTGTTATACGCTCCCATGATCCCTGTTATACACTCCCATGATCGCTGTTATACGCTCCCATGATCGCTGTTATACGCTCCCATGATCGCTGTTATATGCTCCCATGATTGCTGTTATACGCTCCCATGATTGCTGTTATACACGCCCATGATCGCTGTTATACGCTCCCATGATCGCTGTTATATGCTCCCATGATCGCTGTTATACGCTCCCATGATCGCTGTTATACGCTCCCATGATCGCTGTTATACGCTCCCATGATCGCTGTTATACGCTCCCATGATTGCTGTTATACGCTCCCATGATCCCTGTTATACGCTCCCATGATCGCTGTTATACGCTCCCATGATCGCTGTTATACGCTTCCATGATCGCTGTTATACGCTCCCATGATCCCAGTTATACGCTCCCATGATCGCTGTTATACGCTCCCATGATCCCAGTTATACGCTCCCATGATCGCTGTTATACGCTCCCATGATCGCTGTTATACGCTCCCATGATCCCAGTTATACGCTCCCATGATCACTGTTATACGCTCCCATGATCGCTGTTATACGCTCCCATGATCGCTGTTATACGCTCCCATGATCGCTGTTATACGCTCCCATGATCGCTGTTATACGCTCCCATGATCCCTGTTATACACTCCCATGATCGCTGTTATACGCTCCCATGATCACTGTTATACGCTCCCTTGATCGCTGTTATACGCTCCCTTGATCGCTGTTATACGCTCCCATGATCGCTGTTATACGCTCCCATGATCCCTGTTATACGCTCCCATGATCCCTGTTATACGCTCCCATGATCCCTGTTATATGCTCCCATGATCCCTGTTATATGCTCCCATGATCCCTGTTTTACGCTCCCATGATCGCTGTTATACGCTCCCATGATCCCTGTTATACGCTCCCATGATCCCTGTTATACGCTCCCATGATCCCTGTTATACGCTCCCATGATCCCTGTTATACGCTCCCATGATCCCTGTTATATGCTCCCATGATCCCTGTTATACGCTCCCATGATCCCTGTTATACGCTCCCATGATCCCTGTTATACGCTCCCATGATCCCTGTTATACGCTCCCATGATCCCTGTTATATGCTCCCATGATCCCTGTTATACTCTCCCATGATCCCTGTTATACGCTCCCATGATCCCTGTTATACGCTCCCATGATCCCTGTTATACGCTCCCATGATCCCTGTTATACCCTCCCATGATCCCTGTTATACGCTCCCATGATCCCTGTTATATGGTCCCATGATCCCTGTTATACACTCCCATGATCCCTGTTATACGCTCCCATGATCCCTGTTATACGCTCCCATGATCCCTGTTATACGCTCCCATGATCCCTGTTATACGCTCCCATGATCCCTGTTATACGCTCCCATGATCCCTGTTATACGCTCCCATGATCCCTGTTATACGCTCCCATGATCCCTGTTATACGCTCCCATGATCCCTGTTATACGCTCCCATGATCCCTGTTATACGCTTCCATGATCCCTGTTATACGCTCCCATGATCCCTGTTATACGCTCCCATGATCCCTGTTATACGCTCCCATGATCCCTGTTATACGCTCCCATGATCCCTGTTATACGCTCCCATGATCCCTGTTATACGCTCCCATGATCGCTGTTATACGCTCCCATGATTGCTGTTATACGCTCCCATGATCCCTGATATACGCTCCCATGATCCCTGTTATACGCTCCCATGATCCCTGTTATACGCTCCCATGATCCCTGTTATACGCTCCCATGATCCCTGTTATACGCTCCCATGATCCCTGTTATACGCTCCCATGATCCCTGTTATACGCTCCCATGATCCCTGTTATACGCTCCCATGATCCCTGTTATACGCTCCCATGATCCCTGTTATACGCTCCCATGATCCCTGTTATACGCTCCCATGATCCCTGTTATACGCTCCCATGATCCCTGTTATATGCTCCCATGATCCCTGTTATACGCTCCCATGATCCCTGTTATACGCTCCCATGATCCCTGTTATACGCTCCCATGATCCCTGTTATACACTCCCATGATCCCTGTTATACGCTCCCATGATCCCTGTTATATGCTCCCATGATCGCTGTTATACGCTCCCATGATCGCTGTTATACGCTCCCATGATCCCTGTTATATGCTCCCATGATCCCTGTTATACGCTCCCATGATCCCTGTCATACGCTCCCATGATCCCTGTTATACGCTCCCATGATCCCTGTTATACGCTCACATGATCCCTGTTATACGCTCCCATGATCCCTGTTATACGCTCCCATGATCCCTGTTATACGCTCCCATGATCCCTGTTATACGCTCCCATGATCCCTGTTATACGTCCCATGATCCCTGTTATACGCTCCCATGATCCCTGTTATACGCTCCCATGATCCCTGTTATACGCTCCCATGATCCCTGTTATACGCTCCCATGATCGCTGTTATATGCTCCCATGATCCCTGTTATACGCTCCCATGATCGCTGTTATACGCTCCCATGATCCCCATTATACGCTCCCATGATCCCTGTTATACGCTCCCATGATCCCTGTTATACGCTCCCATGATCCCTGTTATACGCTCCCATGATCGCTGTTATACGCTCCCATGATCCCTGTTATACGCTCCCATGATCGCTGTTATATGCTCCCATGATCCCTGTTATACGCTCCCATGATCGCTGTTATACGCTACCATGATCCCTGTTATACGCTCCCATGATCCCTGTTATACGCTCCCATGATCGCTGTTATACGCTCCCATGATCGATGTTATACGCTCCCATGATCCCTGTTATACGCTCCCATGATCCCTGTTATACGCTCCCATGATCCCAGTTATACGCTCCCATGATCGCTGTTATACGCTCCCATGATCCCTGTTATATGCTCCCATGATCCCTGTTATACGCTCCCATGATCGCTGTTATACGCTCCCATGATCCCTGTTATACGCTCCCATGATCGCTGTTATACGCTCCCATGATCCCTGTTATACTCTCCCATGATCCCTGTTATACGCTCCCATGATTGCTGTTATACGCTCCCATGATCCCTGTTATACGCTCCCATGATCCCTGTTATACGCTCCCATGATCCCTGTTATATGCTCCCATGATCCCTGTTATACGCTCCCATGATCCCTGTTATACGCTCCCATGATCCCTGTTATACGCTCCCATGATCCCTGTTATACGCTCCCATGATCCCTGTTATACGCTCCCATGATCCCTGTTATACGCTCCCATGATCCCTGTTATACATTCCCATGATCCCTGTTATACGCTCCCATGATTCCTGTTATACGCTCCCATGATTCCTGTTATACGCTCCCATGATCCCTGTTATACGCTCCCATGATCCCTGTTATACGCTCCCATGATCCCTGTTATACGCTCCCATGATCCCTGTTATACGCTCCCATGATCCCTGTTATACGCTCCCATGATCCCTGTTATAAGCTCCCATGATCCCTGTTATACGCTCCCATGATCCCTGTTATACGCTCCCATGATCCCTGTTATACGCTCCCATGATCCCTGTTATACGCTCCCATGATCCCTGTTATACGCTCCCATGATCCCTGTTATACGCTCCCATGATCCCTGTTATACCCTCTCATGATCCCTGTTATACGCTCCCATGATTCCTGTTATACGCTCCCATGATTCCTGTTATACGCTCCCATGATCCCTGTTATACACTCCCATGATCCCTGTTATACGCTCCCATGATCCCTGTTATACGCTCCCATGATCCCTGTTATACGCTCCCATGATCCCTGTTATACGCTCCCATGATCCCTGTTATACGCTCCCATGATCCCTGTTATACGCTCCCATGATCCCTGTTATACGCTCCCATGATCCCTGTTATATGCTCCCATGATCCCTGTTATACGCTCCCATGATCCCTGTTATACGCTCCCATGATCCCTGTTATACGCTCCCATGATCCCTGTTATACGCTCCCATGATCCCTGTTATACGCTCCCATGATCCCTGTTATACGCTCCCATGATCCCTGTTATACGCTCCCATGATCCCTGTTATACGCTCCCATGATCCCTGTTATACGCTCCCATGATCCCTGTTATACGCTCCCATGATCCCTGTTATACGCTCCCATGATCCCTGTTATACGCTCCCATGATCCCTGTTATACGCTCCCATGATCCCTGTTATACGCTCCCATGATCCCTGTTATACGCTCCCATCATCCCTGTTATACGCTCCCATGATCCCTGTTATACGCTCCCATGATCCCTGTTATACGCTCCCATGATCCCTGTTATACGCTCCCATGATCCCTGTTATACGCTCCCATGATCCCTGTTATACGCTCCCATGATCCCTGTTATACGCTCCCATGATCCCTGTTATGCGCTCCCATGATCCCTGTTATGCGCTCCCATGATCCCTGTTATACGCTCCCATGATCCCTGTTATACGCTCCCATGATCCCTGTTATACGCTCCCATGATCCCTGTTATACGCTCCCATGATCCCTGTTATACGCTCCCATGATCCCTGTTATACGCTCCCATGATCCCTGTTATACGCTCCCATGATCCCTGTTATACGCTCCCATGATCCCTGTTATATGCTCCGATGATCCCTGTTATACGCTCCGATGATCCCTGTTATACGCTCCCATGATCCCTGTTATACGCTCCCATGATCCCTGTTATACGCTCCCATGATCCCTGTTATACGCTCCCATGATCCCTGTTATACGCTCCCATGATCCCTGTTATACACTCCCATGATCCCTGTTATACGCTCCCATGATCCCTGTTATACGCTCCCATGATCCCTGTTATACGCTCCCATGATCCCTGTTATACGCTCCCATGATCCCTGTTATACGCTCCCATGATCCCTGTTATACGCTCCCATGATCCCTGTTATACGCTCCCATGATCCATGTTACTCGTTCCCGTGGCCTCTACTTTCCGATGCTAATTACCGTAGCAATACACACACACACACACACACACACACACACACACACACACACACACACACACACACATATATATATATATATATATATATATATATATATATATATATATACACACACTCCTCTTTCTGCACTGCACTTATTGACTTGCTGGATGAGGTCCTGTAGAGTATTTCATACACAAAAATAGCATGTCTGTTGTATATTATGTTAGCCACATAAGAACTGACCAATCATGGCTCTTCTTTAAATTTTCATTAACTTACTATACACAGCATTAAAGTCTGATGTGTTTGTTATTTGACAAGTGAATCGGTACACAAATCTCCGAACAGTCTTATAGCAGGTGCATTGTAGTGATTGGAACAAGAATCGTTACGTCGAACCTAGCATTTAGAAAGATGAAAAATATACTGACCAAAAAAAAGATGTCAACTGCAACGAGAAAAGGTGTGTTGAGTGTGTCACGGTAACATACGGGATCATAGGAGAGTACCATTGTATTCTTAAGCAAATATGTGCTAATTCTCCGGGGAAATACATTAACTGTACAATTCTCCTGCATTTTTGTGTTAAATCTGTCAATCTGAGAATGTCGGCATCTCTGTGTGTGTGTCTTCTTGTGTTGAATGCATCATCGCGGCTCATGTGTGTGTAGATGTTTGTTGCTGCCCCGTGTTAATTAAGTTGAATGTCAACAAAAAATCGATAAAACTGATCTTGTATCTCTGTGATTCTGCCAAGGTGTCTCTGGAAATATATTTTACTGGTTTTTTTTTTTTTTTTCACCAATGGCATTACACGGCTGTGGGGCAGCTGTCTCGAAAACTTCCGATTTTTAAGGGCCGCGGTTAATGAGCACTGACATGGTTGCCTTCATTGTGATGATTAGCATGATGTCGTCTCAAGGGCACCTATTTGTCCAAATCTGCACGTTACAAGGGGAATATTGGAGCCCGGAGGTCACTAAAGTAATACCATTGATTGGCATTGACATAAGAGAAGGAACAGAGAGTGGCTTAAGATTATGGTGTATTACTTTAAATTGAAAAGTTCTGGGTTACAATTCATTTGAGGATAATATTTCAATCACATGTTCAGACACCCCATTTAGCATTCAACCCAGGAAACCCACAACAGAACGGGCACACAACCCAGCAAATCCAAAACCGCAACGGGCATACAACCCAGTTAACCCAAAACCCAACGTGAATACAACCCAGCTGGCATACAACCCAGAGAATCCACAACACAACGGGCATACAACCCAGCAAAGCCTCAACCCAGGAACCACAACACCTAGGAAAGCATAAACCTAGGAAACACAGGGAGCGGGATAACTGCCTTCAATTCACCTGGTGTTATCCCAGATAGGACGGTCTCTTTCCGCAGGGTGGCCTGCTAATCGTCGTATAAAGCACGAATTCCGTAGCTATAGCTCATTCTCCACATGGCCGGTAGATAGGCGTCTGACCACACATGGCCGACAGATAGGCGCCTGACCACACATGGCTGACAGATAGGCGCCTGACCACACATGGCCGGCAGATAGGCGTCTGACCACACATGGCCGACAGATAGGCGCCTGACCACACATGGCCGGCAGATAGGCGTCTGACCACACATGGCCGACAGATAGGCGTCTGACCACACATGGCCGGCAGGTAAGCGACTGACCACATATGGCCGACAGATAGGCGTCTGACCACACATGGCCGGCAGATAGGCGTCTGACCACACATGGCCGACAGATAGGCGCCTGACCACACATGACCAACAGATTGGCGTCTGACCACACATGGCCGGCAGATAGGCGTCTGACCACACATGGCCGGCAGATAGGCGTCTGACCACACATGGCCGGCAGACAGCCGTCTGACCACACATGGCCGGCAGATAGGCGTCTGACCACACATGGCCGGCAGGTAGGCGTCTGACCACACATGGCCGGTAGGTAAGCGACTTACCACATATGGCCGGCAGATAGGCGTCTGACTACATGTCCGGCAGGTAGGTGTCTGGCCTACATCACTCCAATAAAATACCGTTATTTCCACTATGATTACGATAATATGATTAGCATGATGCAAACGGTGATAGTGATGATGGTGATCATGATGATGATGATGATGATGATGATGATGATGATGATGATGATGATGATGACAGTGATAACAATGCTGATAATGATTATCAGGTGATTCTAATCGTTGCAATGATCGAAATATAATAATGATAACTAGTTTAATGATGGTGATGATGGTGGCGATAACGAATTTAACGATGTTGTTTGCGATAATGACGGCTACAGAAACATGACAGCAGACGCTAAGACCAGAAACGCTAGACGTAACTTCATCAACCAAGTTCTGATAATTAGATGTCATTTGAACAATCATTAAGTGAACATTGGGTTGTCATGGCAACATCCTTTTCATTCTATATCTGTCAATTTGGCTCTAGTCTGGTCTGGGGATCTTTCATAATCCAGACATTGCCGTAGAGGTCGGGGTATTTCTGTGCGTATGTGTGCAAATGTTTGTGGGTGTGTGTAAGTGTGTGTGTGTATATAAGTGTATGCAAGTCTATTTGTATATATGGTGTTTTATAATTGTGTGTGCATGTGTGTATAAATTTATTTGAGTGTGTGTGTGTGTGTGTGTGTGTGTGTGTGTGTGTGTGTGTGTGATTTTACACATGTGTATATGAGTGTGTCTGTAAGTGTGTGTAAGTGTCTGTGTGTGTATGCGTTTTGTATGTAGGCTCTTTTATGATTATGTGTGTCTGTGTGTACAGATGTGTCTGTGAGTGTGTATGTTTCTGTGAGTGTGTAAGTATGTGTCTACATATGTGTGCGTGTGTTGAAAATATGTGTGTATGCAGCGTTTTTGTGTGCATGTTTGTGTATAACGTCTCTGTGGCTCAGGGCTTGCGAACGAGGTTTGTGAGCCCGTATACCCGGGTTTGAAACACAGCGATGCTGGGTTTTTTTTTCGAAAAAGGTATAGGAGCCGGTCGTTCAGAAAGCAATGGCAAACCACTGAAAGTAAAATTTGCCCAGGAATCACGAACAGCGAAAATGCTGGGATTGACTGCTACGTCATGTGAAGGACATGCAACTTAATAATAAGTGTGACTGCATGGGAAACGCGGCAGCCACCTAACCTGTTGACCTGGTAGTCGAGAGTTCGAGTCGATATCGAGGTGGGGATTTCTGTTTGTAACTGAGCCGGGCTTTCAGGGCGACCAGCCAGCCACGGCCACCATGACATGTTCAGTGAAGTGAAGTTGCCCAGCCAACCACGGCCACCATGACATGCTCAGGGAAGAAATGAAGGCGATCAGCCAACCACTACCACCATGACATGTTCAGGAAAGTGAAGGCGACAAGCCATTCACGGGCACCATGACATGTTCAGAGAAGTTAAGGCAATCAGCCAACCAGGGCACCATGGCATGTTCAGGAAAGTGAAGGCGACCAGCCAATCACGGGCACCAAGACATGTTCGGGGAAGTGAAGGCAATCAGCCAACCAGGGCACCATGGCATGTTCAGGAAAGTGAAGGCGACCAGCCAATCACGGGCACCAAGACATGTTCGGGGAAGTGAAGGCAATCAGCCAACCAGGGCACCATGGCATGTTCAGGAAAGTGAAGGCGACCAGCCAATCACGGGCACCAAGACATGTTCGGGGAAGTGAAGGCAATCAGCCAACCAGGGCACCATGGCATGTTCAGGTAAGAAGTGAAGGCGACCAGTGTGACACTGACCCCTCGACTTGTATACAAAAAATAGGCCGATAGCATCATGTGACTATGTCGTCACATGGCGAGGAAAAGCATTTCCCCATGCCTTATCTATGGGTTGCCCTTCCTTCAGGACTTAGATATGACTGAGCTACCGTATAACAGTAGATGGTACTACCTGCTTTCTGTTAGCGCCGAACGTTGGGCGGCTCTTACCAACCCCCGACACCCCACATTGTGCCAACGGCTTCGGGCGGAAGAGCGCAATTGGGAAGGTATAAGCCTTACCCTGGTGCGAGGAAATGCAATCTAAAGACAAAATGTCATGGCAGGGCAGACCAGGCACTAACCCTTGGTTGGCAGCTGGTCTAGGATCGAAGCTCCGACAGGAGGACAGTTAAAGAATTGCTTTGCTGATCCGGCAGCTTCTGCAGCTTGTCTTGTTCTAGATGTAAAGGTGTTACCTTTCCTCTGGAGTGAACAAAGCAGGCCGAGAGAGGGATCATGCTGCATGGTCAACACATGATCTCTGTATTTTAGCCCAGGCTTTCTGCTATGGAGAGGCAATAACTCCATCTCTGGTATTAACCATTCTCGGAATCAAAGCGAAAGGCAACTGTTACGGGTTATAAGTCCCTGTCCATTGGTGTAGACATGAGCCGCCACGCGTTGCCTCTGACGGTGGGAGACACCTACAGGTGTCATTGATCAGCTACCGCCCGCCTCAAGCTAGGCAGCCCCCGTCATTTGGGTGCTGATCCGCCACAGCCTGCCTGCTTCAATGGGTGCTTGGGGCTAGGACAAAATCTGAATCGCAGGCTGTAAAACCAATGTACCAGGTCCAAATAAAAAGAAAAATAGAAACCTCAAGCTACGGCTTGCAAGCTGAAACGTGAAAACCATGTGTCCAGGATTTCCCACTGACTTGACCAATATTGACATGAGAAAAACGGCTGTGATTGATGCCGAACTCAATCGTCTTAACATTGATATCGTTGTCTCGAAGTTACCACAGGCTGACTGTGATACGGATCATTCTTTGGTTGTTGCAGGGGTTAGACCAAAGAGAATCTACACAGCTAAACACAAATCTAGCCCCAGGATTAATATTATTAACACTCTCGATCCTAAAAAGTGCATTTAGTTTCAACAGCAACTTGAAGACGCTTTCACTGATACACCATAATATTGTACAGTAAGTGAAAAGTGGGTTCAACTGAAGGAAACTCTTTATGAACTGCCGTAGGTGTTTACGGCACTGTGGATCATAAGAGGCAGGACTGGTTTGCGACAAACAGCCAGACTCAGCAGTCCTTGATTGATAAGAAGAAGAAAGCTCTCTTTAGAAACAAGGAAAAACCATCGCGTAACATTCTGAGTGAGCTAAAGCAAGCTAGGAAGGATGTGCAAAAGGCTTCCAGGCAGTGTGCAAGTGATTATTGGATCAAGTTATGTGAGTCCATTCAAAATGCAGGTGATAAGGGAAACATCAGAAGCATGTATGAAGGAATAAATAAAGAATATGGTCCAATGATCAAAAGAAGTGCACCATTGAAAACCGTGACTGGAAAAATCATAACTGACAAGAAACAGCAGATGGACTGATGGGTAGAGCACTATTTGGAGCTTTACTCAAGTGAGACCAGTTTTTAGTCGTTGGATCAACATCACGGCACACGGTTTGATCCATAAGTGCTCCGTTTTACTCCTAACTCAAACCTGAGTCTGGAGAAACGCAGCTCAATGCACGAACTCCGTTGCATCGGCGAGGATCCTTAAATACTTTCAGAAATACTTTGAAGTATTTCAAGTGAGACCAAACTAGCGGATGATGCCCTCAATGCCACAGAGGCCCTACCAACTCTTGACCACCTGGACACACTTCCCACAATAACAGAAGTTAAGTGTGCTATAAATGAACTTGCATCTGGCAAGGCTCCAGATAAGGATGGGATTCCAATAGAGGTTATCAGGAATGGGCAAGACACATTCACTCTACAGATCCACCAGCTGATAGAGCTATGTTGGCGAGAAGGACAAGTCCAACAGGATTTCAAAGATTCAAGCATCATAACACTGTACAAGAACAAGGGCGATCGGAGCGACTGAAACAACTATAGGGGTATCTCACTTCTGTGTATTGTTGGAAAATTATTTGCCAGAATTGTTCTGAACAGACTTCAAGTCCTAGGAGATCAAGTCTACCCCAAATCACAGTGTGGCTTTCGACAGAACCGGTCTACCATTGATATGATATTCTCATTGCGACAAATACAAGGAAAATGCCGTGAACAGAATCAACCACTGTTTATTGCCTTCATCGACCTCACAAAGGCATTTGATTTGGTCAGTCGTGAGGGTCTGTTTAAGGCACTTAACTCTTCTGTCCATTGTGGAATCGTTCCACACAGGCATGAAGGGTATAATCAAGTTTGATGGTGCAACTTCTGA
>OY992876.1:250730560-250813060 GCA_963921405.1 Cepaea hortensis | reverse complement strand
GGGCTCTCCTGGGTTTCTGTAGGAGTCATAACACATATATGTATTCGTCTCACAACCCTTGGAAAGTGTCTTATTGTTGTCAGTGTCAAAGTTCTTTCTGTAAAAGTGCCACATCTTTGTTAAGGTCTCTCGGTTTTGTTGTGTCACATTCCACTCAGCTTAGGTTGTAAACATTCATTTGTGGTACTTGGTGTACCCTATAGACCAGACCTAGAAAGCAGAGATCTGGTTATATGTTAGAGCCTACCCATTGTTGATGTTTGATGTCTGTGGTATTTAGTTTTATGATCCAATGTTTCTTTGAACATCAGTTGTCCCTTAAGCTAAAGTTGATTTGATGAATAAAGAGTTTTTGTGTTGTTCTCGGTTTGTAAATTTAGTCGCTGTAAGTTTAGTTTGTACATTCACTATTGCTACCACAGCCTAATAGTCTAATTAATTGCCAGAGATTGAACATAAATAATAGTTCAGTTCCCTATCTTCAGAATCCTGAAATCTGCTTCCTTATTTATATCCCTTTTCTTGCGAGTTCGAGGTGGTGAGATGTTTTCTCCCATTGTATTGTATTTGTTCCTCTTTGGCCAGAACGTGGTCAGCGTTACAGTCTCTACCACATATCACCGTAAAGAAGAAGAGTACTATCTTCTCTTAATTTATGGACCCCTCAACTTCATTAGAATATGATATTTGAACCGAACTAAGTAAAATCAATGATAAGCACACTGAATTTGACTAAAATAGTCCTTGAGGACAATGTTATGTTTTCCCTAAATATGATGAGGTAAGTTAGCGCTGGGAAAATGTCACCCACCAGGAGCTACGGTTCGCCTCTGTTCGGCTGCACATATCTCTCTGTACACCAACCCCCGTCTACTGCACTGTGTCATTAACAGACTTGTATTGATTCGAGAAGTTTCTTGTGCCGGTTCCAAATACCGCCCACTAATGATGAAACTACGCCATCTAGCGGGGGAAAACATTGTCTCCAAAGACGGCTGTTAGACAATAACACACACACACACACACACACACACAACACACACACACACACACACAAACACTACACATTCGTAACAGGTCATTGTTCTCCTGACACTGTTTGACGGATAGAAAGAGCAATGAAGATATATTGAAAGATGTTTTTGTTGTTCTCTCCCCCAGGTGGCTTTAAGCGTCGCGGGGAAGGAGTTATTGAATATCGTCTTTCCTCCAATTTGTCTCCATGATTCAAGAGCATAATTTGTCTAGGATCAAGTAAATTCCTTTACGGTTTGCTAGACGTGTAGAAGATTCCTGACGTAATTAATCCTTTCACATTTGCTACCACCACCATGTCACAGATGAGTACTGCGATTCGCACGCGTAACAGATTAATTGCGAAGTCAAAGGAAGAAGTTAACTCACAGACAGAAATGGTTACTAGCATTAGAAGGAAGCAATCATAATTCTTTGTGCTTGTCATGTGAAAAGGAAAGCTGGCGTGTGCCGTCACAAAGGGAAACTTGGAGGGAAGGCGAAGCAGGAGGCGATCACGAGAGAAGATATGTGAACATTGTAAAGAACTGTCAATATGGAAGTGAAGTTGTGTGAACACTGTACAGAGCTTTCATCTATGGAAGTGAGGTTGTGTGAACGCTGTAAAGAACTGTCATCTATGGAAGTGGGGTTGTGTGAACACTGTAAAGAACTGTCATCTATGGTAGTGGGGTTGTGTGAACACTGTAAAGAACTGCCATCTATGGAAGTGGGGTTGTGTGATCACTGTAAAGAACTGTCATGTATGGAAGTGAGGTTGTGTGAACACTGTAAAGAACTGTCATCACTGGAAGGGAGGTTGTGTGAACACTGTAAAGAACTGTCATCTGTGGAAGTGGGGTTGTGTGAACACTGTAAAGAACAGTCATCTATGGAAGTGAGGTTGTGTGAACACTGTAAAGAACTGTCATCTATGGAAGTGTGGTTGTGTGAACACTGTAAAGAACTGTCATCTATGGAAGTGAGGTTGTGTGAACACTGTAAAGAACTGTCATCACTGGAAGTGAGGTTGTGTGAACATTGTAAATAACTGTCATCTTTGGAAGTGGTGTTGTGTGAACACTGTAAAGAACTGTCATCTATGGAAGTAAGGTTGTGTGAACACTGTAAAGAACTTTCATCTATGGAAGTGAGGTTGTGTGAACAAGTAAAGAACTGTCAATATGGAAGTGAAGTTGTGTGAACACTGTACAGAGCTTTCATCTATGGAAGTGGGGTTATGTGAACATTGTAAAGAACTGTCAATATGGAAGTGAAGTTGTGTGAACACTGTACAGAGCTTTCATCTATGGAAGTGAGGTTGTGTGAACGCTGTAAAGAACTGTCATCTATGGAAGTCGGGTTGTGTGAACATTGTAAAGAACTGTCATCTATGGAAGTGGGGTTGTGTGGACATTGTAAAGAACTTTCATCTATGGAAGTGGGGTTGTGTGATCATTGTAAAGAACTTTCATCTATGAAAGTGGGGTTGTGTGAACATTGTAAAGAACTTGCATCTATGGAAGTGGGGTTGTGTGAACACTGTAATGAACTGTCATCTATGGAAGTGGGGTTGTGTGAACACTGTGAAGAACTGTCATCTATGGAAGTGGGGTTGTGTGAACACTGTAAAGGACTGTCATCGATGGAAGTGGGGTTGTGTGAACACTGTAAAGAACTGTCATCTATGGAAGTGGGGTTGTGTGAATACTGTGAAGAACTGTCATCTATGAAAGTGGGGTTGTGTGAACATTGTAAAGAGTTTTCATCTATGGAAGTGGGGTTGTGTGAACACTGTAAAGAACTGTTATCTGTGGAAGTGGGGTTGTGTGAACACTGTAAAGAACTTTCATCTATGTAAATGGGGTTGTGTGAATACTGTACAGAGCTTTCATCTATGGAAGTGAGGTTTTGTGAACGCTGTAAAGAACTGTCATCTATGGAAGTGGGGTTGTGTGAACATTGTAAAGAACTGTCATCTATGGAAGTGGGGTTATGTGGACATTGTAAAGAACTTTCATCTATGGAAGTGGGGTTGTGTGATCATTGTAAAGAACTTTCATCTTTTGAAGTGGGGCTGTGTGAACACTGTAAAGAACTGTCATCTATGGAAGTAGGGTTGTGTGAACACTGTAAAGAACTGTCATCTATTGAAGTTGGGTTGTGTGAACACTGTAAAGAACTGTCATTTATGGAAGTGGGGTTGTGTGAACACTGTAAAGAACTGTCATCTATGGAAGTGGGGTTGTGTGAAGATTGTAAAGAACTTTCATCTATGGAAGTGGGGTTGTGTGAACACTGTAAAGAACTGTCATCTATGGAAGTGGTGTTGTGTGAACACTGTAAAGAACTCTCATCTATGGAAGTGGAGTTGTGTGAACACTGTAAAGAACTGTCATCTATGGAAGTGGGGTTGTGTGAACACTGTAAAGAACTGTCATCTATGGAAGTGAGGTTGTGTGAACACTGTAAAGAATGTCATCTATGGAAGTGGAGTTGTGTGAACACTGTAAAGAACTGTGATCTATGGCAGTTGGGTTTTGTGAACACTGTAAAGAACTGTCATGTATGGAAGTGGGGTTGTGTGAACACTGTAAAGAACTGTCATCTATGGAAGTTGGGTTGTGTGAACATTGCAAAGAACTTTCATCATAGGAAGTGGGGTTGTGTGAACATTGTAAAGAACTTTCATTTATGGAAGTGGGATTGTGTGAACAATGTAAAGAACTTGCATCTATGGAAGTGGGTTTGTGTGAAAACTGTAAAGAACTTTCATCTATGGAAGTGGGGTTGTGTAAAAATGTAAAGAACTGTCATCTATGGAAGTGTGGTTGTGTGAACACTGTAAAAAACTGTCATCTATGGCAATTGGGTTTTGTGAACACTGTAAAGAAATGTCATCTATGGAAGTGGGGTTGTGTGAACACTGTAAAGAACTGTCATCTATGGAAGTGGGGTTGTTTGAACACTGTAAAGAACTGTCATCTATGGAAGTGGGGTTGTGTGAACACTGTAAAGAACTGTCATCTATGGAAGTGGGGTTGTGTGAACACTGTAAAGAACTGTCATCTATGGCAGTTGGGTTTTGTAAACACTGTAAAGAACTGTCATGTATGGAAGTGGGGTTGTGTGAACACTGTAAATAACTGTTATCATTGGAAGTGGGGCTGTGTGAACATTGCAAAGAACTTGCATCTATGGAAGTGGGGTTGTGTGAACATTGTAAAGAACTTTCATCTATGGAAGTAGGGTTGTGTGAACACTGTAAAGAACTTTCATCTATGGAAGTGGGTTTGTGTGAACACTGTAAAGAACTGTCATCTATGGAAGTGGGGTTGTGTGAACACTGTAAAGAACTGTCATCTATGGAAGTGGGGTTGTGTTAACACTGTAAAGAACTGTCATCTATGGAAGTGGGGTTGTGTGAACACTGTAAATAACTGTCATCTATGGAAGTGGGGTTGTGTGAACACTCTAAAGAACTTTCATCTATGGAAGTGGGGTTGTGTGAACACTGTAAAGAACTGTCATCTATGGAAGTGGGGTTGTGTGAACACTGTAAAGAACTGTCATCTATGGAAGTGGGTTTGTGTGAACACTGTAAAGAACTGTCATCTATGGAAGTGAGGTTTTGTGAACACTGTAAAGAACTGTCATCACTGGAAGTTAGGTTGTGTGAACACTGTAAAGAATTGTCGTCTATGGTAGTGAGATTGTGTGAACACTGTAAAGAACTTTCATCTATGGAAGTGAGGTTGTGTGAACACAGTAAAGAACTGTCATCTATGGAAGTGGGGTTGTATGAACACTGTACAGAACTGTTATCTAGTGAAGTGGTGTTATGTGAACACTGTAAAGAACTGTCATCTATGGAAGTGGGGTTGTGTGAACACTGTAAAGAACTGTCATCTATGGAAGTGTGGTTGTGTGAACACTGTAAAGAACTGTCATCTATGGAAGTGAGGTTGTGTGAACACTGTAAAGAACTGTCATAACTGGAAGTGAGGTTGTGTGAACACTGTAAAGAACTGTCATCTGTGAAAGTGGGATTGTGTGAACACTGTAAAGAACTGTCATCTATGGAAGTGAGGTTGTGTGAACACTGTAAAGAACTTTCATCTATGGAAGTGAGGTTGTTTGAACACGTAAAGAACTGTCAATATGGAAGTGAAGTTATGTGAACACTGTACAAAGCTTTCATCTATGGAAGTGGGGTTATGTGAACATTGTAAAGAACTGTCAATATGGAAGTGAAGTTATGTGAACACTGTACAGAGCTTTCATCTATGGAAGTGAGGTTGTGTGAACGCTGTAAAGAACTGTCATCTATGGAAGTGGGGTTGTGTGAACATTGTAAAGAACTGTCATCTATGGAAGTGGGGTTGTGATGACATTGTAAAGAACTTTCATCTATGGAAGTGGGGTTGTGTGATCATTGTAAAGAAGTTTCATCTATGGAAGTGGGGTTGTGTGAACACTGTAAAGAACTGTGATCTATGGAAGTGGGGTTGTGTGAACATTGTAAAGAACTTTCATCTATGGAAGTGGGGTTGTGTGAACACTGTAAAGAACTGTCATCTGTGGAAGTGGGGTTGTGTGAACACTGTAAAGAACTTTCATCTATGGAAATGGGGTTGTGTGAATACTGTACAGAGCTTTCATCTATGCAGACACTTTTTCTCTGACCCGGTACCAGAGTACAATCTTCACGAGTACACCATAAAGGTACGCCGTCTCCTCTCCAAGGGAAGATGCTTTCTGAATGATCGACGCCCACATCATCGAAATCAACACAAGAGAGTCTGCGCCCACATGGCCAGCAGCTGACTATGTACCCTCGACTCGGTTGGTCGGGAAATTGTGAAAGACGCACACTTACCCCAAGCCACATCACCCGTTCAGCATGACGGAACACTACCGCCCTCCGTCCGATGTTATTTCCATATCTATCACATTACCTTCATCTTTGGCGTTGACTAAAACCTTTTACTCTATCCATCGTTCCAGCAAAGTATTCTGGCTTTTGCCATCTCCGTATCTTTGTCTACATCAGTAATGAATAAACACACTCTACTGCTCTTAGAGTATCCATGAGGTTGTATGAATAATAGAATGTCCATTTGTGAATCTAATCCTATTGAACACATATTATAATCCTTCTGAATGGGCATTTTTGAGCCATTCACGGGGCAAAAATGAAATGCAGAGTCAATGCGGGCAGGCATAGAAAAAGATGCATTTTATAAAAACTAAACTGTATATTTGTGTGCAGACAATATATCTCGAATAAGGTTGAATAAACAAGCAGACAATGTTTTAAACTCATACATTATCCCGGACATAATCCTGTTAAAATGCCATTAGATTGAAATGCTGAGATGCTGCTGGGTAGTTCAACATACAAATGTGTACGGCTGTTATTGTACGCGGCGGTTCTTTGTACGATTTGAGAGACTTAAAGCTCGCAGTCGTGTATCGAATAGGATAATGGGTAAGCAACCATGGATAGCAGGAGGTAGCCAGAATTGTATGGTCATAGTGCTGCAATATAAAACCTGGATAATTGTGTAACAACTACAAGACTAAGAGAGTTAGCCAGCATTGTATGGTCATATTATTGGAATGTAAAACCTGGAAAATTGTGTAACAGCTAGAAGACTAATGGAGGTAGCCAGCATTGTATGGCAGATAGTGAGAAGAGGGAACCTGGAAAATAGTGTATCATTTACAAGACTAATGGAGGTGGCCAGCATGTCAAGGTCAGATTAATGAAAGATACAAACTGCAAACATACTGTAACAAGCGGAAAGACAAATGGATATAGGAAGAATTATAAGGTCAGATTATGAAGCGATGTAATTCCTAATATATTATAACAAGTATTACAAGTGACTATCACTGAGTGAAAGACAGAGAGTGCTGAAATGCTATGTAGAACAAGATTTGCTGTATGGCAGTGAATCTTGGAATGTAAATGAACAAATTAAGAAGAAATTAGAAGCAACAGAGATGCGGTTCCTGAGACGAATGTTGAGAATTCCTTGGACTGCCAGAGTAACTAACGACGACTGCCTGAAACAGGCTAATGAAACTAGAACACTATATACAACAATAAGACAGAGACAAACAGCTTTCTTTGGTCATGTAATGAGAAGAGAGGCATTGGAGAACATCGTGACAACTGGAAAGATCGAGGGGAAGAGAGGCAGAGAGAGACCAAGAGAAATGATGCTGGATGGAGTGAGACGGTGGCACGGAGGAATATCAGCAGCAGAGTTGATCCAGAAAACCAAAGACCGAGATCTGTGGAGAGCCATGAACGCCTACGCCAGCTGGCAGGGCACTTGATGATGATTACAAGTGTAACAGCCATATCCTTTACAGGACGTCGCAGTCAACCCCAGCATCTTTTATCTGTTTGTGATCTATTGGCAGGTTTACATTCAGTAGTTTGCTATTGCTTTTTGAAAAAACCGGCACCCATTCACATTCGTAAAAAACCAACGCGAGGCTGTCTGCTGCCGAATGGCCCACCGCTGTGTTTCGAACCCGGATATGTGGGATTACTAACTACGTCCGTAACCTCTTCGCCACAGAGCCGAGTGTAACAAATGGCAATAATAATAATACATCATAAGTTATAGGTCTTAACTTACCACTAGGTACGAAGTAGAGGATACTTTGACTTGGACGGGCACCTGCGTGTCTAGAGATCAACCTCATATGGAGTAAGATGTGGGAATCTTGAGATAAAAGGTAAATACTTCATGTTCAATCAAGTCATATATATATAGCCGGCTCAGCGGCGAAGGAGTCAAGGGCGAAATTCGTAATCCCGCATACACCGTTCGAAATACAGCTGCGAGCGATTTGGCAACATACCGTCTTGCGTTTGTTTTCATGCAATGGTATGAGTTCCGGTCGTTCAGAAACAATGGAAAACTACTAAAAGTAAACTTGTCAAGAAACCATAAAAGCCAACGAATGATGGGGTTGACTGCGACGTACTGTGACAGATATGCAACTCAACTTATATTAACTCTGAGATTTGCAGCATGGCATTGATTTATGTGTTCATAAGATGTTATGTGTCTCTTGAGTTTCAGCTTCATTTTATTGATGAGAATATTGTGACTGGAATTAATATAGCGACCATCTGGTCAACGTAGCGAACTTCACACTATAACCATAGTACTGGCACCTTGCCGTCTGGTCAGTCGATATGATAGTTTGTTACATTGTGCTTCAGAAATAGGCATAATTACCTCTCCATAGCACAAAGTTTGGGATGAATTGTAGAGACCATGTGTTGTCCATGCAGCATGATCCCTCTCTCGGCCTGCCTAGTTGATTACAGAGGAAAGGTAACATCAATACATTTGAAACAAGACAAGCTCCAGAAGCTCCCAGATCAGCAAAGCAATGCTCTAACTGTCTGCCCGTCGGAGCTTCGATCCCAGACCAGTTGCGAGCTATGGCTTAGGGACTCGTCTGCCCTGCCATGACATTTAGTTTTTAGATCGCATGTCCTCTCACCAGGTTAAGGCGTGTACCCTCTGCCTGAAGCCGTTGGCACACTACTGGGTTTCGGGTTTGGTGAGTGCCGCCCAACATTCAGCGGTAACAGAAACCAGGTAATACCGTCTACTATCATACGGTAGCTCAGTTATATGTAACTAACACGTGACTAAAAGTCCGACTATAACCAACATACACCTTCCGGTTGTTCTTGAGCTCAACCATATCTAACTAAGACCTGGCTAAAAGTCAGACTATAACCAACATACACCTTCCGGTTGTTCTTGAGCTCAATCATATCTAACTAAGACCTGGCTAAAAGTCAGACTATAACCAACATACACCTTCCGGTTGTTCTTGAGCTCAATCATATCTAACTAAGACCTGGCTAAAAGTCAGACTATACCCAACATACACCTTCCGGTTGTTCTTGAGCTCAATCATATCTAACTAAGACCTGGCTAAAAGTCAGACTATAACCAACATACACCTTCCGGTTGTTCTTGAGCTCAATCATATCTAACTAAGACCTGGCTAAAAGTCCGACTATAACCAACATACACCTTCCGGTTGTTCTTGAGCTCAATCATATCTAACTAAGACCTGGCTAAAAGTCAGACTATAACCAACATACACCTTCCGGTTGTTCTTGAGCTCAATCATATCTAACTAAGACCTGGCTAAAAGTCAGACTATACCCAACATACACATATGGACTCCACTCAAGCAGTCTTCCAAATACTAATTTGGTTTTACGTTAACCTTTTGGAGGTGGTGGAGCGGGGTGGGGGGGGGGGGGGGGGTGGCAAACGGTATTGCACCGTACTTAAAAGTTTCTCTTACGCTAACGGAAGACAGGCGGTACTCTACTTCTGCTTTGGCTGTGTGTGTGTGTGTGTGTGTGTGTGCGTGCGGGCATGTCTGTCTCATAACATGGTAATATGCATTGCGTGTGTTCATAACACTCATTTGACAATGTTGTTTTCTATGTGAATACAACATGCACAACTGGTAATTGATGACGAAAGAAGAGTGGTTCGAAAGGCTTAAAGTAAGACGGGACTGCGTGCCCAATTTGTGACCCTTTGAAAATAAACTTCGTATGTTCGTTCGTTCGTTAGTTTGGTAGGGGATTCTAATAAATAAACAATGGGATCCCCCAAGATTTCCAGGCGAATTCGTATACTGGCTTGAGTATGTCCGTGTGCAGTATATAGAAGGCGACGGAAGCGCTTATGAAGGTACAATGACAGTAATACTTTAGAAAGTAAACCAATGTTTGTTCTGTTCATGCGGCAGAGAGTTGACTTAACTCTCATCAAGAGGTGAGAAAAGTGGCTGGGGGTTCATAGCCAAAGCCAATGGTCGACGTTTGGGGCAGGAGAGCTTGGCATATGATACCACAACATCCAGCTTAAGAATGGAGGTGGAGGCTGTCACTGCAGCTCTCCGCTGGATGGAGAATACGACACACACACACATCGTGATTGTAACTGACTCAGAAAGCATGCTGACGAGGGTGAGGACGGGCAGGCTTCGTACGGAGTGGCTTGCTTCGCTTCGGAGATCACGGGTGACAAGCATCGCCTGGATCTTTTCTCCGGGGCATGCTGGTGTGCTGGGAAATGAACAGGCGGACAGATTGGCTGGCTCTGCAGAACTTGGTGGAGTATTGATACATGACAAGGCAGACGTGGTTGCGGTCTTGTGGGAGCACGTGCACACCTCGGAGGAGCAAATGGATTACCATGGTCTGGCAAGAATGAGACAGCGAGGAGTGACGAGGGGATCTGGCTGACGCTCAACGCTCAGAGGAAAGGCGAGACGGACATATAATCAGATTGCTACTGGTACTATTAGTGTTGGAACTCTTCACTGGCTGCTGAGGATGGGGACGGAGCGTTTATGGGAATGCCTCGAATGCTGTGATGTCGATTCCAAAATCAATCAATCAATCAATCATCAATCAACTCTCATCACCACCGGAAAGACTCTTCATCTATTGCTAGTTCAACTTCCCCGTGCATGTATCTGGCCAGGTGCCTTTTATAGTCTGATTTCCTCGCATTCGCTGGCGTTGAACTCAAGCATAGTCCATACATGTCCTACTACATCTAGTATGAAATGGAAGGTCAGAAGTAGATGAAGATACAGCTATTGCAATGGACAGGTTGTTGCGTGGGATTAGCTTTCCATATTACCATTACCCCTCGCCACCAGGGAACCCACCCCGAATTCTGAGGTATATGTAACTTGCGTTGCCAGGTAAAGGAGGAACAGTCAACATGTTAATCCAAATTACCGATGCAGTGGATGAACCCGCTACCTAAGCATCAGGACACATGAAAGTTAAGAGCCAGTGCTCTGACCCAATCGGACAAGCTTACCTTCTTATATTGAGTGTCACCTTCAAGTCAGTTGATCATTGCGTCTTCGTCCGTTTAAAAATGCCTTTCATCACAGTTCTTTCCGAGCAAGAATAACATGACACATGGCTAAACATGGTGTATAGTATGGTTAACTATGGTGTGTAGCATGACCAATGATGGTGTATAGCATGGCTAATGACGGACTATAGCATGGCTAAAAATGGTGTATAACATGGTGTAGCATGATGTCTTCAGACGTTCGCATCTCCAGTCCATTTACATTTCTCAATACTCAGTAGTTAACCACAGTAAGCCGTCTTGATACCCTAACTAAAAATAGAATCGTAGATTCTAGATCGAGAGAGGGTAGATGAATGGTGGGGTCTCAATTTGATTGGGTAACCCTTGGGCTGGTAACGCTCCTTAATACATAATTAGCCCGCCAGTCGAAGCCTTGATTCCATCCCGTAAGGACGTGTTCAAGATGCAGTGGTAAAATTTGCCCAAAAGCATTCTTTAGGATGTGGTCATCTGCACTCCAGGTACCTAAATCATTTAATATGTTATGTGTAAACCTGATGAAGTGAGAGAGAGACGAATGGCCGAGTATTTTCTTGAGAAAATGTAAAAAGAAGACAGGACTTCGGTACAGTGACTCTAAAACTGCCGCTCAAAACCTGTCATGTCTACCGCAGTGAAACATTCTTACCATGTCTATTGTCTGTCTGATTTGATGATTTGCATATGCTTATGACTGTAAACCACGCTCAATGCATATGGCAAAACCTTTGTGCGCTCTGAACATTCATTGAGTGCCTATCATGACCATTCTTAACCAAACTGTACATCGCTCTTGAGAGTTACCTTTGGCAGTTATGTTTCAGAATGTGTGATGCTATATACTGCATGTAATTTCTCCCTTATAATGGCTGAGAATGTTTGAATGAATGAGATGGTAATTATATAATTAACTTCTCATATTTGTAAAAGTAAAGACGCTTATTATATCCATGTTTGCAGGACTGCATTGCACTTTAGAAATTACAAAGTCCATGTAATGTCTAGTGACAGTATTACGATCAGGAAAATTGTCAAAAGCACTCATAAAGAGTTGCCTGGGATGCAATTTCTCTTTGACGTTATGCACTGGTCCTTTGCAACAATAGTTTAGGTTTATATGAGCTACATTCCAATGAGGAGCAATATGTGGCATAACCTACAGTCTGTCAGATGAATACATGGGAAGGCTCATGCTATTTGTCAGGGAAAATTCATGTTTTCTTTCATTATGTGTATTCCACATGTGAAAGCATTTCTAGTGCATGATTTCTGCCATACAATGCCTACTTCTTGGTGCTTAATCACACTGTCTGTTCTCATGGTACACCGGTCCCTGTGATCTACTCATTGTGAGAATTTACAAGATAATTGTGTGAAGCTGCCTCTGATTAGGAGTATGTGCCTATGACTTCACGGTTTTGGGGATGAACCTGGGGAAAGGATATCACCCCAAACCCCCAAATAAAATTGCACTTCATCATCAGTGAGAGGCGGGTGTTCGAATATCACACTCCCCTTTCCCTTCCCATTCCTCTCTGAATCTGTGATAGTACTGTATAACTGTGACAATGGTTCAATAGATGTAAAACACATGTTGTGCCTTTGTTTATTAACAGAGAATGAGGAGGATGGGGGAGGCCTTTCAATTACCAGGACAACTCCAGGGAAGTTCTGAGCTCTAGCTTCAACTCCAGCTGAAAAGTCAGACTCCAAAAAGACCAAAATGAACAACAGGTTGCAAAGATTCAGCCTGAATCCACTAATTCTGGCCTATACAGATGGCACTGAAGAAAAGTCTTTCTTAAAAGCCTAAGACAGGGATACTCTCCAATTTTGTAAAAGCTCCAGGCTATATCTTCAAGATAAATTCAAGAAGAAACCTTAAGAGGAGAGATCACCTGGTCTTCAGCATGTCACTACTGGCTAAGAGTGGACATTAAAGGTGCACTTGGAGCTGACCCTATCACAGCTTAATATTAATAATGGCTGAAAGCTGAAGGAGCAGAAGTTAATAAATAGAGCAAATTCACAAAATGGATTGGTGTTAAGTCGGTGTGGTGATTCAGTTCCATCAGAAATCTTAGGAGTGATAGACTGTGAAGAAAGACAGCTGGGACATATTGTTTCTTTTTAGATCTTCCTCCACTGGAAAAGCAAAAGAACAGTCTTGGGTGTCAACTTCATGAACAGTCAAATTTAGGTGAGATAGACAGAAAGAAGAATGCTAGGACATATTGTTTCTTTTTAGATCTTCCTCTACTGGAAAAGTAAAAGAACAGTCCTAAGTGTCAACTTCATGAACTCACCAGTGAAAAGATAGAGCTTTAAAATTTCTTTCAAGATTGTGACAGCAGGGAATAGCCTGAATTGGAAAACCATCATGGGGAGAACTGTAACCTGAGCTGTCCAACACCATCATAGGTGCTAAAAGGATTAAACAGACCAGTGGAGCAGAACGTCCCTATGCTTGCCCCAATTTATGGTTTTTCATGTGTTTCCCTCATTGACAATAGAAGAAATGATAGAAGCCTAAAGTGTTGTGGTGTAGGATATCTTGATGAAGTAGAGATGTGAAGGAGGAGAGTTTATTTAGATTGATGTTTCAGTGGGGATATTGAGTGATGTGTTTGGGTTTTCATAGATAATGTCACTATAATTTGCATATAAACATATTTGAGATGTAAATTGTTGGCAGAATATGAAGGCTGAGTCTTCACTTGACCTCATCAGACATTAATAAAGTATTAGTAGTAAGAGAACAGTTTTTGAGATACATGTCTCTGTGATTGTCTTGTACATTGTTGAGAAAGAAATGTCCAACTGGTGTCAAGCATCTTCATGGTGACTGTTACTCTACTGTTGTGGTTGGTTACAGAGATTGTGAAAGTCTGTGTGGTTGTTGTCAAGTATCTTCCATGATGTATGACTTGTCTAACCTGTTGGTGTGATCATTCTTTTTGAATGTTTGTCCAACTGTTGTCAAGATCTTCCCATGTTGTCTTGTTCAACCAGTGTAAAATACAGTTGTTGTTGTTGTTTATGTTCACTACAATGGTACAATTGTCAATGTGATCATTTGTCCAAGTGTCTTGTGTCACTTGAAAGATGTAATGAGATCAAAAATGAGGTTGGCGACCAGAGCACAGTCAGCTGGAAGATGAGAGAACTGCTTTCATTGGTTACTGTGGCTAACTGCCAAGATCTCTCTCTATATATATATGGCCTAGAAGAGAAATCATCTATAAATAATTCTGTGTAGAACTTAACTTGTGTCTAATTTCTCACAGTGGGGGTACTCGATGAGCCAAAATTCTGAATGGTTTCTCTACAAGGGTTATGCGAGAATAAATATCAATACCTCTAGACAACACTTGCTGTTACTAACCTGTATCTTTTATAGAGAGATATACTTTATAGAACTTCACTCATTGGAACTTCTGTAATTCTCTATAAACCCACAAAAAAACCTCACATGTTGGGGCCTCATATCCGCGATTGAACCCCGGGAACACTCCTAAAGGTGATCACATGTTGTGGACCCGTATCCGCGACTGGACCCCGGGAATAACCTGCTAAAGGGGATCACATATTGTGGACTAATATAGGCAATTAGAACTCTGGGAACACCCCTCAAGGTAATCATATATTGAGTGCTCTATACACTAATTGAACCTTGGGAATACCTTTTATGGGATTCACATAACGAGGTCTGGCGACTCGGGATGTAAACTATGGGTATACCTTGTCTTGGACTCCTGTGGAGGATATCTATGTTTGTATTAGAATCAGGGAGTAACCTCTCGCAAAATTAAACATATTGCTTAGAGTTTTATGATGTGGTTAATGGATCTCGTCACATAAATGTGGACAAAAGGTCCAGATGTTTAAACCCACAAGTAAATCTCGGGTGGTGGTTGTTTCATCAATGGTGGTAATATTGCATGTATCACTGTTCACAAATGTCACATTGTACAATGTATTTGAACAAAAATGTTAATTATCTTATGGGTCAACATGTTTGATATACCCATGATAATGTTGTGTTTCAAGATGGGCTGATGTAATAGACTGTCAATGATGTTGTTTAATTTTGTGCATACTGTGTTCACTATGAGTATCAAAGGTACCTGAGAACCAGAAGACACAAATTATTTTTAAATAACATAGACAGCTAATTTCAGGATAAATTTGATTTTTCTTGAGATAAATTAAGACACTTGATCCAGGGAATAAATAGGGGGCCTACTCCATTTTCTAACTTATTAGCTAGCATGGGAGAAAGGGGAATTAGTGTATTTACATTTTAATATCACTGCATCACATCATATAATGGGTACTTAATTCCTCAGTCCCCATAACATGTTACCAACACTGAGAGCAGAGAGTGTGAACCCTGATGGAAAAATTGGGCAACCATTAAGACACCTCACTAACCATCTCTCTCAGTATAGTCAGTATTCGTACCGGCTAATGTCCAGTGTCAATTCGACGTTGGGTTTATTCTTCAGTTGTGTAATCTTGTCGGTAGCCCTGATCAAGCTGCTGAAAAAGTAAGCACGATTGAATCTCCAGGAGAAACATCCTTATCAACTCAGTCACTTGCCATTCCCGATTTAGTGGTATTCTTAAGCGTACTTGATACGTGATGGACGAGATGAAGGGAAGATTCTACCTGATGTCATGGTCAGTCACTCATGACCCGACCACAGTCTGGTGTCTATAAGACATTAGTCTATTGTTCGATGGTGTGATCTCTGGTGTACTAGGATCCAAGTCACTAGGAGTGAACTCATTGAATCTCCAGGAAGGCCATCAAAATAACTGGACCCCTAGCCATTCATATGGAAGTGGAGAGCGTACGCAAAGTTATGTGTCTAGGAAACGATGGATAACCAACCTGATGTCATTGGCGTATCATACGACTAGGATCATAACGTGGACAACCTGAAAGATTTCATGAAGAGATAAAACAGGATCCGTCTCCGACGTCTGCCGTCAATTTATCCTCAGTTGAGAAAGCATTTCTGCCCGAAATGGTGGAGATTAAAGGAAGGACAAAGTTGGAAAAACTGATGTCCTTCTCCTTTTTCATTCTCAATGGGAAGATATTTCTGCCGGAGAAAATGGTAGGAATGTAGCTCGGTTCTAGTCAAGAGCAAAGTCTGTGATGGAATGGACTAATAAGGATTACTGTTCTTAAACAGTTAACTCTTATATGGTAGAGATCACTGCAACTCCAGCAGTTGACACTCTATACACAACGAAAGATCAGTTTCAAACAGCTGACTCCTTTCAAGATAAAGATCTCTGCAAGTTCAGCAGTCGACTCTTTATATAATAAGAACCATGCATTCCGCAGTGGAATCTTATATTATTACTGAGATGCGAGGTATATTCACAAGACCAGGTCAGTCCTATCCTCAAAGTCAGTAAAATTGCTTCAAAAAATAATTCCAGTCAATAGTGGGATCTATGAAGCTATACCCACATAATCACACCCCTTCAAAGGTAGCTGTGATAATGACGGACTTCTCTATGGCTGAGAAGAAACGCCTTATTCGCCAAAAGTAAACGTTTTGCTCATGTGGGAGAAAAAGAACGGATACTCCAGCCACTCAAAAGCATTTAGCTCAAGCATGGCTGAAGACAACTAGTTGGAATTCTATATTGGTTGTAGTAGATGTCACAGTCTGGCTGCATCTACAAATTCGGTTGCTACGTTAGAAAATAGAGCAACTAAGGTGAGAAAATGCTGTCAATTCTCACAATACAACAAAATAGAGGTCTAACGGAATGAGGAAATCTCAACCAATAAGTGCACCTCTAAATCTATGGTAAGACTACAGAAATAAGTCAAGGAAATATAATGGAAAATTGCTACTATCTGCAAACACAAGAGGCTTATTGGAAAGGTAGACCCTGTGTCCAACGCTAACCAAATCTGCACTTAGTAGATTTTAGTCTTAAGTTCTGCAGCGGCTGCTATACAGTTCACCCGGAAGTGATTGTTTTTGCTCCGGTGATGATCAAAAATTTTAACCCAGTTCCAAATGCCAAGATTACTGTTGGAGAAAGTGTTCAGTTAAATACACTCTCACAGGATTATCATTCTCCAGAGGCGAGAGGAAGAATGAAGTTCTGATAAAGATGAAAGGTGAGAGACACATGGAATTATACCACTCTCATCAAACATCTGGAAGTTGGTTTAATTGCAAAGCCATTACTTCTCATAATGAATCTCAATGGTCTACTCATGCTTTGAAAGTGTGGGACTCTGAGAGATCATTCATCATGGACAGGAAAAATAGCATGGAGATTGACTGTGGAGCATTGTCAGAAATGAGTTGGAGAGCAGTTCACTGAGTGTGGTCATAACTCTTCATACTTCCAGTGACTAAATGGAACTTCATGCAGGACTAACTTCATGGTCTTTGCAGATGCCACCAAATTCATGACTGATGGATGAATATTGGAGCAGATTTTTCAGGGAAAGAATCAATTGGTTCCATAAGCACAGCTCTTGTTGGAGTAATGGGAGATGAGTAAATGATGACACCACTTAAAGGATCTGGGAACTGTGAACGCCTGACCTATCAGTCATGGTATCCATGCCAGTTTTTATGGGGAGGCTATGTAGCATGATGTCTTCAGACGTTCGCATCCCCAGTCCATTTACATTTCTCAATACTCAGTAGTTAAACACAGTAAGCCGTCTTGATACCCTAACTAAAAATAGAATCGTAGATTCTAGATCGAGAGAGGGTAGATGAATGGTGGGGTCTCAATTTGATTGGGTAACCCTTGGGCTGGTAACGCTCCTTAATACATAATTAGCCCGCCAGTCGAAGCCTTGATTCCATCCCGTAAGGACGTGTTCAAGATGCAGTGGTAAAATTTGCCCAAAAGCATTCTTTAGGATGTGGTCATCTGCACTCCAGGTACCTAAATCATTTAATATGTTATGTGTAAACCTGATGAAGTGAGAGAGAGACGAATGGCCGAGTATTTTCTTGAGAAAATGTAAAAAGAAGACAGGACTTCGGTACAGTGACTCTAAAACTGCCGCTCAAAACCTGTCATGTCTACCGCAGTGAAACATTCTTACCATGTCTATTGTCTGTCTGATTTGATGATTTGCATATGCTTATGACTGTAAACCACGCTCAATGCATATGGCAAAACCTTTGTGCGCTCTGAACATTCATTGAGTGCCTATCATGACCATTCTTAACCAAACTGTACATCGCTCTTGAGAGTTACCTTTGGCAGTTATGTTTCAGAATGTGTGATGCTATATACTGCATGTAATTTCTCCCTTATAATGGCTGAGAATGTTTGAATGAATGAGATGGTAATTATATAATTAACTTCTCATATTTGTAAAAGTAAAGACGCTTATTATATCCATGTTTGCAGGACTGCATTGCACTTTAGAAATTACAAAGTCCATGTAATGTCTAGTGACAGTATTACGATCAGGAAAATTGTCAAAAGCACTCATAAAGAGTTGCCTGGGATGCAATTTCTCTTTGACGTTATGCACTGGTCCTTTGCAACAATAGTTTAGGTTTATATGAGCTACATTCCAATGAGGAGCAATATGTGGCATAACCTACAGTCTGTCAGATGAATACATGGGAAGGCTCATGCTATTTGTCAGGGAAAATTCATGTTTTCTTTCATTATGTGTATTCCACATGTGAAAGCATTTCTAGTGCATGATTTCTGCCATACAATGCCTACTTCTTGGTGCTTAATCACACTGTCTGTTCTCATGGTACACCGGTCCCTGTGATCTACTCATTGTGAGAATTTACAAGATAATTGTGTGAAGCTGCCTCTGATTAGGAGTATGTGCCTATGACTTCACGGTTTTGGGGATGAACCTGGGGAAAGGATATCACCCCAAACCCCCAAATAAAATTGCACTTCATCATCAGTGAGAGGCGGGTGTTCGAATATCACACTCCCCTTTCCCTTCCCATTCCTCTCTGAATCTGTGATAGTACTGTATAACTGTGACAATGGTTCAATAGATGTAAAACACATGTTGTGCCTTTGTTTATTAACAGAGAATGAGGAGGATGGGGGAGGCCTTTCAATTACCAGGACAACTCCAGGGAAGTTCTGAGCTCTAGCTTCAACTCCAGCTGAAAAGTCAGACTCCAAAAAGACCAAAATGAACAACAGGTTGCAAAGATTCAGCCTGAATCCACTAATTCTGGCCTATACAGATGGCACTGAAGAAAAGTCTTTCTTAAAAGCCTAAGACAGGGATACTCTCCAATTTTGTAAAAGCTCCAGGCTATATCTTCAAGATAAATTCAAGAAGAAACCTTAAGAGGAGAGATCACCTGGTCTTCAGCATGTCACTACTGGCTAAGAGTGGACATTAAAGGTGCACTTGGAGCTGACCCTATCACAGCTTAATATTAATAATGGCTGAAAGCTGAAGGAGCAGAAGTTAATAAATAGAGCAAATTCACAAAATGGATTGGTGTTAAGTCGGTGTGGTGATTCAGTTCCATCAGAAATCTTAGGAGTGATAGACTGTGAAGAAAGACAGCTGGGACATATTGTTTCTTTTTAGATCTTCCTCCACTGGAAAAGCAAAAGAACAGTCTTGGGTGTCAACTTCATGAACAGTCAAATTTAGGTGAGATAGACAGAAAGAAGAATGCTAGGACATATTGTTTCTTTTTAGATCTTCCTCTACTGGAAAAGTAAAAGAACAGTCCTAAGTGTCAACTTCATGAACTCACCAGTGAAAAGATAGAGCTTTACAATTTCTTTCAAGATTGTGACAGCAGGGAATAGCCTGAATTGGAAAACCATCATGGGGAGAACTGTAACCTGAGCTGTCCAACACCATCATAGGTGCTAAAAGGATTAAACAGACCAGTGGAGCAGAACGTCCCTATGCTTGCCCCAATTTATGGTTTTTCATGTGTTTCCCTCATTGACAATAGAAGAAATGATAGAAGCCTAAAGTGTTGTGGTGTAGGATATCTTGATGAAGTAGAGATGTGAAGGAGGAGAGTTTATTTAGATTGATGTTTCAGTGGGGATATTGAGTGATGTGTTTGGGTTTTCATAGATAATGTCACTATAATTTGCATATAAACATATTTGAGATGTAAATTGTTGGCAGAATATGAAGGCTGAGTCTTCACTTGACCTCATCAGACATTAATAAAGTATTAGTAGTAAGAGAACAGTTTTTGAGATACATGTCTCTGTGATTGTCTTGTACATTGTTGAGAAAGAAATGTCCAACTGGTGTCAAGCATCTTCATGGTGACTGTTACTCTACTGTTGTGGTTGGTTACAGAGATTGTGAAAGTCTGTGTGGTTGTTGTCAAGTATCTTCCATGATGTATGACTTGTCTAACCTGTTGGTGTGATCATTCTTTGTGAATGTTTGTCCAACTGTTGTCAAGATCTTCTCATGTTGTCTTGTTCAACCAGTGTAAAATACAGTTGTTGTTGTTGTTTATGTTCACTACAATGGTACAATTGTCAATGTGATCATTTGTCCAAGTGTCTTGTGTCACTTGAAAGATGTAATGAGATCAAAAATGAGGTTGGCGACCAGAGCACAGTCAGCTGGAAGATGAGAGAACTGCTTTCATTGGTTACTGTGGCTAACTGCCAAGATCTCTATATCTATATTTATAAAACAAAGTGTATGTATGTATATATGTATGTATGTAAATATGTATGTCCTTTATTTGTTCGCGAACGGCCCATCCGATTGAGATGAAATTTTCTACACGCCTCCCTTTCATTCCAGAGCTGTCAACTGTCATAGTTTTTTTTTCTTCTTCCTCCTCCTCCCTCCTCCCCCTCCCAAAATACGTACGTAAATATATGATGATGATGATGAAAGAATCCCCGAACCAAAACGCTAGGGAAAGGGAAGAAAATGACGTGACTACACAGAATCGTCACACGGCAATCATCATCATCAAGTGCCGTGCCGGCTGGCGTAGGCGTTCATGGCTCTCCGTAGATCTCAGTCTTTGGTTTTTTGGATCAACTCTGCTGCTGATATTCCTCCATGCCACGGCAATATCAATAACAATTCATCTTTTTATGTGTAAGGAAGTTATCTACAGTCGTGTAGAAGGGAAGAACTAGACGAGTATGAATTCGGAATGGCGAACTCTCTCCCCCTCTTTTCTCCTCCCTCTACCTCCTCCCTCCACCCTTCTCCTCTTCCTCCTCCCTCTCATCCCTCTCCCTCCTCCCTCCTCCTTCTCCCTCTTCCTTCTCCCTCTTCCTCTCCCCTCCTCCTCCATCCTCCTCCCTCCTACTCCCTCCGCCTCCTCCCCCTCCTCCCTCATCTTCCCTCCTCCTCCCTCTCCCTCCTCATCCCTCCTCCTCCTGCCTCCCTCCTCCTCCTCCTATTGCCTCCTTCTCCCTCATCATCCTCCCTCCTCCTTCTCCCTTCTTCTCCCTCTTCCCTCTTCCTCCTCCTACCTCCTCCCTCCTCCTCCTCCCTCCACCCTCCTCCTCCCTTCTCCTCCTCTTCCTCCTCCCTTTCCTTCCTCCTCCTCCTCCCTCTACCTCCTCCTCCCCCTACCTCTTTCCTCCTCCCTCCTCCTCCCCTTCCACCTCTCTTTCCTTCCTCCCCTCCTCATTCTCCCTCCTTCCTCTCCCTCCTTCCTCCTCCTCCTTCCTTCTTCTCCCTCCTCCTCCTCCTCCCTCCTCCCCCTCCTCCTTCCTCCTCCTCCTCCCTCTCCTCCTCCTCACTCCTCCTTCTCCCTCCTCCTCCTCCCTCTACCTCCTCCCTCCTCCTCCCTTCACATTCCTCCTCCTCCCTCTTCCTCCTCCTCCCTCCTCCTCATCCCTCCTCCTCCCTCCTCCTCATCCCTCCTCCTCCCTTCTCCTCCTCCCTCCTCCTCCTCCCTCTACCTCCTCCTCCCTTCACATTCCTCCTCCTCCCTCTTCCTCCTCCTCCCTCCTCCTCCTCATCCCTCCTTCTCCCTCCTCCTCCTTCTTCCTCCCTCCTCCTCCTCCCCCTCCTCCTTCTTCCTCCTCCCTCTCCTCCTCCTCCTCCTCCCTCCTCCTCCTCCCTCTACCTCCTCCCTCCTCCTCCCTTCACATTCCTCCTCCTCCCTCTTCCTCCTCCTCCCTCCTCCTCATCCCTCCTCCTCCCTCCCCCTCCTCCCTCCTCCTCATCACTCCTCCTCCCTCCTCCTCCTTCTTCCTCCCTCCTCCCCCTCCTCCTCCTCCCTCTCCGCCTCCTCCCTCCTCCTCCTCCCTCCTCCTCCTCCCTCCTCCTCCCTCCTCCTCCTCCCTCCTCCTCCCTCCTCCTCCCTCTTCCTCCTCCCCCCTCCTCCCTTCACATTCCTCCTCCTCCCTCTTCCTCCTCCTCCCTCCTCCTCTCTCCGCCTCTCTCCTCCTCCTCATCCCTACACCTCCTCCCTCCTCCTCCCTTCACATTCCTCCTCCTCCCTCCTCCTCCTCCCTCCTCCTCATCACTCCTCCTCCCTCCTCCTCCTTCTTCCTCCCTCCTCCCCCTCCTCCTCCTCCCTCTCCGCCTCCTCCCTCCTCCTCCTCCCTCCTCCTCCCTCCTCCTCCTCCCTCCTCCTCCCTCCTCCTCCCTCTACCTCCTCCTCCTCCCTCCTCCTCCCTCTTCCTCCTCCCCCTCCTCCCATCACATTCCTCCTCCTCCCTCTTCCTCCTCCTCCCTCCTCCTCTCTCCGCCTCCCTCCTCCTCCTCCCTCTACCTCCTCCCTCCTCCTCCCTTCACATTCCTCCTCCTCCCCTCCTCCTGTTCCCTCCTTCTCCTCCCCCTCCTTCTCCTCCTTCTCCCTCCCCCTTCTCCCTCTTCCTCCTCCCTCTTTCTTCTCCTCCTTCTCCCTCCTCCTTCTCCCTCTTCCTCCTCCCTCTTCCTTCTCCCTCCGCCTCCTCCCTCCTCCTACTCTCTCCTCCTCCCCTCCTCCTCCCTCTCCCTCCTACTCCCTATCCTCCTCCTGCTCCCTTCTCCTCCTTCGTTCTCCTCCTCCCTCCTTCTCCCTCCTCCTCCCTCTTCCTCGTCCCTCCTCCTCGCCTCCTCCTCCACCCTACTCCTCCCTCCTCCTCCTAATCCCTCCTCCTCCCTCCTCTTCCCTCCTCCTCCCTCTACCTCCTCCCCCCTCCTCCCTTCACATTCCTCCTCCTCCCTCTTCCTCCTCCTCCCTCCTCCTCTCTCCGCCTCCCTCCTCCTCCTCCTCCCTCTACCTCCTCCCTCTACCTCCTCCCTCTTCCTCCCTTCACATTCCTCCTCCTCCCTCCTCCTCCTCCCCTCCTCCTCTTCCCTCCTCCTCCTCCCCCTCCTTCTCCTCCTTCTCCCTCTTCCTCCTCCCTCTTCCTTCTCCCTCTGCCTCCTCCCTCCTCCTACTCTCTCCGCCTCCTCCCTCCTCCTACCTCTCCTCCTCCTGCATGGGCGAAATAGAGAACACACTGAACCGTTCAACAGGGATTCATTGTCAAAGAAATGTGGTTATTAAGACAAACGAAAGTGAGGGAAATGAAATACTTTGGGCGTGTAGAGTCTGGAAAAGATGTATATGGAGGGAGGCCTAACGAGTAAGCGGACAAGAGGAAAACCCAACATGGATGGGTATATCTTATATATAAAAGGCGATCTCCGTCCGTCTGTCTGTCTGTCTATATGTCCCTAATGCGCTCGCGAACGGCCCATCCCATTGAGATGAAATTTTTTACACGTCTTCCTTTCATTTCAGCGCAGCCCACTGTCATATCTTTTTAGTATGAAATCGGCTGCTTACCCAAAATTATTTCATTTTTCATTATAATTTCATCTATCTCAGGGGACTTAACTCTGTAAAAGTTATTTCAAGGGGCATAACTTTTCTGTATAACTTATAGTCATATTGTGGCATCGTTTTCAAAGATTTATAAACTCTTTGTCCATAGTTATGTACCGGCATATGAGTTATAATAAATAATGATACAATCTGTAAGGCATTTTCAAAGTTTTCATAAAAATAATGCATAATGCATAACATTGTAACTCATCTTTTTTTGCTTAAAGAATGAATAAATAATAGTTACCTTATCTCTATCATGTTTGAAGATTTTATATTTCTTTACACTGTCGCCAACTCTAAGAAGACATGGAACAACCTCAGCCATTATTAAATCTACAGGCATATGCGTTATATTCCTCCTCCTCCTCCTCTCCCCTCCTCCACCTCCTACCCTCTTCCTCTTCTCCTCCCCCTCCTCCCTCTCCCTCCTCCATCCTCCTCTTCTCTCTTTCTCCTCCTCCTCCCTCCTCCTCCCTCTTCCTCCTCCCAGCTCCTACTCCTCCTTTTTCTTCTTCTTCTGCTGCTGCTGCCGCTGCTCCATTTACCCAAGTTAATATATTACCAAGTTGGTCTTCGTTTATCTAAGGTTGTTCTAACTGCAACCAATAAATGATTAGACAGACAGACAGACAGACAGACAGACAGACAGACAGACAGACAGACAGACAGACAGACAGACAGACAGACAGACAGACAGACAGACAGACAGACAGACAGACAGACAGTCGGGAACGGGAACTTATATGACTACTCATATGAATTAAATGAGATGCTCCCCATCAGGGGCTGGGCGAAGCCGGGCCGGATCAGACAGATAGACAGACAGATAGACAGACTGACAGACAGACAGACAGATAGATAGTCGGGAACGGGAACGTGAGCTTATATGACTACTTATATGAATTAAATGAGATGCTCCACACCAGGAGCTGGGCGATGCCGGGCCGGGTCAGACAGACAGACAGACAGACAGACAGACAGACAGACAGACAGACAGACAGACAGACAGACAGACAGTCGGTAACGGAAACGGGAACTTATATGACTACTTATATGAATTAAATGAGATGCTCCCCACCAGGGACTGGGCGAAACCGGGCAGGGTCAGGCAGACAGATAGACAAACAGATAGACAGACAGATAGACAGTCGGGAACGGGAACTTATATGACTACTTATATGAATTAAATGAGATGCTCCACACCAGGAGCTGGGCAATGCCGGGCCGGGTCAGACAGACAGACAGACAGACAGACAGACAGACAGACAGATAGACAAACAGATAGACAGACAGATAGACAGTCGGGAACGGGAACTTATATGACTACTTATATGAATTAAATGAGATGCTCCACACCAGGAGCTAGGCAATGCCGGGCCGGGTCAGACAGACAGACAGACAGACAGACAGAGACAGACAGAGACAGACAGACAGACAGACAGACAGACAGACAGACAGACAGACAGACAGACAGACAGACAGTCGGTAACGGGAACGGGAACTTATATGACTACTTATATGAATTAAATGAGATGCTCCCCACCAAGGACTGGGCGAAGCCGGGCCGGGTCAGCTAGTATATATATATATATGGCCTAGAAGAGAAATCATCTATAAATAATTCTGTATAGAACTTAACTTGTGTCTAATTTCTCACAGTGGGGGTACTCGATGAGCCAAAATTCTGAATGGTTTCTCTACAAGGGTTATGCGAGAATAAATATCAATACCTCTAGACAACACTTGCTGTTACTAACCTGTATCTTTTATAGAGAGATATACTTTATAGAACTTCACTCATTGGAACTTCTGTAATTCTCTATAAACCCACAAAAAAACCTCACACATGGTTAACTCCAACGATGGTGTATAGCAAGGTCTCCTATGGTGTATAGCATTGCCAACAATGTTGTATAGGATAGCTAATAATGGTGTATAGTATAGAAAATGATGGTGTATAGCATGGCCAACTATGGTGAATATCATGGCCAATGATGGTGTATAGCATGGCCAACTATGGTGTATAGCATGGCCAACGATAATGTATAGCATGGCAAAAAAAATTTAATTTCATTGTTGATGTAGATCATGTGTTAATGAAGTCATTTTTAAATTTTTTTTGTTAATTTGTTAATGTAGTTACATTTTTCATGTAGGTAATTTGCTAATGTATGTATTTTATTTTTAAATTAAAGATGGAGCCCTGGAAACAATTTAGGGCCACAGAATGATCAGAGGAAAGCCGTTGATGGCTCGGACAGAGGACACAATCAGGGAAATGTGCATACCTGAGAACGTTGGGGGAGGAGTGGGTCAGAATGCCAGTTGAAAAGTCAGACCTGTGCAGGGTCATAAAATAACATTGCATCGGAAATGCAGCGATTGGCTGGTAGGCTGCACTGAATTGGGGATGTAACTGATCCACGACAATTCGCGACCTAGCGATGTAATCATCCACGCGGACGGCTCTGTGCTTAGAACAGTGTTTCCCAACGTGGGGCCCACGCTCCACAGGGGGGCAATACAATTGTTGAGGGGGGGGGGGGGGGCAATTCGAAAATGGAAGAAATCCGCTGGATATAACAAAACGGGCAGACTTGAGACTGAAGTTAACTAAATTGGAGCCTGACATAAAATCTCTTTGCAGCAAGCATCAAGCGCAAGGATCTCACTAAATTTAAATAATAAATAATTACTAATAATTAAAATAATATAGAAAAATCATTCATTAACATTATTTTGTACTTGAATTTCAGTTCTCTATTATATGTTTTGAAAATTTACTACTGTGTTTGCTCAATTGCTTGGTTATGCAGATGATATAGATATTATAGGACAAAGTGAACAAAAGTCATTGGAAATATTGACTCACTTAAAGGAAAAAGCCCAACAGATGGGGCTGGTTATCAACCAAGATAAGACAGAATATATGGTAATTTCAAGAGACGGAATGGCTAAAAACTCTGGCCACATACAAATAGATAATATGACCATTAAAAAAACGGAAACATACAAATACCTGGGTACAATCTTCAACTGCTCCAACATCATAAGGGAAGAAATACAAACTAGAATCAACTCTGGAAATAAGATATACTATGCACTACAACATCTACTAAAATCAAAGGCGCTATCTCGTAACACCAAAATCACAATATACAAAACACTGATCAGACCAGTTGTGCTGTATGGCTCTGAAACCTGGAGTACAACGAAAGGAGACGAAGCCTTGTTACAAACCTTTGAGAACAAAATTTTAAGACGCATCTTTGGACCCATTAGGGATACACAAAGTGGAGAGTGGAAAAGAAGAAGCAACAAAGACATTTATGATCTGTTTAAGTCTCCGCTAATCACTGGTATCATGAAGGCTAATAGACTACAATGGCTGGGGCATATAGAAAGAATGGAAGATAATAGGGAAACAAAACTCGCTTACACTCAGGAAATAAATGACCGTAGACCCCGAGGTAGACCAAGAAGACGGTGGAGAGATAATACATGTACAGACCTACAAGCACTTGGAATCAACGACTGGCAAGAGAAGGTCCACCAGAGAGACGAATGGAGACGGATTGTATTTGCAGCAAAGAACCTCAATGGCTCGGAAAGCTGAAGAAGAAGAAGAAGTTTGCTCAATAATTCCCTAGTGATTTCTTCCTAAAACCTATCATTCAAGTTTCTTTAGTGAACATTTCAATTTTTAAATATTAAAAATAATGCATATGTGGGGGGTGGGGGTGGGGGAGGGGCATAAGAATTTTAGAAAGGCTTTGGTGGGGCATTGCACAAAAAAGGTTGGGAAACACTGGCTTAGAAGTAAAAGAAGTGCCTGCGGTTTCGATGCGTAGGTTGGTGGGATGGTGTTTAGTACAGGCATATGATACCACAACATCTCGTCTGAGAACGGAGGTGGAGGTCATCACAGCGGCGTTACGCTGGATATAAGGCAAACACCACGGGCATATTGTAATTGTAACGGGCTCACAAAGAATGATGAGAAAGGTGAAGACTGGCATACATCGGGCAGAGTGGCAGGTTTCTATTCAACAATTAAAGAAAGGAGCATCAGTTGGATTTTTCTCCCGGGACAAGCTGGTATAGTGGGAAACGAGCAGGCGGACTGACTGGCTGGGTCTGTACCCCTTGGTTGTGTAATACATGGTGCATGATAAGGCACACATGGTCGGGGCTCTTTGGAATCATTTCTATAGTGATGAAGGACGGGCAGATCACCACGGCTTTGACAGAATGGTGCTGTAGGGAGTGACCAGATGATCTGGTCAACACTAAAAACTCTGAGCAAAGGCCAGACAGACATATAACTCCTACTGGTACCATTAGTACTGGGAGTCTTCGCTGGGTGTTGTAGATGAGGACGGAGAACGCATGGAAATGTCATGAGTACTGATATCGGTTCTCGACTCTTCATTTGTTCATCATTATCATTATCTTCCACTTTTACCGCCAAGCGTCGTGGGGAGGAATAAATGGCGTTTCAGCACCCGGTGGATGGCACTGGATAGTGTCATTCCGTCTGCTTGTAGAATGTCTTTGATGTCGTCAATCAATTTTCTTCTTGCTCTCGTAGCAGATGTTCATTGATGTAGCGCCAGTGCTGGTAGTTGATGGTGTTGTATTCTAACCATGTGATCTTCTGTCTTTCAATAAATGTGGCACAAGGTCCTACTGTCTATCTGATAAGATAATTTCTTCAAAATAATGATAAGAAGAATAATGATAAGATAATTTCTTACTCGCTCTCGTATTGTTAATTTGGCACCACTCCTCCAGCATCTCATCTCACAGGTGTTGATTTTGCGCAATTGTGATTTAGATAATGTCCAAGTTTAAATTTGGTAGCATAGGGTTGGTGTGAATACGCTATTTATTATCTGTCGTTTTGCGGAAATAGGTACATTTGTATGTTTCGGCATGGGTGATAGTTGATATTTAAGCGTACTTGCTTTTTGAAATCTTATTTCGATTTCCCTGTCCAATTTGCCATCTTCTGTTGCCTCAGAGGAGGACGCGGCACCTCTGACCAATTACCTTCCTGGTCCATGAAACAAAACCTACATCTTTCCCCCACCCCCACCCCACCCCACCCCAGCCCTCACAGGGATAGACCTCAAACAACGGTGTCCAAATTAGGCGCCCTAACCACGCAGGACTGGTACTACTGGTGAGAAATGTAATCTCATGTAAACATATTGAAGCGGACAATCGCGAGGGCTGTGATTGGTTGACAGCGCCTGCCAGAGATGGCGATAATGAATGTCGTATGTTGCGGTCACTAACTCAGTAATGAGATACTGATTCCCCCTGGACCTGAGCACCACAAGCACAACAGAGACAACTGGCCGTTGCCAATTATAGCGGATCTCCACGACCACTTGTAGCACGCCGGAAGTCAGGACAACTATAGCACGTGACCTCTCGTCCAGTCATTAACTGCTGGGGAAACAGAGGAAGGGTCCTCAAGTTCTGTCCAGAAAGTTACATATTTCAACTGCTTAAGTGTGCCGATGTTGGGGGAAAGGGTTCAACCCCTACACCGGTGAGTTGAAAGTAAATTTTGACTTCTCGTCGTTGATTTGGGGACGAAAATTACAAGTACCTAAGATATCGGAGTGGGTTCACCTGCTGGCGTGGGAGGCTGATAATTGGGAAAGCTAATCCACGCGTAAAACTCAGTCCAGTGCACTAGAAACTGTAGCACGTCTATGGACTACGCCTGAGTTCAAAGCGAGCAAATCAAGAAGGGAAAAAAAAACTGCTTGGTTGTTCGAGTTGAGCTGAGTTTAGTTAAGTCAAGAACCAACGTTACTGCACTCGGGGCATTTCCATAAACACTCAGTCCTCATCTTCAGTACCCAGCGCCCACCCGTTGCTTCTGTATTCAATTGACAAAGTTGTTTTCCTATGTGAATGTAACATGCACAATTGATGAACGAAAGATGAGTGATTGGAAAGGCCGAATGTAAGATTGGCCTGCGTGCCCAATTTATATCCCTTTGAATATAAAGATTATTCGTTCGTTCGTACTCTCTAGACCAGAATAGTCTATTTGTTATTCTGCATTAATCATATTCTCTCAGAGAACCTTCACCACATCTGCCTTATCATGCATCAAATCGCCCCCCAATCGGTCTGCCTGTTCATTTCAAATCACACAAGAGTGCCCTGGAGTAAAAATCCAGTGAATGCGTTGGGTGTCTTAAGTGTTTTATAACTTTCCGCATAGCATAAGGTCGATGATTTTTTTGAGTTGCGCTGTGTTTTAGTTGTTCATTGTAGCAAACACCAACAGTGGTGGCTGCCTCTGGAGAGCAGAAGACAGATAGATATTGGTTTAATCAGTCCAACAGTGGTTGGATCCCTCCCTTGGTAGCTCCCTCAGCGTGTAGCGGCTGACAACTTTGTGTAGTCTGGCTAATCTGTTTCGGCCCTCGTGTCTGGCTTCAGCCATTCAGATTTGAGATCCTGCAGTCAAGATTGCAGATTCACAGTCATGACTTACTTCGTCCAATCGCCCTGTCTCTCTAAGGGCATTCAGTTTATTATCCCGGTCCATTGCTCGCTGGCTGGCCACGGTATCCGGGCATGCAAGCTATTCGGCTGCTTCATCTCCTCCTACACCCGCCTGGCCTGATTTCCTTTTCGGCGTGATTGTCTGGAGATCATATCTTCCATGTCTGTGGGTAGGTATTGGGGATACACGTGTGTAGGGCTTAAGGTCACTCGATATAACTCTATTCATCTTAATTTCATTGTGCGTTAATTCGTATGTCTTTTTGAAAGTGTGTGTGTCTTGACGTCAAGTTGTGGACGCCTGTTTGTTTTGACCTGGGCGATATTGTCCACACTAGCCGTCGAGTGCCGACTGGTCTACACAATATAAACCTCGCACCATATACTCAATATGCCTGAATACTTGGACAACGGGCCTTTGGGAGGAGGCGGCAGAGACAGAAGAGAAGGCGGAGGAAGAAGAAGAAGAAGAAGAAGAAGAAGAAGAAGAAGAAGAAGAAGAAGAAGAAGAAGAAGAAGAAGAAGAAGAAGAAGAAGAAGAGTTGGAAGAGGAGTAGGACGAGGACGAGGAGGATGAGGAAGAGGAAGAAGAACGCCATCGACATTCCCGAGCCTAAATTGGAGCTATATCGTTCTATGAACTCAGACATCGAGACAGTGGCGCTACTATTCAGCAATCAAGGTTCTGTCGAACATGAACTACAAATGACGTAGATAACAGCGCCATGTCTGGAGCCCAATATCCCGCTGTTGGTGTCTAATACATGCCCACTATCTGAACATCTGTGTTTCTGACGCCTGTCTGTTTATTTGCTCTTTCACTCTTAGCTGACGAATATTTTAATTCCAGTTACAGACATCTGCTTCCTTCTGCAAGATCTGATCCATTAGCAATGAAGTGTCTGCACATGTAATACACGTATATGTGTGACAGTTTTATTTTATTGATTTTTTTTTTTTTGGGGGGGGAGGAGGACAAAGTGGGGGGGGGGGGGGAGCTGTTCTCCTTGTATGTTATGAATTCACTGTTTACCAATTGTTATGGGGTAAAATATAGTTGCATGTCCTTTACATGACGTCGCAGTCATCTCTTATCAGTTTTTGGTTGTTCGTGATTCCTGGCCTAGTTTACGTTCAGTAGTTTGCCATTGTTTTCTTGACGACATGCGCGAATACCATTTCATAAAAACCAACATTAGGCGTTTTCCTGCCAAATCGCCTACATCTGTGTTTCGAACGCGGGTTGCGCGAAGTTAGAACTGCGTCCATAACCTCTTCGCCATGGAGCTGAGTCCTGAATGGGACACAGTGACCTGTAGATTTAATGTTCAATGCTTTTTGTCTGTCGACTGTGTTTTGTGTTGTAAACTATATGCTCAGAAAAAGGGCGGGCGGCCGGTTACTGAAGTAGCTGATTTGCTTTATGCAGTAATGCGTGTGCAACTGTTACCTTTTCTAGTGACGGCTGCTAAACTGTAACTATAGTGGCTGACTAGTGTATTATCATTTTGGCGCTGTCCTTATGAATGCTTGCGTGTGCGTGTTGTTGGTTTTGTGGACGACTCCATTATTTTGTACTTGGAACCCTAAGGAGGATTGTGTGTGTGGTATTCACTGGCACAAGAAAGGTTCATTTATGGTGTAACCCTGTGCCGTGAAGTTGGAAACGTGTCTAATAACTAAATTGGATAACTTGCTTAAGTGACACAATCCATAGAAGACAAAAGGTTGATTTGAAACTGATGATCGTGATGGTGGGAGACAGACACACACACACACACACACACACACACACACACACACACACACACACACACAAGAACACATACATTCACACGCACGCATACATACATACATACATACATACATACATACATACATACATACATACATACATACATACATACATACATACATACATACATAAATACATACATACATACATACAAACTGAGAGAAAGACCCAGAGATAGACAGATAGACAGAGTGAGGGAGATTGGGAAAGACATGTGCACACACACATATAGTGAGACATATACAGGCAGACACAGACAGAGATATTATGCTAGATATATACAGACATTTACACAGAGACCTATATATATATATATATATATATATATATATATATATATATATATATAAATTAGGGCTGCCACCGATTAATTTAAATTTAATAGTTAATTTTTGAAAAATTAACGATCAATTAATTAATCGTTAGTTTCGATTAAAGAAAAGCAGTTATAGTCATATAACTCACATTATAGTCGTATTTGTCAAAAATCTAAATAACACTGGATTGTCTTGTTCATATGCCATCCAATAACCAACCATGTAAACAGACGAGTATGATGACAGTATTTGCTTCAAGTGATGAGCGCGTCTTATTAACAATATAACCAGCAGAGCTGAACAATCGTTCTCATGGAACTGAGGTAGCCGGTATGCACAGAATGGTCTTGGCAAGGAATGCCAATTTTGGATATCGATGTTCATTAAGTTTCCACCATTGTAAAGGGTTTACCGATTCAGCAACTTTCTTATCCATTTCAGACCCAATTAGCTTAACACTCTCTTCATTTGGTTCACATATATTTTCATTGTCAATGTCAGTATCATTCGTTGCAGCAGTCTCCATCTGCTCATCATGAACATTAACTGCTATTTGTTGTTCAATACGTGACCAAGTTCGTTCTTTTGCATCGTTTAACAAACACTTTAGGTATTTGTAGCGTGGATCAAGTGCTGTTGAAATCTGTAGTATTTAAATACTTGTCATATTGGCTACACGTTCACTGAAGTCATTAAAAGATGCTGCCTTACATTTTGCTATGTAGCCCGGATCATCATCGTGTACAGTCATATGCTTTGTCAACGATGATAGCAGTGGTGATACACAGCTACATGAAACAAAACTTTGACCGCCAAGCAGGACCGTGGTCTGACAGAATAAGTCCAAAACTTTGACATATTTCGAAATCTTCTCCCAATCTAAACCTGACAGTTTTGAACCTTTGTATTGCTTCTTTTCATCTGACATGTAGACAGTTACTGCTTCTCTGACCTGTAGAAGACTCTGTAGCATAATAAACATACTGTTTCGTCTTGTTGGTACATCTTGCTGCAGCTTACAGATGGTGACTCAGTACAATTTTGAAACTCGGTTGTGTTTGCAGCACTATGTTTAAAATGTCCGACAATTTTTCGACATCCGGTTCATTTGTAAAAGCAATGGGAGAAAAGTTTTCGATTAATCGTTACAACCAAATTAATCGTTAAAAAATTAACGATTAATCGATTATTATACTTCCGCAGCCCCAATATATATAATATATATATATATATATATATATATATATATATATATATATATATATATATATATATATAGAGAGAGAGAGAGAGAGAGAGAGAGAGAGAGAGAGAGAGAGAGAGAGACATATAAGCACAGTCACGCAGGTAGAGACATTTTTTTTTTTTTTTTTAGCACATCCTTTACAGGACCTAGCTGTCAACACCAGCATCTTTCAGCTGTATGTTGATTTCTTGGCAAGATTACGCTCAGTAGTTTGCCATTGCTTTCTGAGCGGCCGGCTCAGCATCCCGCAAGTCACGAGCGGGGGTCGAACCGCCTCAGCTCTCGCTCCGCCACGAGACTCCGCGTGATAAACGGGATCACAGAGAGAAAGTGTTGTAACCCCACAGCCAGAGAGACCGGCCAGGTAGAGACATACGGGTAGAAAATAGGAAAGAGAGAAAACAGGATACACACACACACACATAAGTACTTACCAATCACTTCACGAAAACAACACCTGTACTCTAACACATTGTTGTATGTTTGTTTTTTGAATAGTTTTCACAATTCTGAGCGATGAAATTCAACACGTTCGTAGTTGTTATACAATCAGCACATCATACGCTTTGTGCTGTTCCATAAAATTACTTGTACTCAATATTGGCAATGTTTTCTGCGGTTTGTCCAGACGATAGTTCTTGTTTTACACAAAAACATCCGGGGTGTACATGTGTCTTATGTTAATGTATGTGATATATCCTCAGTGTTCTTCAGCGAATTGTTTGCTGCACACCAGTGCTGCACATTTGTGCCATGTTTGTTGTACTTGTGTACGATGGTTCCTCTACTTTATAAAGATGTTTGCTGTGATCTTTCCTGCACTTTACTATGACATTTGCTGTTCTTCGTTGCGATGTTTCCAGTACTTCACAAAGATGTTTGCTGTGCTTCAAATAGATGTTTGCTGTACTTCAAGAAGATGTTTGCTGTACTTCAAGAAGATGTTTGCAGTACATCATGAAAATGATTGATGTACTTCAAGGAAATGTTTGTTGTATTTAATTACAATGAATGCTTTATTTTCAGGAAACTGAACATCAAGAAGATGTTCACTGTACTTCACAAAGATGTTCGCTGTACTTCACAAAGATGTTCGCTGTACTTCACAAAGATGTTCGCTGTACTTCACGAAATTGTTTACTGTATTCCTTCGCAATCATGTCTGCTGCAGCCCGAACTTCCAAAACGATGCAATATTCCGTATAACAGCGAATAAAGTTGATGTTTCTGCAACGACCGGTGACAACTCTTTCAAAGACCAGCTAACGGCCGCCACCAACACCCTCACAGACCAGCTAAAGGCCGGAGCCCGCCTTTGATGTGGAACTGTGAAAGAATGAAAGGAATCAACATGTTATGTTTTGTTCTTTTAAGTCATTGGTTGATATTTCGCTGATTGATTCATTCTGCTGCTTATCGTGAAAACAGTTAAAATTATTTACTAATAGACATGCTTGTTGTTATAGACAGCACATCAAAGTCCAACTTTTCCTTTGAAACCTACACATATCAACAGGGGAACTCTTTGAGGACTCTATGATAGTTCACGAACAAACACACCTGTTTATATGGGCGCTCATAGCAGTAGAATAAAGAAGTAGAGGCCAGAGGACACACTAGACAACATATAATTTAAAGCTATAGATACCGATCGAGACTCGTACCTGTCTCCTCAGAATGACGTCAGTGCTGAAGGAACAAGTGAACTTCGATACATGACCAACTAGACACCCATCGTCTAGTGAGTGGTTCTCAACCGGTGGGGAATTTTAGGGTTTTCAGGGGGAGGGGGGATGAAGATCATTTCAAGATCGCGTTAATACAAGAACCGATTACTTGATATTGCTTTTCCCTTCATACTTTACAGTTATGCGCGTCTCATCCTTCTAAAATTCATTTTATAAAGTAAATAGACCCACAAATCACGTTTTATGTGGATGTCTAGATCTGTTTTAACATATTTACCTTCCATTTTTACGTTTACTGTGTAGGGGTGGGGGGGGGGGGAATTTTTAGGTAGGAAATATGAAAGGAAGGGAGGGGGGATGACGTTCTGAAAATATGGTGAAGGGCGGCACGGGCCAAATTTTTGATAGGAAAGGGGGGGGGGGGTGACGTTCTTAAAATATGGTGAAGGGGGGCACGGGCCAAAAAAGGTTGAGAACCACTGGTCTAGTGTTTCCTCTAAAATCTACTTATTACTTCTACTTCTATGAGCGACAAACAATACATGTGTGCTTAATATTCATGAACTGCTTTTGAAATCTATAATGCTTACAGATGTGGGTGGACGTATGACACATGCTCAAAAGTTAGTTGCGTATATTTTACAGGACGTCGAAGTCAACCCTCGCATATTTGGCTGTTTGTGATTTCTTGGCAAGTTTACGTTCAGTATTTTGCCATTGCTTTCTGAACGACCGGAACTCATACCATTCAATGAAAATCATCGCAAGGCGGTCTGCTTCACAATCAACCACAGTTGTGTTTCGAACGCGAATGCGGGATTATGAATTGCGTTTGTCAGCAGGCAAGTACAGGCTGTACAAATGCCGTGAGCACATTTAGCAGGTGAAGAACCCTGTTACAGGCCTAATGGCTTATTGGGAATATGATGCTAGTGTTATATCGGCCAATCTGCAATCGATACGTGATCTGATCTGAATTGTCCGCCTTTATTTTCCGGAGCATTTTCTGGTACTTATTTCATACTGAGTCGACATATGAAAGTTAAACATGTCCACTTTCATGGTGATTCGAATAAATGAGCTCAGCGGCGGCATAAATGCCTCGTTAGCTGTGCTTACTTCTGTGAACATTGTTTGAAACACATAGTGGATATATTTATGTTTAAATCCTTGGCGTGGTGCGCGGAGATAGTGTATCTTGGACGACTGTTGCCAACACCTAACACGATCAGAGTGACCACCCCATTGCCTGGAACTGGCTAATAAAAGCACTGATTTATATACAGCTGTAAGAAACAGGGAAACACTGTTGGATCCTCATATAATGAGCAGACAGGCAGTGGAGACCATCGCGAGATGACTGGGGAGATTGGTGGTAGAAGAGGCGTATGCAGACCGGGAGACTGATGCCTGGAGATCTAAGTCGATGGCGTATAGTAGAGATGTCTTCAGTAGAAGTGATCCAGAACAAGTAGAGATGTCTTCAGTAGAAGTGATCCAGAACAAGTAGAGATGTCTTCAGTAGAAGTGATCCAGAACAAGTAGAGATGTCTTCAGTAGAAGTGATCCAGAACAAGTAGAGATGTCTTCAGTAGAAGTGATCCAGAACAAGTAGAGATGTCTTCAGTAGAAGTGATCCAGAACAAGTAGAGATGTCTTCAGTAGAAGTGATCCAGAACAAGTAGAGATGTCTTCAGTAGAAGTGATCCAGAACAAGTAGAGATGTCTTCAGTAGAAGTGATCCAGAACAAGTAGAGATGTCTTCAGTAGAAGTGATCCAGAACAAGTAGAGATGTCTTCAGTAGAAGTGATCCAGAACAAGTAGAGATGTCTTCAGTAGAAGTGATCCAGAACACCGTGGGCTGAAATCTGTGGAGAGACATGAACGACAACCGCACTTGTGCGGGGCACAGGTTGATAGTGTGTAATTTATTCCAGGCATGAGATCAAGGCTGGCATCAGAATTAAAGCAACAATGTAAGAGTCTCATAATAATCGTCATCCTATAATCCATGCCGTGTGGCTTTGATGATCATGTTCGAGAGGGCTTTACATGAAAACTTTAAACGTTGACATAAATTACAATAACCATGCCATTGTCGTGTAACCTGTCAATATTGTTATTAAGGATGTGAAGAGTGTTAAACGCGTGACATCACGGTGCAGATGAACACCATGTCGCCATAAGGATAGTTATAAGATGGCCGCCCGACTTGTGACATGCACCAAAGAGGAGCAGCGTTCTGTTGTCCTTATTTTTATCAGTGAAGGTGTGAAAGCTATAGAAATTCATCGGCGAATGAAGGTCCAGTATGGTGACACATGCCTATCAGTCCAGCAAGTGTATGAGTGTAGTAGGATATTTTAAAATGGAGTGGCTTCAGTGACAGACTGTTCACGACTGGAACACCAAGGCACACCGAGTAGTGACATTAAAAGAGTTTGTTTATACAGGAATCCAAGAACATTATCGGTGCTGAGGGACTTGCATTGAAGGCAGTGATGACTACATGGACAAATTGTGCATTTGTTCTTTACCTTGCTTTTTTAAAAATGTATCCCCCCCTTCCCAATGTAACATTTTCATTTGAAGCCCTCTCGTATGCCCACAGCCTTTTATCTCTTGTCCTGCCCATTATTTATGATACCGACAACCCTCTATGCCATAATGGCAAACTGTCCAGAATCTGCTCTCTTGATCTCCCCTTCCCTTCAACTCTCCCGTTGTGACGACATACTCAGTCTTTTCTCTTCTCATGACATGCCCAACCACTGGACTGACTGACTTCTTCTGACGATCTGTACCTAGTTCTCTTTGTACGCTATCTTCTTTCGAGGTATTTGCATTGTTCTTTATATACATCCAAGGTGTTCTCATCATTTTTCTATAAAACCACATTTCCTCAACTTCCATATCTTTTCTCGCTTGTCTGCTAATTGTCCATGGTTTGCTTCCGTACATCTCGTCTGGCTCAATGTAGTCCATAAGAACACTTTTCTTCACCTCGACTGACAAAGATAGCATGCAGAGACTACTCTTCATGTTGTGAATTTCAGCCTTTGCTTGGGCTATTCTACTGTTATCTTCCTTAATTTATACATCTCCCATCTGCTGTTATTAAAGTATCCAAATACTTAAACACACTGACTTGTTTCATAATAATATATTAGAATAATAATAATACCAGCCTTTCCATGTGTGTTTGTATGGTTACATGCACATGTGTAGACTATGATGTAGTTCTCCACACGTATGATTCAAACCACCCAGTTTCATGTCATGCTGACTTTTCCACTCCTATGTTGTCTCAAGAAATTTTCCTATTTTCAAACCAAGCCCTCGCTCACCGTATACAAGCTATCGTTTGGTGTAAATATCACGTTTTTTGAGTGTTCTGTTACCAAACATATCCATTCTTGCAACAACAGCTGCCTTCTATGTGAAACCAGCTGCAATTATTCCAAACTCATGTGTCGTACCTGTAGGTCTGGGAATGTGCCGCCATCATGCGATTTTACTGAATGGGTTACTCTGGATGTACAATCCTTATTTGGGAACAGATTCTTTTTGACAATGGCTGCTAGATTAACACCCCCCCCCCCTCCCCCAACCCCCAACCCAACACCATTTTACCTAATATTGTGCCCCACTGCTGTTGTGGTAAAACGTCGCAGAGAGGAGGGAGATGTCATTTTCAGTGTATTGTTGCGTTTTGTTGCTTGTACTGATGCCATATTTGATTTCTTCGGTGTGTGTCTTCTACTCCATGTCGCCCAACTCTTCCTGGGTCGTCATCTCGCCTTCCATTCGGTTGTTGTCACTTACAATGCTTTAGCCGCCTGGTGATCTTGTTCCATCCACTCCCCCACTGTATGTTGTTGTTTTAAAAATAGTTTAGCCGCCATCATATTGGTCAACAAGAGACCTAACATGACAGAACATGAACGACTGCAAGTAAAGAATGGAGATGACTGCTGTGCCTCATAATGCCAAGGGATACTTTGTCAGTTCACAAGGCTACGTCAAATTTTTGGCGTGTAATTATCTCTGCTTCGCGTTACCGAAGTTGATAAGGGGCTGCCTTGATAATGTCATGAACGTTATCGGACGCGAGTTCAAGGCGTGCGCTCATCGTTTCGCTAAGTGTGGCGTAGACTGGCCAACTGCTCCCTCATACACTCACTCACACAGAATATGATGACCCTATCACACGACAGACCCATGGCAGGAAACTGCTCTGGGACACATGTTTACGCATGTTCTCATGTTCTTTACAGCACGTCCATCAAGTTCCCAGGTAAAGACACCTCTCAACTGTGAAGACCGAGAGGGGAAGAAATAGAGAAAGTGGGGGAAGTCAGAAACATAGAGAGAGGTAGAGACACAATCGACAGATTCAGAGAATGAGAAATGGAAAAACACAGCGAGAGAGAGAGAGAGAGAGAGAGAGAGAGAGAGAGAGAGAGAGAGAGAGAGAGAGAGAGAGAGAGAGAGAGAGAGAGAGAGAGAGAAACAAGACCGAGAGGGTCAGTGAAAGAGCGAGAGAGAAAAACAGAGAGAGAGAACCAGAGAGAGAGAACCAGAGAGAGAGAGAGAGAGAGAGAGAGAGAGAGAGAGAGAGAGAGAAACAAAGGGAAACAAGACCGAGAGGGTCAGTTAGAGCAAAATACAGAGAAAGATAGGGAGGAACATGACAGAAGGTGGAAGAATAAGAGAAATACTGAGACAGGAACAATACAGAGGGACAGAGATAATAACAGCTTGAGAGACAGAGAGAGAAAGACAGAGATAGAAAGATAGAGAGAGAAAGAGTGTGTGTGTGTGGTGGGGGGGGGGGGGGGGGCAAGAGTTAAGTTCATGGCAATAAATAAACATGACACAATTTCACGGCCAGTCAGGGTGATACCAAGTTTGATCTCTCCGCAAGGGAAACAACTTTCTATGTTCGCAAGGGAGACAACTTTCTACGTTCGCACTAAAAGCAATCAAATTCTAGACACATCAGCAGAACAAACAATGGGATTCATTTTTCAAAATTTGAAACGCAACACGTCACCGGAAACATTATCCGATATGAAATATCTTACAGGCGAGAAATCATTATGTAAAATGGGAAAATGAATACATACTAGAAGTCTATCTCTTTCATAATTTGCATAGAGAACGGGGATATCTTATGTCTTATCAGAGACATATTTACAAAGGGAGAGTAGCACCCGTCGCGATATTTGACAGTAATGTAGTCTACTAACATCCCCAGACGCGCCGCCACTCGGCAAGTCAAACACGGTGTAAGGATGTATCATGTAAATGTAGGCGAGATTTACTTTATGTGTCATATGAGTATAGACTACAAATACCGTAACTTAGCCTTGCCAACGTGATTATACACTAAAATCTGTGATACGTATCCACGACAACGTGACTATATACTAAAATATGTGAAATGTATTCCAGTCAGCGTGACTATATACAATTTTTTAAATATGTATCCACGCCAACGTGACTATACACTAATATCTGATATATAGTCACGCTAATGTGACAATACACTAAAATATGTGATATGTATCCACACCAACGTGACTATACATTAAAATATGTGATATGTAGCCACACCAATGTAATATATACTAAAATATGTGATATGTGGCCACGCCAGTGTGACTATATACTAAAATCTTTTATATGTGCCAACGCCAATGTTGCTCCGTAAGGACAGAATCAAGCAACTCTGACTGGTTCTCAATGGAAACTGGAGTGAAGCAGGATTGTGTCTTATCACCGATGCGCTTTGGAATAGCTACCGATTGGGTCATGCGCAAATGCACTAACAACACAAATATAGATATCCATTGGGTTGACAAAATTCTAGAAAACCTGGACTTTGCCGACGACATAGTGCTTTTGAGTTCAACACACCCAGATACCGAAGAGAAAATAAACCATCTCCACAATATTTTAGGACAAATTGGTCTCCAAATTAACACCGCCAAAACAAAAACTATTGATCTTACCAACTGCTCAGACGACATCAAATTAAACAACCACGTTCTTGAAAACGTCAACAGCTTCACATACCTAGAAAGCAAAATGACGTCTACAGGGGACTCAACACCAAAAATATCATCTAGAATCGCACTGGCATCTGGTGCCTTTAATAAATTGTCAAACACCTGGAAGTCAAAGACACTCAGCAAACACACGAAACTTAAAATTTTGAACTCTTGTGTGATTACAGTGCTAACGTATGGATGTGAAAGTTGGAAGTCAACGGTAGCTTTAGATATTCAAAATAGACAATGTTGAGAACAAATGTCTTAGAAGACTTCTCAACCTCCACTGGACAGATTTTAGAACCAATACGCAAATGTCTTATTTGAGACTATAAGAGACTAAGCAAGATATTGTATCCAATTTTATAAGAAAACGCCGCTGGAACTACATCGGCCATGTACTCAGAATGGACAAGACAAGACTCCCCAACCAAGCCCTCATATGGACACCGTTAGGGGAAAAAAACGGGGAAGACTAAGAGAGACCCTGCGTAGAACCATCATCAGAGAAGACTCATTCAACGGCCAAACAAACATCCAAGATCTACAACAGGTGGCAGCGAACCGCCAGACATGGAGAGCCATGATTTCTGCCCTATGCGCCTCTTTGGGCCCAAGAGGAAAGACTAACTAACTAACGCCAACGTGACTATATACTAAAATCAGTTATATGTATCCATGTATGTTGTCCGTAAAGTCAAATTTATCTTCGATCCGGGTCATGCGGGAGTTGAGGGGAAAAAAGATCTGATATACTTGCCGACTGTGCATCCCCTGCAGATGGCCAACCCGTGGATCGTGCCTATGTTATTAATTCCCATTAAGAGATGTAGTGAGCGGAGGACTTGGGCTCCGGTGAACACACTTCGATTTCCAAATGAGAGACATCTTAGTTTGTTAGTTAATTAGTTAGTTAGTTAGTTAGTTAATTAGTTAGTTAGTTAGTTAGTTAGTTAGTTAATTAGTTAATTAGTTAGTTAGTTAGTTAGTTAGTTAGTTAGTTAATTAGTTAGTTAGTTAATTAGTTAGTTAGTTAATTAGTTAGTTAGTTAGTTAATTAGTTAGTTAGTTAGTTAGTTAGTTAGTTAGTTAATTAGTTAGTTAGTTAATTAGTTAGTTAGTTAGTTAGTTAGTTAGTTAATTAATTAGTTAGTTAGTTAATTAGTTAATTAGTTAGTTAATTAGTTAGTTAGTTAATTAGTTAGTTAGTTAGTTAGTTAATTAGTTAGTTAATTAGTTAGTTAGTTAATTAGTTAATTAGTTAGTTAATTAGTTAGTTAGTTAATTAGTTAATTAGTTAGTTAATTAGTTAGTTAGTTAATTAGTTAGTTAGTTAGTTAGTTAGTTAATTAGTTAGTTAATTAGTTAGTTAGTTAATTAGTTAGTTAGTTAATTAGTTAATTAGTTAGTTAGTTAATTAGTTAGTTAGTTAGTTAATTAGTTAGTTAGTTAATTAGTTAGTTAGTTAGTTAGTTAGTTAATTAGTTAGTTAGTTAATTAGTTAGTTAGTTAGTTAGTTAGTTAGTTAGTTAATTAGTTAGTTAGTTAGTTAGTTAGTTAATTAGTTAATTAGTTAGTTAGTTAGTTAGTTAGTTATTTAGTTAGTTAGTTAGTTAGTTAGTTAGTTAGTTAGTTAGTTAGTTAGTTTGTTAGTTAATTAGTTAGTTAGTTAGTTAATTAGCTAGTTAGTTAGTTAGTTAGTTAGTTTGTTAGTTAATTAGTTAGTTAGTTAGTTAGTTAATTAGTTAGTTAGTTAGTTAGTTAGTTAGTTAATTAGTTAATTAGTTAGTTAGTTAGTTAGTTAGTTATTTAGTTAGTTAGTTTGTTAGTTAGTTAGTTAGTTAGTTAGTTAGTTAGTTAGTTAGTTAGTTAGTTAGTTAGTTAGTTAGTTTGTTAGTTAATTAGTTAGTTAGTTAGTTAATTAGCTAGTTAGTTAGTTAGTTAGTTAGTTAGTTAGTTAATTAGCTAGTTAGTTAGTTAGTTAGTTAGTTTGTTTGTTTGTTAGTCAGTCAGTCAGTCAGTCAGTTAGTTAGTTAGTTACTTAGTTAGTCAGTTAGTTAGTTAGTTAGTTAGTTAGTTAGTTAGTTAGTTAGTTAGCTAGTTAGTTAGTTAGTTTGTTAGTTAATTAGTTAGTTAGTTAGTTCCATCCATCCATCATGTGCCATGCCGGTAAGCGTGGGCGGTCATGTTCTGCCATCTCACCCGATCACCAGAGTCGTGGATCAGCTCCGTGTTTCTGTCTCGACTATGCCACAAGGCCAAGCCATCCAGGTACTTGCTTCTAGGTCTTCCCCTTGGTCTGTTCCCCTCGATCTTACCAGTTGTCACCAAATTCTCCAATCCATTTCTTCTCATAACATGTCCAAAAAATTTTGACTGTCTACGTCTAATTTCTCTAATCAATTTACGATCTTCATTTGTTTCTTGAAGGACTTGTTCATTGGTCTTTCTGGCTGTCCATGGTATTCTTTGCATTTTCCTCAGAAACCACATCTCTTAGTTAGTTAGTTAGTTAATTAGCTAGTTAGTTAGTTAGTTTGTTAGTTAATTAGTTAGTTAGTTAGTTAGTTAGTTAATTAGCTAGTTAGTTAGTTAGTTTGTTAGTTAATTAGTTAGTTAGTTAGTTAATTAGCTAGTTAGTTAGTTAGTTAGTTAGTTAGTTAGTTAGTTAATTAGCTAGTTAGTTAGTTAGTTAGTTAGTTTGTTTGTTTGTTAGTCAGTCAGTCAGTCAGTCAGTTAGTTAGTTAGTTACTTAGTTAGTCAGTTAGTTTGTTAGTTAGTTAGTTAGTTAGTTAGTTAGTTAGTTAGATAATTAGCTAGTTAGTTAGTTAGTTAGTTAGTTTGTTTGTTTGTTAGTCAGTCAGTCAGTCAGTTAGTTAGTTAGTTAGTTAGTTAGTTAGTTAGTTAGTTAGTTAGTTAGTTAGTTAGTTAGTTAGTTAGTTGACTGGCTGGCAGGTGGTTTGTTGGTTGGTTGGTTCATTCGTTCGGTAGTTGGTTGGTTGGTTGGTCGGTTGGCTGGATGGCTGGCTAAATGGCTGGCTGGCTGGCTGGTTGGTTGGTTGATTGGTTGGTTAGTTAGTCGACAGATCATCCTCACTGCACATATAAACCATAAATCCCCTCCTAAGTAAATCCCGCAGCGTGTAATTGCTGACGACACCAATTCTGTGTCGGTGTATTATTTTTTGGTTTCCTGCATCAAAAGAGAGACATGGAAGTAAGAATTGGCAGGACTAGATCGTCAATCAACACAGACCTGGCACTATTAGCTGAAGATGCATATGTCTGAGGGAGTGCTTGAGCACCTATAGGCTTATCGGGTGTGCAAGAATGATACCCCAGGATGTAACAGATAACAACTGAGCAGTCAACGTCACAAGGGACAATAACAGATCAGTCAGAACAGTCAACAGCAATCATACGGTAACTGAATTGATGATCATAACATAAGATGCGATGTATGTGTGTAGCCGGCACGGCTCTGGACCATAACATAGTGGAACTATCCCACAGTACCCCGCCAGAGTTCGTTAGGGACTCTGGGGCTAGTTTTCAGATCACTACTTAAACCCCGTAGCGCCAACATAATTCCCTCCCTGACCAAAAAGACAGTCACGGTCGGAGAGGTGCACACTATCATATTAGTAAAGGGGTAGGATTGAACCAGCCTTTCTCGGCCGCTATCAGTGCAGGAGGGTGAGAATGTCTCTAGGTCTGACCAGGACTGAACTGTGTAGTCCACAGCTGCAATCAGAAGAAGGCGTACCTGCCTGTAGATGGGTTCTATTGGACCCAGGAAGATACTTATTGACAAAGCTTCTTGTCAGTTCTTTGTCCTGCGTCGAACAAGCGTGTCCTTGAAAACGAAAGTGCTGGAGTTCTGTCGTGCTTTGGTTTATTGAGATGTGGGAAGCTTTCCCTGTCTGATTTGTGGGCAGTCTTTAATGCACAAAGCCGAGTGGCTGACTAGTGTTATAGCTATCCTAAGTTGTTGCTAGTGTCGAGATTCTTAGATGATTTGTTTAACTTAAAGTTTTTGTAGTGTCATGTTGTCGTAAGTGTCACAGTTCTTTATTGTGTCTTTCTAATTCGCTATTGCTTACCGAACCTGATTGTGGTATTTTGTGTACTCTATAGGTCTGGTCTGGAGGGGATCCATCCATCATGTGCCATGCCGGTAAGCGTGGGCGGTCATGTTCTACCATCTCACTCGATCAACAGAGTTGTGGATCAGTTCCGTGTTTCTGTCTCGACCATGCCACAAGGCCAAGCCATCCAGATACTTGTTTCTAGGTCTTCCCCTTGGTCTGTTCCCCTCGATCTTACCAGTTGTCACCAAGTTCTCCAAATCATTTCTTCTCATAACATGCCCAAAAAATTGTGACTATCTACGTCTAATGTCTCTGATCAGTTTACGATCTTCATTTGTTTCTTGAAGGACTTGTTCATTGGTCTTTCTGGCTGTCCATGGTATTCTTTGCATTTTCCTCAGAAACCACATTTCTACAGCCATCAGATGTTTTTCAGCCTGGCTGCTCATTGTCCAAGCTTCACATCCATATAAAAGTACAGGTTCTATGTAGCATCTCAACACTCTTTTTCTCGTTTCAATTGACATCTTTTTATTGGTCAGTATGTTTTTCATCTTGCTAAAGGCTACTTTTGCCATGTCGATTCTTGTTCTAATCTCTTCAAGGCATCTCCCATCAGATGTTATTACTGTTCCGAGGTAATTGTACCTATTCACTTGTTGAAGAATATTCCCATTTACTTGTATATTACACTGTGGTATTTCGTTCTTCTTAGTGACGATCATAATCTGTGTCTTTTTACAATTTAATTCTAACCCTTGTTGTTCACTGTGTGTAACAACCGCATCTACTAAATTTTGCAGGTCCTGTTCATTGTCTGCAATCAAGACTGTATCATCTGCATATCTAATGTTATTGATGCATCGTCCCCCAATGTTGATTCCTTCCATATTTTCAATATTTCTGAAAATATTTTCACTGTACAGGGAAAACAGATCTGGAGACATTACACATCCCTGTCTCACACCTCTCTTAATAGGCTGATATTGGCTTACTTCATTATCAACTCTTATGGCAGCTTGTTGTTTCCAATATATGTTTTTTACAAGTCTAAGGTCTTTCCCATCAATTTGTAGATCTTCAAGCATCCTTATCATGTTGACATGTCTCACTTTATCAAAAGCCTTTGTGTAGTCAATGAAGCAAAGGTGTAGATCTTTGTTTACTTCTATAGAACGTTCGATTACGGTTCTCAGTATATACACAGCATTTACTGTACCCTTGCCTACTACAAACCCACATTGTTCTTCTCCTATTTCAGGTTGTATTTTCCTCCTAACTCTTTGCATGATAATTCTTAGCAAAATCTTCGTGATGTGACTCATTATACTAATTGTTCGATGTTGATCACATTCCAAGGCTCCTGAATTCTTTGGGATTGCAATAAATACAGAATTACATAACTCATGAGGTATGTTTCCAGTATCATATATTGTATTAAGCAGACTGGTAACTTTATCTATTCCATATTCTTCTAAAGCATTAATCATTTCTGTTGTGACGCTGTCTGGACCGGGGGTTTTGCCAGATTTCATATGATTAAGAGCATTCTGAACCTCCATCTTCAAAATTGCTGGCCTTTCATTGTTATTTTGAACAATATATTGTTCGTCTCTGCTATCGTCATAAAGGTTTTTCACGTAATCTGACCATACATGTAAAATCTGATCTTTTTCTATTATGACTCTTCCATCTTTTGTCTTTAGGCAGCCTGCTGATGTACGTGTTCTTTGATTAGTAATCTCCTGAATTCTTTTGTGCATTAGTTTCGCATTTTTACTGTTGTGTTGTTTTTCAATTTCTCTGCAATTTTTCTCAAGCCATGTTTCTTTAGCCTCCTTACATAAGGTTCTGACTTTTCTGTGAATTTCTTCATATTTGGCAGGATTATTTTTGTTCTGTCTTCTTGTTTCCATTAGTTGTAAAATTTCTTCAGTCATCCATGTCTTACGGCCAACTTTCTTTACTTTTGGAATAGTTTTTTCTGCTGCACAACTGATTGAATTCTTCAGCATTTCCCATTGATCATCTACATCTTGAAATAGGATCTCTAGATCAGACAATAAATCAAATTTGTTCTTTACTTCTATGTTAAAATTATCTTGTATTTCTTTGTCAGTTTTCAATTTGCACAAGTCATATTTAGGGTTTCCTGCTGTATACTTGACTTTCTTTAACTTTACCCTCAATGTGCCAGTAATTAATCTGTGATCACTGTAACAGTCTGCATTTGGAACTGTTTTTACAACTGTTAATGCATTTCGAAACCTTTTGCTTATCAGGATGTAATCTATCTGGTTTTTAATCCTGCTGTCTGGACTCCTCCATGTCCATAATCTTCTAGGATGTTGTTTAAACCAGGTGTTTCCCACAACCAATTCTTGTTCTTTTGCCCATTCTACAAGTCTGTAACCTCTTTCATTTCTCTCTCCCAAACCATGGTTGCCTACACTGTATCCATCGCTTTGCTTTCCTATTTTTGCGTTGAAATCACCCATTATGATATTTATTTCTGATTTTTTACAGTTCTTCAAAGCAGACTCCATGTCATTATAAAATTCCTCTATACTTTCTTCACTGCTTTCACTTGTTGGGGCATATACTTGAATTACATTTATTTTAAAAGGTCTTCCGTTTAATTTTACTAATAGAACTCTGTCTGACACAGCCCAATATCCTTTGACAGAATTTGATGTTTGCTTATCTAATATAATGGCTACACCTCTTTGCTGTTCTTCTCCCCCCGAGTAAATAATCTTACAATCCTCTCCTGTCCTTATCCCTGCTCCTCTCCATCTCGTTTCCGATATTCCTAATATGTTAATCTTCTCTCTCTCCATTTCTTTTTTGATGTCCTCCAACTTTCCATCTGCATTCATTGTTCTAACATTCCAAGTTCCTACTTTCAATGATATTAATCTTTTGCACCTAGTAGCCTGTTGACGGTCTGGAGTCACCTGGTGCGCATGACTATCCCTACCGGGCGAGGCTGCTCCTATGGAGCACCCATTTACGCCGTTTCTCTGATTATCGATAAGTGAACACAACATGATTTTCTTGGCATGTGTAAAGAAGGTAGTTTGCCATTGCTTTCCTTCCCAGCAGTGACCATACTGGTCAGTGACCGTAGCCATTGTCTCCTCAAAAAAGGAGATCCTCTGCCTACCGTCGTGAAGGTGGAGACCATAACCTACAACTATCTGTCGGCTGCTCTTCATCTTCATCCACCACCTGCACCCATGGCTTCACGTAACCCTGATCGGGGGGCTAAACGGGTACTCCACCTTGCCCAAGGGTGTCCCGTAGGCTAGCGGAGGGAAGGAGGCGCCTTACTTCTCCTTTGATAAGGGATACCCCTACCCCGCTACCCCCCCTCCCCCCCCCCCCCCCGCTGGAGGGGATAGGTCTGGTTATTAGACTGTCTGATATTAGACCCCAGTTGTATCTTATATTCATTGTTGAACTTCGATGATTGTCTAAAGTTGGAGTTGATTTGATAAATAAAGAGCTTGTTTTATTGTTCTTGGTCTGTTAGTTTAGTCTGCTTAAAGTTAGCTTGTACATTCCTTAATATTGACACAACTTTGGACCTCAATTCACTGCCAGGAATCAGACACAGTAGTCTGGTTCCCTGTCAGCAAGGAGCCTAAATCTTCTTACCTTTATACTGTCCTGTTCTTGTTAACCAAGGACGGTGTGGGGTTCTTTTTCTCTCCCTTTATTTTATTTAATTCTGCATCGTTTCGGTGGCCCGAACACGGTCAGCGTTGAGCTTCTCCTCTTAGCACCGTAGCACTGTCTTCCTTTTCAGTCACTCTGTTACATATGCAATGCTATGTTTTTTATTGTTGTGATTATTGAGTTTCTGTTCCGTGTAGTCTACAGGAGGAGATCTTTCTAGAACCAAACTCTGGCAAGGAATTGTATACGACCAACACCATTTTCAAACTTCGGTTCATACTTCCCTTTCTCACGTGACCACAAACAGACGTAACATGTTCACTTTCCCCGCCAATAATGTGCGTAGGTCATTATGAAAGATGTCAGCATCTTTTTAAAAAAAGGTCACCCAACGAAATTTTTTCTTCAATTGCTACGCAATTCATCATCAGGTGTCTTATCGATAAGCGTAGGTGCAATTTTGCCATCTGACGCCATAACCATAGAAATGGATCAGGTGTTCATGTCCCAATGATGGCTTTGTCAACAAGACAACTAATTAGATTTTAAAGCGTGTCACGTTTCTCTCTGTCTGGATGCGATGTGAGAGTACATTTAAGCCCATGTGTGCGGTTGTCTGGGTATCTCAGTGTGTACGTACGTTTACAAAGATGTGCTTCGGTGTATAATGTAAACTAGATGGGTGGAGAGAGAGACAGACAAGCAAATAGGCTATTAGACGGACGAACCGACGGACGTACTAACAGGCAGGCGGCAAGGTAGGCAGGCAGGCAGGCAGGCAGACAGGATATTACAGGGAAGGAACGTCAGACAGACCGTCAGACAGACAGACAGACAGACAGACAGACAGACAGGCAGGCAGGCAGGCAGGCAGACAGACAGGTAGGTTGGTAGGTAGATAGATAGATAGATAGATAGATAGATAGATAGATAGATAGATAGATAGATAGATAGATAGATAGATAGATAGATAGATAGATAGATAGATAGATAGATATAAATAACCCTACCTAGACACATACATATTTATTCATTCACACACACACACACACACACACACACACACACACACACTCGTATCTACGTGTCTGTCTCCGTGTATGCGTTCATGTACGCGTGTGTACTTCCTCTATTACAATGATGGTGAATCTCAACATAACCTAACACAGGATGATAGTGGATCTGGAAAGACGCTTGAAGTCCCCTGGTATCTAATTAAATTATCTTGTTAGATTTTCCCGACAATCCGTTCAGTGTCCCACCTCATTAGAGTGCTGCCACTCGTCAACTTGTCCACACTACAGGCTCGGTGTTCACTAACGATGTTCTATGTACCCCGCACAAGAACTACTCCGTGGACAATAAATGGGCCATTAAGGTCGCAAGAAATGCAGCACATCTCACATGGGCCCTGACTTTGTGAGAACCTCTTCGCGATGAGACCTACCGTATAACTTCTGAGAACCTTTTCGTGGTGTCAATTACTCACTGAATTTGTGGGAACATCTTCGTGGTGTCATCTACCCACGGAATTTGTGGGACCTCTTCATTGTGTCAGCTATCCACAGAATGGTCTCTCAGCTTTAAATTCTTCCTTGATAGGCGCCCGAACACCACTATTGCCACGGATCCTATTCTACGCCTGGCCGAACTGGTCGTTAGTCTCAACTCATTTGAGTTTAACGGCCAGTACTTCAATCAAATCAGTGGGGTTGCAATGGGTACCAAAATGGGCCCTAGCTATGCATGCCTCTTCATGGGCCACCATATTTGGCAATTCTACAACGACAGAGTCCCTGAACTATATAGGCGGTACATTGATGATGGTGTTGGTGTCACCTGTATGCCATTAGCGGATCTCGAAACATTCATAGACTTCTTCTCCAATTTTCATCCTACTATTAAACTCATTTCCCATATTTCTTCGACGTCTGTCAACTTCTTAGGCCTTACGGTTTCCATTGGGACCCATGGTCTCACCACGACGGTCTACTATAAACCGACTGATTCCCACGCCTTTCTACTCTACACCTCTTCTCTTCTCACCCTCCGTCCTGTAAAGACGCAGTTCCTTATTCTCAACTTCTACGTCTTTGACGACTATGCTAAGATGATGAGGATTTTCACCATAGGGCCCAGGAGATGTTGGACTTCTTCAGACTCCGTGGCTATCCTGATCATGTCCTATCGTCAGCCTTCTGCCGGGCTCTACCTATTAGCCGCGCAGAGGATCCCACCTCTGAGCCTAAACCAAAAGACCTTCGACCGGTACTCTCTCCCACCTACCATCCACACAATATTTCAGTCAAAAATATCCTCTTTCGACATCTGTCTATCCTTCAAGCTGATTCTACTACCGGCGCGATATTTTCAGAGAAACCACTAGTGGCCTACAGACGTGACCGCAACCTCAAAGATGTACTCGTCCATAATAGAGTACAGAGATCTCCACCATCACAATTAGGTACTAAGGCTTGCTTAAGACCTCGTTGCAAGACCTGCCCATATATGGTCCACACCCAGTGGTGCTATTCCCTAAAAGAAGTTTACGCATCAATGAAGAATTTTCCTGCACCAGTCGCAACATAATTTATGCCATCATATGCCAATGGTGTGATATGAAGTATATTGGGTAGACTGGCCTCAAGCTAGCTCACAGATTCCGCCAGCATCTGCTGGACATCCACGTTAACGGCCCCAAGCCTGTCTCCACCCATTTCAACAGCGCCAACCATCAAGGTGCTTCCGATGTCCAGGTCACTACATCCAGTCTTGCTCCTCCGGCGCTCAACATCGCAAAAATATAGTCTCTATAGGTTGCCTAACACCACACGTGAAGCCTCGTATTTGTAGACCGACCTACTCCTCATACCTCATGTGGTATGTCGCTGGAATTATACCAACCTCTCTCTCTCTCTCTCTCTCTCTCTCTCTCTCTCTCTCTCTCTCTCTCTCTCTCTCTCTCTCCAAACAATCTTGCTTCCCTGTGCCTACCTATGCCAGGTATTGCTGGTGGTCGGATCCTATACAGCCCCAATAACACAAGCATTGGGTGATTTGATCCTATAATACGTGGTATAACAATCAACCTTACTGACTCTATTTCATAGGGAACAGTATGAGTGAAGCCTCGTATTTGTAGACCGACCTACTCCGCATACCCCATTAGGCACATCACAGGAACGATACTCACCTCTCTCTCTCTCTCTCTCTTTCCCTGTCCCTCTCTCTGTCTCTCTATCTCTGTCTCTCTCTCTCTCTCTCTCTCTCTCTCTCTCTCTCTCTCTCTCTCTCTCTCTCTTCTTGTATATACCTTGCACATGCCCATGTACATTAGTGTACATACACTAATGTACGAATATCTGTTGAGCGGTGTATATGTATGTATGTGCGCTCACGCATATCAGTCCATCCAGACTTTAGAACTCGCCTCAAAATAACATATATGAGTTCAAAATGTGGTTTTGGTCAGTACCACCATCATGCTTGCGCCCACTCATGTTTCGTTAGTACATACACTGAGATTGCTCAGATACCATTATCAGATCATTATCACAGGTTTCCGTCCTGCCCTCCTGCCTCCGCCCTTCACCTTCTTTCAATGTGCTCACTGAACCGTAACAATTATAACCCCGTCATCATCCTCCATCTCACTCCCTCGGTTGGGTATAAAAAGAAGACATCGGCAAAATTCTGAGTTACACACAGATCGGAATTGTAAGGTAAGTATGAACATTTTTTCCAATTCTCATTTTCTCTTCATTGCTTTAATTTTTTCATCCTTTTGTTCTTCTCGTCCTGCCGTCACCTTTTGATGTAGTCACAGGAGATCTCCTTGACTATATGTTGTGTTTGTGAATGTGTTTGTTTGCTGATGAAGGCTAATCGCCGCAACTTCCTTTATGTGTCGTAAATCTGTTATGTAAAGATGCACTACTTTGTGTCATTTTATATTGTTTACATTTTCACAGCTTTACCGCAGTTCCACCCAATTTTATTCATATTTTTACAGAATTTTGGGGGAATCTTCGTGGTGTAATCGACCCACGGACGTTGTGGGAACATCATCTTGACATCTAACCACGGACTTTGTGGCAACATCTTCGCGGTCTCATCGAACCACGGACTTTGTGTTAACATCTTCGTGTATCATATAACCACGCACTTTGTGAGCACATCTTCGTGGTATCATCTACCCACGGACATTTTGGGAACATCTTTGTGGTGTCATCTACCCATTAACTTTGTGGTAACATCTTCATGGTTTCATCTACAAATAAACTTTGTGGGAAGATCTTCGTGGTGTCATCTACCCATGAACATTGTTTGAATATCTCAGTAGTGTCATCTACCCATGGACCTTGTGTGAACATCTTCGTGGTGTCATATACCAATGGACTTTGTGTGAACATTTTCATGGTGTCATTTACTAAAGGACATTGTCAAAACATCTTCGTGGAGTCATCTTCCCAAGGACGTCGTGAGAACATCTTCATGATGTCATCTACCCACATACTTTGTGGGAACATCTTCATGGAGTCATCTACCCACGGACTTTGTGGTTACATCTTCGTGGTATCATCTACCCTTGAACATTGTGGTAACATCTTCGTGGTTTTATCTAGAAATGAACATTGTGGGAACATCTCCGTGGTGTCACCTACAAATGGACTTTGTGGGAACTTCTTCATGGTGTCATTACCGACGAACATTGTGGAAACATCTTCGTGGTGTCATCTTCACGAGGACGTTGTGAGAACATCTTCATGATGTCATCTACCCACGGACTTTGTGGGAACATCTTCGTGGAGTCGTCTACTCGCGGACTTTATGGGATAATCTTTGTAGTGTCAACTATCCATGGACTTGGTAGGAACATCTTCGTGGTGTCATCTACCCATGGACATTGTGGGAATGTCTTCGTGGTGATATTACCCACGGACTTTGTGGAAATATCTTCATGGTTTCATCTATCCACAGAATTAGTGGTAACAGCTTTGTTGTGTCAATTACTCGTGGACTTAGTGGGAACAACTTTGTAGTGTCATCTACTCAGGGACGTAGTGTGAACATCTTCGTGGTGTCATCAATTCTCTGACTTTATGGGGAAAACTTCGTCATCTACTCGTGTGTCATCTACTCGAGGATTATGTGGGAACATCTTCGTGGTGAGCCTACCCCCGGACTCTATGAGTACATCTTTCTTGGTATTCACAGACTAGGTGCCCAGCTATAGTGGCATTCACAGACTGGATGCCAGCTATAGTGGTATTCACAAACAGGGAACCCAGCTATAGTGGTATTCACAGACTGGGTGCCCAGCTATAGTGGTATTTACGGACTGGATGCCCAGCTATAGTGGTATTCACAGACTGAATGCCCAGCTATAATGGTATTAACAGACTGGGTGCCCAGCTATAATGGTATTCACAGACTGGATGCCGAGCTATATAGTACGTTCACAAATGTATTCCCCTGTATACAAATCCAGAACTCAGTAACCAACTAAGGGAAAATGATGAGATGTAGCAATTGACCTTATCTTTATGCACATCCAGCAACTACAATTTGATTTTAGAAATTGCACAGCAGATCTCAATGTTTGTTTATATGCGGTATATAATTTACAGGTCAGAGATGAAGTACATATTATGAAATGTATTACAGCTTCACATGGAAACATCAATTTTCAATATTGAATACTCTCTGTGGTGCACATGAATTTCCTTATGAAAAACAAGTCACATAGTGGAACTGAAGTGTTCAGAGGTGACGACAATAATTACTGTAAAGCATGTTTTTAGCTTGAATTCAATACTGTTTTGCCAAAACATCAAAGTAATTTCGCCGCTTTTCATGATTGCTGTTGCCTTTAAACCTAATAAAGACACATTCCTCGGGTGGGAGTAGATGTAAGAAGGCAGGAAAGATTTCATAATGATGCAACATATACTTTTCAATAATACAATAATGATTGTCTGTACACTGCTGATGGTACGCCGTTGTTTGTTTGTACACTACTGATTATTTGAATGCTACTTATAGTTCGTATACTACTGGTAGTTTTAATTTTTGTATATTACTGATTGTCTGTATGTTACTGATTGTTTGTGTACTATTGCCCGTTTGTACACTTTTTATTGTCCGCTGTGACATAATCACCAACCATCATTTTACAGTGCGTCAACATTTTCACACCAACACAGAGAACGACATACATTTGACCGCACGATTGAGAATCGAACACAAACTTGACACTCGAGATGGACAGATGTCGGCTATTAATAGAAGGTACAGCGTCTCCAACTAGAAAGATTAGTGGAAGGAGCGGGTCGCGTGATATAACTTTGACCTGCAAAAGCGTTCATTTCGTCAAAACCCCGACACTTCTCAATCTTCAACCCTGACGGACAGTCAGAGAGCCATTGTGACCTGTCCTTTACATGAAAAAACGGCAGTTTGATCCGAAACCCGAGGTAAGCTTGGGAATCCTCAGGACAATGTGATACCCAGATGTGTGTAACGGAGGTATCCAGTGTTTGTGCGTCAAAATAAAATGTATTACTTAGAAAATAAATCTCTGAAGTGTAAAATTGTCGACTGCAACCTTCTAGCTACACCGAGCCTTTCCCGGGCAAAATTAACAATCTCACACTTTCTCAAAACTGCAAACTCTGAAGTTATTCACTACATCTGTTATCTTTACTATGTGCATATTACAATAATCTATCACAGAAAACTGTACGAGGTGAGAATTTCAAACGCACTTTGATGCATTTCATCAAAACTGTTTTAAAATGCTTTCTGCAAACACAGGCCAGTTTGTGCACACGAACCACCGCCTCGCTTAAAAACGAACTTATTTCTGTCTATTCAAAATCTAAGGAGCTGAGAGAAGGATTATATCTTTCCTTTCCTCTTTACGAATTGAAATAATAGGGTTTGATAGAAAATAATTGTATTTATGTGTCAGATTTTCACTCAGACAAAGCACTTATTAAATTCATTGCTTTAAAAATGTTACGCTGCACGGACACCATTTATGACAGACGGCCTAGTTAATCTGTCCAGACCAAAAGGTAAACAAAACCTCGGTCTATTGCCAACTGTTGATCGCCAACAGAAGGGACATGATGTGCACTGCTGACAGAAAGAAGAAGAATAGATGAATATGAAAAAGAAGAGAGGTGGATCAGGAGAGGTACTTTATGTAACAACCTCTTCCTAATGTATTGTTGTCATGATCTTGTATGGATTACATTTTGTAACAAATACACATCAGAAATTCTGTATGATGGACATGAATAACAATAAAACACTTGATGAGTTAAACTCATATTAACTGATGAAGATGGGGGGACAAGTGGTACAGGCTATGAGAACCTCAGTCAACAGAAGTTAATTCAACACATTACATCACACAGCACTCCACATAACACCACAACAACAGCAGGTAAAAAGGAAATGATTTATAGGAAGAAGAAGAAGACAAATAGTTAATTTGGAAGGTACAGATAAACATTTATATACACAATGCATAACCCAATGAGTTGATGAAGATGTTTAATTGTATGTCATTTATAAAAAATGCATCTTATCCTTGTCTTGGTCCTGCATTATCAGCTTGACTTGAATGCTCCAAGGAACAACACATCATCACTCCTATCTATGTCTGATTGTACACTTCTCAATGAACCACAGGTACACTGAGAAAATGCATGCAGCAGGTACCAGATGATAGCAGGTGCATCCAGTGTAATAATCTCTGACCCCACACAAATTAACACAACACCACTTCTTCTGATCTTGTCCTTACTGTTATGTTGTGTTCACACTTAATAGCATTCTGGAAAAATTACATTGGTAGGAATATACATGCCTCTGTAAATTTTACACAGTGATGTTCTTGGTGGCAACCTGACCAGAAGAGGGAGGCAGATAGAGAAAAGATGACCCACACACATGAGATGGAAGATAACCTCAGGCCTTGAGCAGAGCGAGGGCAGCCTTCAGAGTAGCTTCACTGGCAAGTACTGAAGCGGATCCATCAGTCCATGGACCCAGGCTTAACCCATATCTACCACTCAGAGGTTACCTTTCTCCATGCCAACAAACACAATCCCTCCCAGACACAATGATTTGTATAAGCCATTTGAACCTCATGCCACACTATAATGTATAATATGAAATTATTTAGAAGAAGATTTACAACACTTAGGATCATCATATTGATTATTCTTTATTGATTGATTGGTACTGATGTGCATTTTCTCATTTGACAATATGACATGATGAACATTTGCCCAAAAAAATGAGAGATGTAACAAAGAGCCAAAAGAAACAGGCCAGTCAATAAATGACATGAACAGTAACTGAATCTTATATTACTGTGTCAGTTCAACCTGTCTTTTAATTACCTGTTTATTTGTGTAAACAAGATGTCAATGTCTACCAGTATTTGTTAAATAATTTATTTAGCAAAACAAAATAACTCAAAGTGAATTATCTAAAGGGAAATATCTCTTGACTGTTCCAGACCCATGCTACATTTCACCTGATTCATCCTGAGGAAGTCTTTCAGACATTTCACAGAATATCATGGGGGTTCGAGAGCTATTAGAATCCTGGTGAAGGGACAGAGTCAAATCTAGTGTTCACTGTTCCCCTAAGACAGACAATTAAACCAAGCCTGTAATACTTCAAGGGCCGTATTCTTGATTTAATTACATATTGGAAGAGGATGGGGCCCAGCTTCTAAAACCAGAATATGGGCAATGCACAACAGTGATCCCCAGTTCCTTCAGAATATACGACATCCGCACATTACTGATTTCGGATACGCAACTAAATGTCTGCGGACTACTGAATGTCTGTACACTCTTGATTGTCTGTACAATAATGATTTTCTGTGCAATACCGATAGCCTGTACAATACGTATTTTCTGCACACTCTTGATTGTCTTTATTACACTGATTGCATGTACTTTGTTTTTGTTTTTGCATATCCTTTACAGGACATCGCTGTCAACACCAGCATCTTTCAGCTGCATGTTGATCTCTTGGCAAGATTACGCTCAGTAGTTTGCCATTGCTTTCTGAGCGTTTACTGATTGTATATACTTTACTGATTGTATCTACAATACTGATTGAATGTACACAACTGGTTGTCTGTACCATACTGATTGTATGTGCTTTACTGATTGTGTGTATTTATAGACTGTCTGTAATTTATTGATTATATGCACTTTACTAACTGTATGTACTTTACTGATCGTATGTACAGTACTGATTGTATGTACTTTACTGATCGTCTGTATTGTACTGAGTGTATATACAAGTACTTTACTGATCGTCTGTACTCTGTTGATTGTCGGTACATTTCCGATTGTTTGTACACTACTGATTGTATGTAACTAACTGCATGAGTGATTGCATAGTACTGATTTAGATTGACTGCATAATGTTGACTGTCTATACAATAGTGCTTGTCTGTACACGAGTACTTCTTTGTATAATGTTGCTTGTCTGTATAATGCTGATTGTGTATAAACGAGTGATTGTAAAGTGCTAATTGGATGTATATGAGTGATTGTCTATATAGTGCTGATTGTCTATATAGTGCTGATTGTCTATATAGTGCTGATGTCTGTATAGTGCTGATTGTCTATATAGTGCTGGTTGCCTATATAGTGCTGATTGTCTGTATAGTGCTGATTGTATAGTGCTGATTGTCTGCATAGTGCTGATTCTCTGTATAGTGCTGATTGTATAGTGCTGATTGTATAGTGCTGATTGTCTGTATAGTCCTGATTGTATAGTGCTGATTTAGATTGACTGTATAATGTTGATTGTCTATACTATAGTGCTTGTCTGTACACGAGTGCTTCTTTGTATAATGTTGATTGTCTGTATAATGTTGATTGTGTATACACGAGTGATTGTAAAGTGCTAATTGGATGTATAAGAGTGATTGTCTATATAGTGCTGATTGTCTATATAGTGCTGATTGTCTATATAGTGCTGATGTCTGTATAGTGCTGATTGTCTATATAGTGCTGGTTGCCTATATAGTGCTGATTGTCTGTATAGTGCTGATTGTATAGTGCTGATTGTCTGCATAGTGCTGATTCTCTGTATAGTGCTGATTCTCTGTATAGTGCTGATTGTATAGTGCTGATTGTATAGTGCTGATTGTCTGTATAGTCCTGGTTGTATAGTGCTGATTTCTGTATAATGCTGATTGTCTGTATAGTGCTGATTGTATAGTGCTGATTGTCTGTATAGTGCTGATTGTATAGTGCTGATTGTCTGTATAGTGCTGATTCTCTGTATAGTGCTGATTGTCTCTATAGTGCTGATTGCCTTTATAGTGCTGATTGTCTATGTAATGCTGATTGCATGTATAGTGGTGATTGTCTGTATAGTGCTGTTTGGCTATATAGTGTTGATTGTCTGTATAGTGCTGATTGTCTGTATAGTGCTGATTGTATAGTGCTGATTTTCTGTATAGTGCTGATTGTATAGTGCTGATTGTCTGTATAGTGCTGATTATCTCTATAGTGCTGATTGCCTTTATAGTGCTGGTTGTCTATGTAATGCTGATTGCATGTATAGTGGTGATTGTCTGTATAGTGCTGTTTGGCTATATAGTGTTGATTGTCTGTATAGTGCTGATTGCCTATAAAGTGCTTATTGTCTGTATAGTGATGATTGTCTGTATAGTGATGATTGTCTGTATAGTGCTGATTGTCTATGTAGTGCTTATTGTCTGTACAGTGATGGTTGTCTTTATAATGCTGATTATCTGTATAGTGATGATTGTCTGTATAGTGCTGATTGGCTATATAATACTTATCGTCTTATGGTGCTGATTGTCTGTATAGTGATGATTGTCTGTACAGTGATGGTTGTCTGTGTAGTGCTGATTTGCTGTATATTACTGATTGTATAGTGCTGATTGTCTGTAGAGTGCTGATTGGCTGTATAGTGCTGATTGTCTGTGTAGTGCTGATTGTCTGTATAGTGCTGATTGTCTGTGTAGTGCTGATTGTCTGTATAGTGCTGATTTGCTGTATAGTGCTGATTGTCTGTATAGTGCTGATTATCTGTATAGTGCTGATTGTCTGTGTAGTGCTGATTGTCTGTATAGTGCTGATTGTCTGTATAGTGATGATTGGCTGTATAGTGCTGATTGTCTGTATAGTGCTGATTGTCTGTATAGTGCTGATTGTCTGTGTAGTGCTGATTGTCTGTGTAGTGCTGATTGTCTGTATAGTGCTGATTGTCTGTATAGTGCTGATTGGCTGTATAGTGCTGATTGTCTGTGTAGTGCTGATTGTCTGTATAGTGCTGATTGTCTGTATAGTGCTGATTGGCTGTAAACATCTGAGTGTACACGACTAATGGATGATGTGTGTAGTGCTGTTTGTACACTAATGAATGATGTGTGTAGTGCTGTTTGTACACTAATGAATAATGTGTGTAGTGCTGTTTGTACACTAATGAATGATGTGTGTAGTGCTGTTTGTACACTAATGAATGATGTAGTGTAGTGCTGTTTGTACACTAATGAATGATGTAGACTTGGTTGTACACTAATGAATGATGTGTGTAGTGCTGTTTGTACACTAATGAATAATGTGTGTAGTGTTGTTTGTACACTAATGAATAATGTGTGCAGTGCTGTTTGTACACTAATGAATGATGTGTGTAGTGTTGTTTGTACACTAATGATTGATGTTTGTAGTGTTGTTTGTACTCTAATGAATAATGTGTGTAGTGCTTTTTCTACACTAATGAATGATGTGTGTAGTGTTGTTTGTACACTAATGAATAATGTGTGTAGTGCTGTTTGTACACTAATGAATGATGTGTGTAGTTATGTTTGTACTCTAATGAATAATGTGTGTTGTGCTTTTTGTACACTAATGAATTATGTGTGTAGTGTTGTTTGTACACTAATGAATGATGTGTGTAGTGCTGTTTGTACACTAATGAATGCCTGCACACAACTCATTGTCAGGCATGCCGATGGTCTGTGTTCTGGTGATTGTCTGCGCGCTACTCATTATGCAGTTCGTAATGACTGTCATCCGTTCTCCGTTGCGATGACGTTGCGGATGCGATTCGTAATGCCGCTTACACGCGTTCGAAACACAGCGGTGGCAAATTTGGCAGAGGACCGTGATTGCTGGTTTTAACGGGTTGGTATGGGAGCCGGTCGTTCAGAGAGCAATGGCAAACTACTTAACGTACAACATACCAAGACATCAACAACGGCAGTAAAATGCTGGTGTTGACTGCAACGTCCTGTAAAGAATGTGCAACTTTAAACAACAAATGACTGTCAACTAGCGAGCGTGCATTACTGAATGTCTGTGAGCTACTCATTATGCAGTTCCTAATGACTATCTGCTAACAATTGTGCATTACTGAGTGTCTGTGCAGTAGCAATAGTCTGAGACGTATAGGCATCAAATCTACTATCCGAGGACCTGGACAGTGAAACACCCGTTAGTTAGTCAGTTAGTTAGTTAGTTAGTTAGTTAGTTAGTTAGTTAGTTAGTTAGTTAGTTAGAGTTAGTTAATTAGTTAGTTAGTTAGTTAGTTAGTTAGTTAGTTAGTTAGTTAGTTAGTTAGTTAGTTAGTTAGTTAGTTAGTTAGTTAGTTAGTTAGTTAGTTAGTTAGTCGAGGTTCTAACTTCACGGCAACGGGTCGTCCCCATTATGCTCCATTCCCGTGCCAGCGAATATTACACAAAATGCCCCCCCCCCCCCACACACACACACACACAGGTACACTGTGCGTAATGCCTCCGCCAGAATGCCAACGCAAAATTCATCCACGAATATCACAGTTCATCGTTGATAGACTCGGCAGTCACCAGAAAGACCTCATTGAACCGGGTTTTCCCTCATGGCTCGGTCTCTTACCACAGGGTGACCCGCTGAAAGTGTCGCACAAAGCACGAACTCCGCAGCTTCAGCGCCGACACCCAGGAGTCTCCCGAAAAATGAACTCGTGAACCGAAAGGGCAAAACAGTCAATTCATCAACCGCCGGTAACCATTGTTCGGAACATGCAGTTCACTGTACAGGACAGATGTAAAAGCATTCCAAGCGAATTTCACAGCTCACGGTGTCGCCCAAGCACTCACAAAGTAGCAGAGCGACGGAACTATGTACTACCAGTCCAACATGAGGGCAATGCGATTGCAAACCGTAGCCACAAGCATAAACAAGCCACAGTCCTTATCGGCTCATCGCCTAACCGCCATGCTGGCAACCCACGGGTAACAACACTGATAACACAAAATAATGTCTACCCTGCACCCCATAGATATGTACCGGGTGTTTGTAAAGTCTCACATCACTTTGTATGTAGAACAAATTTGAATAATGAAGTATATTAATAATATTATGTCATAAAAATATGTGCTACACAGGGCATCGTGAAGCAATATGCAGCGAATGGCTGTCGTCTGCTGGAGTAATTCTTTACACTCCAAATAGAATGGTGTTATCAACGGAAGAATAAAGTTTTTCCTTTTTTTTCAAATTTGTTCTATATAGAAAGTGTAGTGAGACTTTATAAACACCCTGTAGATAGACAGCGGGCAAAATACACACGCGTACCTTACAGCCACCCAGCCACCCGGCGAAGAACACATAACAAACAAAGAAGCCAGACGGATCGACCAATGGTGAACGACTGGATATGAGCAAGAGAAACATCTGTAGGCGGGACAGAAAATGTAGCCGCACATGAATCATAAGTGAACACAGTTGAAAGTGATATCAACTGGGGAAATACAGAAGAATCATAGATTGACCCCCGAGTCTGGAAGTTTCCAGTCCTGGCACTAAAACGTGATTATGTCTGTTGAAGTAGCAGTCGGGTCTCTCTCTCGTCATATGGGATGAGATCCCCCTGTGTCTTACACTTCTATTCATGCCCTGTCCATAGAGACGGTTTAAAGCGTCTGAAGGATCCCTCCACGTACCGACCTCTGTTTGATTTAGGGACTTTCGTCATTAATCTCAGTGGTAGTCGTCCTTCTTCTGCCTTACGTAGGATCTGTGTTAAACGACGAGGTTTAAGGGGAAGGGGCATACGGCTAAAGATGAACAGTAGAGAGTGATGTAGTGAAATGCAGAGATGGATGGATTGAGAGGGTAAAGAAAGGGAATCCGTGGAAAAGGGGGAGTATAGCGAGGGAGAGGCGAGAGGCCACGAGAGAGGAGACAGTCAAACAGAATGAGAGAGATGATGAACAGTAACAAAGGACCAATGTATGCGTCTGCAGGCGTATTTTGGCAAATGATGCTAGCTCTATATTTTGATACGATAATCGATACTCTGGAGGTCATATGATCAATATCCCAAGATATTCACTGGTACCCATTTAAGGCTCAGAAGACATAAGAGTACAGGTCAATATTACAAATCCGCTTCGATGAGAATTCAAATCCAAGAACACCGGGTCGGAGGGCAACTATGCTAGCTTCTATACTACAAATACAAATATGCTAGCCATTACACTACAGTGGCCCGGTAGTGTAGTTCGGAGATAGGTACAAATATGCTAGCTACTACACTACAGTGGCCCGGTAGTGTAGTTCGGAGATAGGTATAAATATGCTAGCTACTACACTACAGTGGCCCGGTAGTGTAGTTCGGAGATAGGTATAAATATGCTAGCTACTACACTACAGTGGCCCGGTAGTGTAGTTCGGAGATAGGTATAAATATGCTAGCTACTACACTACAGTGGCCCGGTAGTGTAGTTCGGAGATAGGTACAAATATGCTAGCTACTACACTACAGTGGCCCGGTAGTGTAGTTCGGAGATAGGTACAAATATGCTAGCTACTACACTACAGTGGCCCGGTAGTGTAGTTCCGAGAAAGGTACAAATATGCTAGCTACTACACTACAGTGGCCCGGTAGTGTAGTTCGGAGAAAGGAACAAATATGCTAGCTACTACACTACAGTGGCCCGGTAGTGTGGCTCGGAGAAAGGTACAAATATGCTAGCTACTACACTACAGTGGCCCGGTAGTGTGGCTCGGAGAAAGGTACAAATATGCTAGCCATTACACTACAGTGGCCCGGTAGTGTAGCTCGGAGATAGGTACAAATATGCTAGCCATTACACTACAGTGGCCCGGTAGTGTGGCTCGGAGAAAGGTCCAAATATGCTAGCTACTACACTACAGTGGCCCGGTAGTGCGGCTCGGAGAAAGGTCCAAATATGCTAGCTACTACACTACAGTGGCCCGGTAGTGCGGCTCGGAGAAAGGTCCAAATATGCTAGCTACTACACTACAGTGGCCCGGTAGTGCGGCTCGGAGAAAGGTACAAATATGCTAGCTACTACACTACAGTGGCCCGGTAGTGTGGCTCGGAGAAAGGTACAAATATGCTAGCTACTACACTACGGTGGCCCGGTAGTGTGGCTCGGAGAAAGGTACAAATATGCTAGCTACTACACTACGGTGGCCCGGTAGTGTTGTTCCGAGAAAGGTACAAATATGCTAGCTACTACACTACAGTGGCCCGGTAGTGTAGTTCCGAGAAAGGTACCAATATGCTAGCTACTACACTACAGTGGCCCGGTAGTGTAGTTCCGAGAAAGGTACAAATATGCTAGCTACTACACTACAGTGGCCCGGTAGTGTAGTTCCGAGAAAGGTACAAATATGCTAGCTACTACACTACAGTGGCCCGGTAGTGTAGTTCGGAGAAAGGTACAAATATGCTAGCTACTACACTACAGTGGCCCGGTAGTGTAGTTCGGAGAAAGGTACAAATATTTTAGCTACTATACTACAGTGGCCCGTTAGTGTAGCTCGGAGATAGGTACAAATATGCTAGCTACTACACTACAGTGGCCCGGTAGTGTAGTTCGGAGAAAGGTACAAATATGCTAGCTACTACACTACAGTGGCCCGGTAGGTCTTTCCACGAAATATCCTGGCAGCCATTTTAGGTTCAGCTGATGAGTTCACGTCGATTTTAAAACTCCGGTTCTATGCGAATTCGAACCCATGATCACCCTTCGGCAGGCAGACGTGTTAGCCACTGCACCATATCTACTGTACGCCATGAAGCTTGTGAAAGAATCTTTTAAATTTATGTAATAGTGAGACATATAATATTTCGCATAGTAAGTAGTATATTAATCTATATAGTGAGTAAAATGCTTATTCGTATAGTGAAAAAACGTATTCATATAATGAAGGATAGCAAGATAAGTAAAGTGAGGCAACATGTATCCATAGAATGAGGGATACAGTAATCCTTTTAATGAGGGGTACATGTATCCGTATAGAGAGGGATATATTTATCCGTATAGTGAGGGATACATGTTTCCGTATACCCAGGGGTACACATATCCTTATAGTTAGTGATACAGTTATACGAATAGCGAAGCTATAATTATTCATTTAGTGAGGGACACATATCTCCTATAGTGAGGGGTGCACGTATCCGTATATTAAGGAATACACGTATCTGTATTGTTATTATTACAGTCGTTCATAGTGTAAATGATAGAGTTATCCGTAAAGAGAGAACTACACATATCCCTATAGTGAGGATACATTTATTCGCATACAGTTAATTGTAAAAACTAGACAAATACACTTATCCCTACAGAGTGGACAACAGTTATTCGCACAACGAGGCTACAGGTATTCGTATAGTAGGAATACAGTTTTCGGATGCACTAATTCCTATAGAGAGAAATACAAGTATTAGGATTAGTATAGAAATTGATAAAATTATAAACATAGTGATCAGTATATCTATTCTTACAGTGAAGCATGTAATTTGTTTGTATAGTGGGGGATATAGTTATCCATATACTGCGAGATAGGTGCTGGTAAAATAGGGGTAAATGCATGTCTATAGTGAGTAATTGATTTATCCGTAGTGTAAGAGAAAGTTAACTGTGCAGTAAGACCATCTGTATTCATATAGTGAGGTGCACATAAATATAATAATGTAATTATCCGCATAACAATGGATACACTTATACCTATTGTTATTTATAAGGCATAAAGTTATTCGTAGATTGAGGACACCGTTGTGCGGTAAGTGACAGTTAGTTATTAATATAGTGAGTGATACATGTATGCTGAAGTGCCTATATATACATGTATACAATTTTCCATACACTGACCCATATAGTCATCTGTATATTGTATGATTCAGTCATTTGTATATTGTGTGATATAGCCATCAACATATTGTGTGATTCAGTCCGTATATTATGTGATTCAGTAATTTGTATATTGTGCCACCTCAGTGACAACCTCTCAGTGACCACCTCGACCACCTCTCAGTGACCACAGCCAGTGTTGGTCCACAGACGCTTGTTCAACGTGTTGACGGATAACCTCTAAAACTTGACACCACCCCAACATCCGCCACCAGGTGTAGGGAGACTAGTATCAGAACATGCTCCAGCCTTAGACCCCCGTTTGTAACGGATTAAGTGTCATGAGACGATTAGTCGATTTAAGCGACTTCCCGTATCTGCCACGGGCGTATATATCACCGAAATATTGCGTTATAATACAACATGTCTGCTACCATACTAACAACTTTTAAGCCGTAACTGTAACTCACCCCTACTTCTTATTTTTCATCTTTCATTTTTGTTTGGTCAAAACCTATTTTTTGTTTATCACAGAATCTGTGAAGACACTACATTAACAACATAACCGGTTATTCAAATGAGCCACTTTCGGGTTAGTTTCTCTCGTGATCATATTTCTACATCATAAAATCTCATGCTACTCCAATGGAAACTGAGGTGTCCTGTGGCTTAAGTGCAGTGAACGTGACCGACAATTCCCCGACACACCGACCCAGTCGAATGTGCAACAATTCCCAAACATACCGATCGAGTCGATTGTTCGACTATTGCCCAACATACCGACCGAGTCGTGTGTTCGACAATTCCCCAACATACCGATCGAGTCGTGTGTTCGACTATTCCCCAACATACCGACTGAGTAGATTGTTCGACAATTCCCCAACATACCGACTGAGTCGTGTGTTCGACAATTCCCCAACATACTGACCGAGTCGTGTGTTCGAATCAACCATAGATGATTTGCAAGCAGACCGCCCTACGTTGATGTCCATGGCGTGAGCGTCGGTCCTTCAGAAATCAATAGCAAATTACTGAATCTAAAGATTGCCTACTAAATTACAAGCAGTCGACAAAATCCTAAAGTTGATTGAGACTTCATGTACAGGACATGGAACTGTCTTGAACTGCAAGTGCTACACAATCAAACTGTTAGTCGTCAAACTGCCACACTAATAGTTTATCACTCCTTTTCTTTGTTAGACTGGGAGACCGAAACTTTGTCAAGTTGTCAAACTATGACACCCACACGTTGTCAAACTGTCCCTTTATGAAATCGATACGCCGTATTCAAATTACGAGTCAAGTTATCGATCACTGAGACCAACACATTGACAAGTTGTCGAACTATGAGACCGACATATTGACAAGTTGTCGAACTATGAGACCGATCAAAGACACGTTGTTGAATTATGAGACCGACACGTCGCCAATTTGTCTAACAATCACATTGTCACGGCTACAGGTTGTCAGTCTATTAAATGACCACGTCATATCCTCAACACGTCATCTCCTAAGGCAATCAAAGTGCCCCCTCGTCAGTTTCTCACACTATATAAATGTCACGTTTATTCTATCTGTATTTGGGTCACGAAACTATCATTCGCGGACTTGCCCACCGGGGCACATAGTGACTTTAAACTTGTCCCCATCAGATCACACATCCATTCACCAAACTACCTGCCTCAACCACGTCTCTTCACGTCAGCGTCGTCTCCCCTATAATAATACATTATTCCATGCATCAACAACAAACTTCAGTTATTTTCACTTGAAATCAATAATCCATACATATATAATCCCCGCCACTTGTAATCATTGTCACGTGTGTATGCCCGGCCATAAAGAGTCTTGATCGCCGTTTTCTCTTTCATAGTTTATGACGTGTGTGCCACGCTCGCTTTCACGCAAAAACTCGTGGTGATTGGATGAAAATACAACACTTTATAAGGTTGCATTCAGCCAGATTCTTTAGTAGGGTTTATAATGTTACATTGTCCCCAAGCCTGATGATAAACTTTAGAGAGGTTACACTTGAGCAGGGTTTTCAAACGAAAGAAAGGCGGTTATATGATGTTAGTAGAAAGGGGATCTGGCGCCGAGGTAGTCGCAGGGAAGATCTACAACATAAAAGTAATCATGACAGTATAAGGGGAGCTGGTATCATGAGTGACTTTAGCATTGTAGCCAGACTACAGGGCTACGTCCTCCGTCTCAATGTCTCTCACACGGGCTACCCGCCATCTATATCGCCTCACAGTCCCCTACACAGACTACTCGGCTACCTATCTTGTCCCATTGTTTCCCACACAGGCTACTCTGCTAACTATAACATCTCAAAGTATGTGTATGATTTTATCTTATTTTTCCAGTCGATCTTTTGGCGTTAATCTCGAATGCATTCATTTCCTCCATTGTACCTCCATAAATTTCTGTCTCTGGGTCAGAGTGTATGTTTTAACATATTTGTTTTTCAATATTCGTGGGACGTGATGCTCTCTGTATTATAATCGTCTGACCATATGGCCCGTTGACTTTAGACATGTCGCACTTACATTGTCTCCGGTAGACTAATATGTCTGTTTTAGTAAGACAAAAAGTATATGTGAAAACATGTTTTCTTTTTCTTTTTTCTCTTCTGGCTGAAGAGCGCAATTGAGAGGGTACAAGCCTGATACTATTGAGAGGACATGCAAGCTAAAGGCTACATGTCATGGCAAGAAAGATCAGGTCATAAGCCTTGGCCGGCAATTGGTTTCGGTTCGAAGCTCCGACATGGAAACAGTTAGAGTATATTGCTTTGCAGCTTGTCTTCTTCCAGATTTACTGGTGTTTACATTACTCTGGAGTACACTAGGCAGGCCGGACCGAGAGAGGGATTAATATGCTTGGGAAACACATGGTCTCTACAATTCAGCCTAGGCTGTGTGCTATGGAGAGGTATAACCCCTTCCCTGGTCCCCGACATGGGTTGTAGTTATTGTGCCTTGTTTTTGAAGCAAAATGTAACATCTGTCAAGACAACCAGTTGCCAGTAGTAGTAGTATATATTTTTACCTCTTTTCCTATGTCACTTTCCGATGGCTGTCAATTAATATCGGTGTTTCCATGTCCTTGGCTGTTAAGTCCAACTTAGCCTGGAGCTCACGAAGCAACGAAATTGCCAAGACAGTGACCCTGCATGGCAGTCAGTAGCGTCTGTGGCTTAGAGGTTAGTGAACAGTTGACATACGGGGGTCAAGGGTTCGAAACCAGCTGCAGGTGATTTGGGAGAAGATCGTTATGCGTTTGTTTCGATAATATGAGTGTCGGCTCTTCAGAAAGCAAACGGAAACAACTAATAATGTACACGGCTCATTATGGTGAAATTCCGCCAGGTGACACGGCGCTAGGGTTTGTGGGAAGCAAAAGGAGACGATCCCAGCCTTTGCTTAAAAACGGCAGACGAGAGGTATAAACGGTCTTCTGTTTCTTAACCACTACCACGAAGTCAGATAGGCGCCAATGCCTGGTGTCAGATCGTGTATAATCCAGAACTGTCTTTTATGTGTAGTATTTTTCTTTTCTTTTTTCTCTCTCTTTGAACGCAGTCAGCGCTACGCTCTCAAGTCTCAACATCCTACCAATGTATAGCAAAGTTTATTTGCTGTTTTCCCAGAGCCTTAGTGAAGGAGAAGATTGCCCAGTAAATAAGAAATGGCCAATACATGCTGGTGTAAAATGCAAACATGGGGCGGGAGGGGGGAGTTTGAGGGAATCGGGGAAAGGGGGGGGGGGGGGGTAAACTGACATGTCATCATCACCATCATCAATAGTTCCTGCCGTCGTCATTTGGATGCTGACAGGATCGAATTCCTGTCGGTAACTAAAGCTTTCAATGTTTATATTGTCTAGTGCGTTCTCTACTCTAATCCTTACCCCTACTTCTGTGAGGGCCAAATTATACGTGTGTATTTATTTATTGTCTTTCACCGTAATCCCGTATATTCTCGTGAGTAGAGTAACCTGTGCGAGAATCGGTAGCGGTTCTGGCCGCGTTGGTAACTTAGGGGTATGTGAGCCGGTTGCTCAGAATGCAATGACAAACTAATGAGCGTAATCTTGCCTAGTACATCAACAACAGTTGAAAAAATGTTGATGTTGACTGCAAGGGATATGCAACAACAACAAAATTATTTATTAATGGACTTGATGGCTTCACAGGGATCCCCAATTGATATTTACCTATATTCATAACAACACGACAGTAGACGACAGTGACAGTTTGCGATGTGTCTATGTGATGTGCGTATGTGCAGGTACAGCTGCTTATGTATAACGCATAAATATCAATTGGGGAACCACAGTCACGGTCAGAGCAAAGTGCTGTCGTTATTTGCAGATGACAGATTTGAATCCCGGTCAGTAACCATAGCTTTCCATTTTTATGTTGTCTAGTGCGTCCTCTGTCGGTCTCTGTGGTCTAGAGGTTACACCACTTTCTCCGTAATCTCGTATACTCTCGTAAGTAACGTGACGTTGCGCGAGAATTGGAAGCGGTTCTCTCCGCGTCGGTAACTTACGGGGTATGTGAGCCGGCCGCTCAGAAAGCAATGGCAAACTACTGAGCGTAATTCTGCCAAGAAATCGCATTCAGCTGAAAGATGCTGATGTTGACAGCGATGTCCTGTAAAGGATATGCAAACAATTTTTTAGTGCGTCCTCTAATCCTGGCTTATTTCCTCTACTTCTACGAGAGCCAAACAATACACGTGTGTATTTATGAACTGCTTATGTGACCGAACGCTAACCATCGGCCCGGTCGTCATGGGATCCATGTGTATCGGAGTGGGTTTACATTATACAATTGACCTGGAAATTTAAGTTGAACCACAAGTGGTACCAGGAACATGTCTGTGAGAAGTAAGGTCAGTAAAGGTGACCGGTAGCATGAGCGGGTGGACGGTTGAGTGGACCGATAGGTGGACGTAAAGAAGGATGGATTATATACACATAGATGGATGTGTACGTGAATGGATGGATGGATGTGTGATTGGGTGGAAAGATAGCCGGTGGGAAGAATGGATGTATATGCAGATGGGTGGATTTATGAATGGATGTGTGGTTGGATGGATGTGTTGTGAGTGGGTGGGTGTGTGAGTGGATGGATGGCAGGATGTGTGAGTGGATAGAAGGATGGATGTCTGAATGGATGTACTGATGAATGGATGTATATAAAAATGTAGTGTGTATATGTATGAATACATTCGCATATGCTTCTGAGAACCCAATCAGCTTCATGTGACTACAACAGAAGCAATTCTGCCAGACGAGCTAGATACAGACCGAGGGACAAATGGAGAGACATGTGCTCGCGAGTGCGCGATCACTCACCTATCTGTTCATACATCTGTGGTAAACCAGACTCTAATTATAATGGCGGAGAGTGTCTCTGGAAAAGGAAATGTACATAGATATTGTGGGACACATGTTATTATATAATACGTATGGTTACAATTTGAAAAATGTGTCTGTCAACTCCCTTCCTTTTCGGGCTAGGAAGATCGTTTGTCTAGATGTCACTGACATAGAACTAGCAGCGAGTGGAGAGCATCTCTATGCCAAAGACAAATAACCATACATAATCCGGTGGGAGGAAGAATGTTTCAAAGTTCACAGTGTTAAGGAGGACCACTCTTTATTCTTAAAATTGAACAATACGCCATCTCTCCATTTTTCCCTTTGAGAAATCGTCAACACTGGAATTATAAACAGCTGCTTACAATAGCATCCGCCTACATGGTTATGGAGAATTAGGGGTTGTACAAGGTCAGGGGCAGACAACTACTAAATTACCTCCCCTTATGTATACAATTCCTGGAACGTCAACAATAACACTCCCACTAGAGTGACGCCATTTTCGCTCTGAAATTGAGCCTCGCCATTGCTGCGCAAAGGTACTTCCTATTATCATAATTTATGTTAATGAGGGTGCCCCAGAGACTTTTGCTTGATGGGGGAATAATTTCTTGCGGTTGCCAGAATGATGTTGTCCCGCCAGGACGTGTTGTACACTCCAGGAAATGTGAGGTTTTATTGGTGTAGTTTTTATAAATTCTTGACGCCGTTCTTAAGCCGCAAATTATAGTTAATGAACTTGGGACTTAAAAAAATGTTTTGCATATCCTTTACAGGACATCGCTGTCAACATCAGCATCTTTCAGCTGTATGTTGATTTCTTGGCAAGATTACGCTCAGTAGTTTGCCATTGCTTTCTGAGCAACCGACTCCATACTCTCATAAGTCACTGGCGCGACTCGAACCGCTACCAATTCTCGTGCGCTCACGTCAACCACGAGAGTATTCGGGGTTACGGAGAAAGCTGTTAACTCCTCGCGAGGGAGCCCGGCGAATTTGGGACTAGTACATCTAAAATATAAAGAATAGATAGAATGGTGAGTGCTGTAAATTGTCATCGGAAGGGTCAAGTTAATCCGTGAAAGGTCAAGGGATTCACCTTCAGATTATTGAAAGAGTGAATTCCCATAGGACATCATGGAATCCTCCTATGGCACATATATCTAACCTGGTGGAATTAGACTAGATATCTTTTGGAACACCCGCTGGCTTGATCTAGCCCATTAGCCAACACTGTTTACAACGACATTTATAACAACACAATTTATAGCAGTATCCGCTATACCAACTACTTGTGTACCAACTACCAGGAGATCAGTAACCTTAGTGTCCAGATGTCATAGACTCATTTATATTACCATCGTGGACCTTAACAGAAACTGTTCAAAACGCATGACTCTATTTACATATATACGTGTGGTGATATCAAGAACTTTTGATCATACGTGTTCGGTGAACATAATAATAGTAGAGCAATTTAAGAGTGAATTACCCATGTTACTTTATAATTCACATGGGAGGACATCGTAACAACGTTAATAATTCATAGAGATATTTAGTGATTCTTATATGTTTATACTGGCGTATTTTTTTTAAATATTGTGGTTGTGTACTGATTTTCTATGCCACTCGAACATACACACAGGAACTCTTCTCTATATATTGTCATAATTTGCACATGGAGTTATTATTTTCCTTGGTGATCTCTTTATCTTTTTTTTTAAATTCTTTAATTTTTGTTTTTTTGTTCTTTTGGTATATTAAATGTGTTAATGTTGCACAATTTGACATCAACTTTAAATGAGAGCTGAAGGTGGCGGTAAGACTATCTGCGTCAAGTTATCCTGAGTGAGTTTACTCCTCTCTTGACTGCTGGGACTTTGCTGGCTCTCCTGATTCTCTACTGGAAAACTTTTCTTATATCTATATGAACCCCACTATATCATCTGTCTCCACCCCTAGGGAGCCTTATGAGCCGTTTCAGATTTTCTATAGTAGTTGGTCTATTTGTATAGGGTTATCATTCTCCCTGTTCCTAATCCACTTTGCCACATCATGCATTAACGGAAATTTGCACTGTTGACATGCTTTAACCATATACTAGCTCTGCTAACTTACCTTGTACATAAATTAACATGCTAATGTGTCTTACCAGAGACAAGCACTGCTAGCCTGTCTTAAACAGAGATTTGCAATGTTAACATGTCTTAATATGCGTTTGCATTGGTAATATGCCGCGACAGAAAAGCACTGTTAGGGTACCTGAGCACGTATTTGCACTATTTACATTCAGTAATATATGATTGTCGGTCTCTCTGGCCGAGGGGTTACAACACTTTCTCAGTAATCCCGTTTATTACGCAGAGTCTCGTAGCGGGCGAGAACTGGGAGCGGTTCTACCCCCGCTGGTGACTTGCGGGATAACCGAGCCGGCCGCTCAGAAAGCAATGGCAAACTACTGAGCGTAAACTTGCCAAGAAATCAACAGCAGACAGCTGAAAGATGCTGCTCTTGACAGCGATGTCCTGATATATATATATATATATATATATATATATATATATATATATATATATATATATATATATATTAATTTGCATATCCTTTACAGGACATCGCTGTCAAGAGCAGCATCTTTTATATATATATATATATATATATATATATATATATATATATATATATATATATATATATATATATATATATATAATTGAAATATTAACATTCCTTAACAGATATTTGCAATGTTAACATTATTTAACATATATATGCACTGATAAATACTATACCTTATATTTGCACTTATATTTCCTGAACAGATATTTGGAATATTAACTTTCCTGGACAGATATTTGCAATGTTAACATACCTTAATGGATATTTGCACTGCTTACATACCGTAAACATACATGTGCACTGTTAATACACTTTAGGCTTGATTTAGTTGAGTTAAGCTGAGTCAAGAACCGACATCGTTGCACTCGGGGCATTCCCATAAGCACTCAGTCATCATCTTCAATAGTCAGCGTAGAGTTCCAATACTAATGATGCCCGTCACTATGTGATTATATGACCGTTTTGTTTTACCTATTAGTGACGATTGTCTACTAGATCCTTTGACAAACCCCTCCTGCCGTATTCTCGCTAGACTAAGATAAATAACCTGTTCTTCTGCATTGTTCACGTGCTCCTAGAAGGCCGTAACCACATCTGCCTTATCGTTTATCGAATCCCCCTTCAATGACGCAGCACCAGCCAATATGTCTGCTTGTTCATTGCCAACCACACCAACGAACCTGGAGAAAACATTCAGAGAATGCTAACAACCCGCGACACCTGAATTGATGCATACCATTCAGCACTAACCATGGCAGTCTTTACCTTTGTCAGCATGCTTTGTGAATCAGTTACAATCACAGCATGCGTATACAGTTTGTTTTCTGACCAACAAAAAGCTGCAGTAACCGCCTTTACCTCCATTCTCAGACTTGAGGTTGTGGTGTCATAAGTCAAGCTCTCCTTTACCAAACCTTTAGATTTGAGTTGTTCTACAAACATGCCATAATGTAGATTTGCAGTATTCAAATACCGTAGAGCTGTGATTCTAAAACTTTATTGACCGGTGCCCCCCTTCAAAATATTTTCAGAACGTCATTCCCCCCCCCCCTTTTCGTATTTCCTCCCTAAAATTACCCCCCCCCCCAACCCCTACACAGTATACGTAAATGTGGAAGCTAAATTTAATAGCACATACTAAAACAAGTCTAGACGTCTACATAAAACGTGATTTGTGGGTCTACTTACGTTATAAAATGAATTTCAGAAGAGTGAGACGTACCGAACCGTAAAGTATGAAAGGAAAAACAATATCAAGTAACCGGTTCTTGTAATAATGCGATCTTAAAATAATCTTAATTTCCCCCCCCCCCCCCATCCGGAAACCCTAAAATTCCCCCCTGGTGGGGGATTCCCCACCGGTTGATAACCACTGCCGTATAGGAAGAACACGGTTCCGATTCCTTAAACAGAGATTTGCATTGTCAACGTAACTTAGGAGAGAGTTGCACTGCACACACGCCTTAAATGACTTAGTGTCATGGAATGATGAATAATCGTCTTAAGTGACTTCCCATTTCTGCCATGGGCTTATATATCGCCGGAGTTTTGTCATTGCAAAATATTGTTTCAATTAACATAGTAATACAGTATGTTTCCCTAAGCAACCCCCTTTAATTTGATATATAATACGTGTCTGCTACCATATTAACGTGTTTTAGGTCTTAAGTGTGACACACTTCTTGTTGTAATTTTCCGCCACCATTGTTCATTTGTTTGGATCTGAATGAGTGAACAGAAATGTACAGAGTTACAAACATACATATATAGTATAGTACACACGATACCTTCCTTGCTGGACAAACTGACGAGGTCTGCAACGCTAGGTGGGGTATTGGTGTACGATAGGGCAGGTGTTTCATGGCTCTTTAGCAGCGTGTGTATAGTGTGGGACAATAGATACACCATCATTGCCTGCACAGAAAGGATCTGGCCAACACCCAGTTATCCGAGGCAAGGCCAGACGGACACGTAATCAGATTACAGCTGGTATCATTAGTATTGGGACTTTTCGCTGGTTGTTGAAGACAAGAACGGCGTACCCTATTTCACACACAAACACACACACACACACAGACAAACACCCACATACACATTCATACTTAGCACGATAAAAGGAACACATACCCTCACGGTTTCAGATAAAGTAAGAACAAACACATACTAACATCTCCCTCCCTGTTTCTCTCTCTCTCTCTCTCTCTCTCTCTCTCTCTCTCTCTCTCTCTCTCTCTCTCTCTCTCTCTCTCTCTCTCTCTCTCTCTCTCGGATATTGGGTGGGTGAGTGGGTGTAGGTTGGTTGATGTGTGTGTGGTTTGGTGGGGAAAATTGTGAGGGTGCAGGATGAATGTATGGATAGGTGCGGGATGTGTGGGTTGACGGAGGTATGTGTGTGTGGTTTTGTGACGTGTGTTTTGCTGGGTGATTGCGGGTGTGTGGGTGGGTGGTGGAGAATATGTGGGTGGGTGTGTGTGTGTGTGTGTCGGTTATGGGATGGGTGGGGGATCCATGTGTGGGTGGGGAAATGTGTGTGTGTGTGGGGGATCGGTGTGTGGGTGGAGGCATGTATGTTTGCCTGAGTCTGTGTGAGTGCGTGGAGGTATGTGTGGGTGGGTGGGGGTGTGATGGGTGGGGGATGTGTGGGTGGCTGAGGGATGTGTGGATGGCTGCGGGGTGTGAGGGGGATGTGTTTCACAACATTGCAATATGCACTGTTTATGTTTACAACTTTCATCTGACAATGTTTTTCCCCCCATGTGAATGTACCATGCGTAATATGCATTGTTTATGCTTACAAAATCAATTCGACAATGTTTTTTTCTTTTCCCTATATAAATGTAACATACACATTTGATGAATAAAAGATGAGTGATCGAAAGAGCCGAATGTAAGACTGGCCTGCGTGCCCAATTTGTTACCCTTTTAAAATAAAGTTCGTTCGTTCGTTCGTTCGTTCGTTCGTTCTCTCTCTCTCTCTCTCTCTCTCTCTCTCTCTCTCTCTCTCTCTCTCTCTCTCTCTCTCGCTATCTCTCTCTGTCTATCTATCTCACCACTCTCTCCGACTCTATTTCTCTCTCTCATCTCTCTCACACTCTTTCTATCATCTTTCGCTTTCATGCTATCCCCTTTTCTCATCCAATAACTCACTCACTCACCCACACACATGCATCCCACAATCAGCAGGACACAGTGTGAAAATAATTATGTCAAGTTAGATAAATGTAGATGACAACTGGATTGGATGCTGTCTGTCTGTCTGTCTGTCTGTCTGAGTGTCTGTCACTTACTCAATCACTCACTCAATCACTCACTCAACAACACACAAGCACCCCACAGCCACCAGGACAAAGTGGGAACACAATGCTTTTAAGTTGGAGAAATGCTGATGACAGCAAACGGTGTTTATGCTGTCCTCTGTCTGTCTGTCTGTCTGTCTGTCTGTCTGTCTGTCTGTCTGTCTGTCTGTCTGTCCCTCTGTCTGTCTGTCTGTTTGTCTGTCACTTACTCACTCCCTAACCCACACACAGGCACCCCACAACCAGCGGGACACAGTGGAAATGCAATGCTGTCAAGTTAGACAAATGTAGATGACAACAAACTGATTTCACGCTGTCCTGGTTTCCCACAATTTGGCAATGAGATCTTCATCTTAATGGATACAATACGTTAAAGAAGCGCCCTCAACCCCCTCCCTAAATTAGCACATTGTGTTCATCTCTCAGTGTCTTCACATTGTCTCTTGTCTATTAATCTACGTGGATGTGCCCATCGGTCTATCAACCTACAAAGTATCGCATCCGTTGTCTTTAGTGCTGCTTGCAAAATACCTGTCTGATTGTATACCTGGCGAACTGTCCTTATGGTTATGGGGTAGGTGTGAGTAGTATAGGATGCGCATTATCCCCCTTAAAAATCCGCATCCAAATCCGGAATATTTCCTTCTATAGCTCTATGTGACGTCACACTATCCGGTGAAAATTGGATCCGGATTGAGAAAGGGGTAAAACTCATGTCTGGTCTTATTACATCCCTTTAAAATCCGGCGATCGGTGCGTGTGTGTGTGGTGGGTGTGGTGGGTGTGGTGGATGTAAGCGGGCGCGGGCGACCGGGAGGAGAACGGGCGGTCGGTGTTCGAACCCAATTCAATATATGACGTGGGTGTAAGACAGATGTTCGTTGTTAAGGAGGCTGTTATATGGTCTGCAGAGACTATTAGTAACCTATACACTATCATCATATGATTGCACGTGGTGCGCGAGTGGGATTGCGTGTGAGTGGTGTGTTAGGGTACAGTGCTCGTCCTCAGGATGGGGGAGTGGTTGTGGCGTGGCTGTAAGACGGATTCTCGTTGTAAAGGCGGCTGTTATATGGTTTGTAGAGACTATTAGTCATACAAGGGTCACAGAGCTTCAGCGCGGGCGTGCGTGTGCGTGTGAGTGGTTGTGTTAGGGTTACAGTGCTCGTCCTCATGGTGGGGAAGTGGTTGTGGAGTGAGTGTAAGCCGGGTTTTCGTTGTTAAGAAGGTGGTTATATGGTCTGTATAGACTATTAGTGGCCTATACACTATCATCAAACAAGGGTCACAGATCTTCTGTGCGGGCGTGCATGTGTTAGGGTTACAGCGCTCGTCCTCACGGTGGGGAAGTGGTTGTGGTGTGAGTGTACGACGGCTTTTCGTTGTCAAGTAGGTGGTTATATGATCTGTAGATGCTATTAGTGTCATCATCATACAAGGGTCACATATCTTTAAAGGGAAACCGCGATAAAGTAAAGATGATGCTTAATAGTGGTCGGGATGTGCGACTGGGTGTGGTCCAAGGATCGAGTATCAAAAGTATATGTAAAGGGGGTGACGTGGGTGTGATACGTGCCCTATGTCTATTTGGTCATACCATGAAGTACGCTGGCTGCTGCAGTGAGGTGTCGTATGGAGATGGTTCAAATCCCGGGTGGTAACTGTATTTTCTTCATTAACTCCATATTACAATATCTTGGGTGAATAATTTAGGTCATAGTAACAATTACTCCTCCTCCCCCTACATTATTATTTCCTTCGCTACCTCCTCTTCATTCTCCTAATCTTACACTCTTCCGCCATTCTTCTTCCTCCGCTGTAACTTCTTCTTCCTATGTCCTCTGTCACCGCCTGTCTCCTTACTCGTGTATCCTGCGTCCATCTTTCCTTCCCTGCATCCTCTTTCTGTCTCCTCTGCTGTCGCCTCTTCCCCCTACCTCAAGATAGAGCACAACGTACAAGTCGACTCGACCTTGTCACAACTACCTATTACAGGGTCAGCGCGTGATACCTATAATGACGCACGTAAATCCTACGTCATACACATGGTCGAACTTGTCACAACCACTCACGTGTTGTATGGTCAGCCTTACTGACCAGATTAAATACTTATTCAGCGTGCCGGATGTTTCTCATTTAAGCCGAATTAGGGGACAATACCACTTGTCGTTAATACTCAAACTGTCGTCTGGGCTGTTTCCTGTTTCCTGTAGCAAGTAAAGGACATCCTTCTTCCAATAAGCCAAAGAAACGTCAAAGAGAAGAAACGAAAACATGGATTACAACCCTGGCCAACGAAAGAAATTCCTGCCTCCTCTTTCTCCTACATCCATGTTGTTCTGCCAGAAACATACTTCTAGCAGTCAGGCAGCAGTAGATCTGCAAGAGACAACCTTTGATTTGCTTAATGATGTTTCTTCAGATGAAAATATTGACCTTCTACCTAGTAGTCATGGTCAAGCCTCTGGGTCTCTCAAGCAAATTAATGTTTTGTGGAATGAAACATATCCCACTGCCGGTTTCCGAAGCTGCTCCTCTGGTTCGACAGAGGAAATACAACACCCAACGATTAAGGTTTGTATAAATGGTAACTTTCATGTGCATAATTCCGATGTCTAATTTTACCACTAGTAGTATGGACCAACTAACACTGACACAGACTCGTGTGTCGTGGAGACATTTGTTGAGATACTCTTCTTTAGAATCATTCGTGGTCCATCACTATCACTAACTTCCCTGACCTTCTCCGCCTTACTTTTTATTATACAAAAAATTCTGCTCCCAACAACTTGACACCTGACGTGTTCACTGGCTTGTTTTCACCGCCTACCTCAACACAACTACACATCTTAACACTCCTGGCTATATAATATACGCTGATCCCCATCATCATTCACGGGTGTTCTTATGGTTCACATTCTGAGATCATTGGCACACATTTTGCCACAGCTCATTGTGTCTATTGTACATTAGTATAGTCACTCTGACATTAGTATGTCATCTCTGTAATGATTGTGTTTTGTTTATGAAGGCTTGTCACCACAACATCTTTTGTTTTCCATAATTTTTTTTACTTTGTAAAGCGGTGCTATACTGTCTGTTTTCATATCATTTCCACAGCTGTATCACAGTTCAACTCATTTCATTCATATCGTAATCATTATCACGATATACTCTTTTCTCTCTCAAGTCGTGGCCAAAGAATGTCGACAGTCTTACCAGTTCTCTTTGAGAGTTAACTTCTTTCAATATATCTTTATTGCACAATCCTATCTACTACTACTACTACTACTACTACTACTACTACTACTACTACTACTACTACTACTACTACTACTACTACAACTACTACTACTACTACTACTACTACTACTACTACTACTACTACTACTACTACTACTACTACTACTACTACTACTCCTACTACTACAACTACTACTACTACTCCTACTACTACAACTACTACTACTACTACTACTACTACTACTACTACTACTACTACTACTACTACTACTACTACTACTACTAGAATGAAGAGGAGGAAGCGAAGGAAATAATAATGTAGGGGAGGAGGAGCAATTGTTACGATGACCTAAATTCTTCACCCAAGATAGCGTAATATGGAGTTAATGAAGAAAATACAGTTACCACCCGGGATTCGAACCTGTCATCTCCATACGACACCTCACTGCAGCAACCAGTGTACTTCATGGTATGACCAAATAGACATAGGGCACCTTTCACACCCATGTCACCCCCTTTACATATACTTTTGATACTCTATCCTTGGACCACACCCAGTCGCACATCCCGACCACTAATAAGCATCATCTTTACTTTATCGCGGTTTTCCCTTTAAAGATCTGTGACCCTTGTATGATGATGACACTAATAGTCTCTACAGACCATATGACCATCTACTTGACAACGAAAAGCCGTCATACACTCACGCAACAACCACTTCCCCACCGTGAGGACGAGTACTGTAACCCTAACACATACACGCCCGCACAGAAGATCTGTGACCCTTGTTTGATGATAGTGTATAGGCCACCAACAGTCTCTACAGACCATATAGCCACCTCCTTAACAACGAAAACCCAGCTTACACCCACTCCACAACCACTTTCCCCCATGAGGACGAGCATTGTAACACTAACACAACCAATCACCCGAACACTCACGCCCACGCTGAAGCTCTGTGACCCTTGTATGATGATAGTTTATAGACCACTAGTAGTCCCAGGAATGCTACCTGGTCAAAAATGCACGCTAAAGTCGATGTGTTGGCCTACGGGTTTCGGCCCAAGGGCGCATAACAGACACACCGCAATCACATCTGAAAAAACACTCCGGATGAACGAAAAGAAGAAGACCACTAGTAGTCTCTACAGACCATATAACAGCCACCTTTACAAGGAGAATCCGTCTTACACCCACGCCACAACCACTTCCCCACTCTGAGGACGAGCACTGTACCCCTAACTCAACCGCTCACACGCGCACGCACGCCCCACATGTAACCCTATGATGATAGTGTATAGCTCACTAATAGTCTATGCAGACCATATAACTGCCTCCTTAACAACGAAAATCTGTCTTACACCTACGTCACATATTGAATTGACTTCGAACACCGACCGCCCGCGCTCGTCCCGGTCGCTCCAGCCCGCTCACACCCACCACACCCACCACACACACACACATACACACACACACACATACACCGATCGCCGGATTTTAAAAGGATGTAATATGATCAGACATTAGTTATACCCCTTTGATTGAGAATCCGGATTCAATTTTTACCGGATCGTATGACGTTACATGGGGCTA
>OY992876.1:250513060-250725560 GCA_963921405.1 Cepaea hortensis | reverse complement strand
ATCACCCAGTAAACTCGGCACATTCCATTGAAGTATTCCATCAGGAAAAATGTACCATTTGTGATCAATTTCATGAGGATGGCGTGTTAACATGCGGCCATTCTATACCTATTACCAGTGAGGAGGCTAATTATGTAGTAAACTCCAAAGGTAAACTGAACATCCACCATGGGTATATTAATGGTAAACCTGCCACAGTTTTACGTGATAGCGGAAGTACTCTCATTGGGGTAAAGAGAGATTATATTCTACCATCACAATATAGTGGTAAATATGTCACATGCAGGACATTCTCAGGGAACATAGAGAAATATCCACTTGCATGGGCATACATAACTACACCATTCCTTACAGGAAAGGTTAAATGCGCAGCATTAACCAATCCTTGCTGTGATATTATCATTGGAAACCTTCCTGAAGTGAATGACATACCACATGACATCAATACATCATCTGTCAGTTTTAATAGTGATACTACCACTTCACCTTCATCACCAATCACCATTCATGATGTATTACCACCTGTAATTGAATGTACAAATACCAACCTGGCTATGCCAGAACATACATGTAATTGTGTGAATGTAACATCAATGTGTGATGAGAATGATCGTTGTAATGTAGTAAACGCAGTAACTCGATCTACTGCACAGATGCAAGATCGAATCGATCAAACAGAGGCTTTACAACGAGTAAGTCCTGTTGTAACATCTCCTGAGACAACTAGGGAGACGTTTATAACATCTCAGAAAGCCGATCGATCTCTGCAAAAGTATTTTAAACTTATAGGCCAAAAGCCAAGAGTAGCAAAGAATGCTCAATGGTACTTTGCTCTCAAGAACGGAATTCTAACACGGTACTACACCAAAGGTTCCAGCACCATAGAACAAACAGTGCCACCGTTAGAAAACCGCAAGCAAGCATTGAATATAGCTCATGACATACACTTTGCAGGACACATGGCTTATGCTAAAACTAGAGCAAGGTTACTTACTCAATTTTATTGGCCAAAGTTTTGCAACGATACCAAACAGTATTGCAGATCGTGTGACATCTGTCAAAATCTTGTCAAAAAGGGTAAACACCCACAAGCTGAATTGCAAGTTACTGATTTGGCTAGTAGACCGTTTGAAAAGATCTCGGTCGATATAGTTGGTCCTCTGAACCACATAACATCTAAAGGTAATAGATACATTGTAACACTCATTGATCTATGTACTCGTTGGCCAGAGGCAATTCCAATGAAGAACATAACTTCCAACGATATCATGGAAGTGTTCTTTCATATTTTTGCGAGGGTAGGATTCCCTGATACCATCCTTTCAGATCGGGGTAGCCAATTTATTTCCTCGGCTACACAAGCCTTTACCAAAATGTTGGGTGTTAAACAATGCTTCAACAGTCCATATCATCCACATTCGACCGGTATAGTAGAAAAGATTAATGGCGATATGAAACATATGCTCTCTAAGGTAACCCAAGAACATCCTGAAGATTGGGATACTTATCTGCCTGCCATTTTGTTTGCATATAGGGAAGTGCCCCATTCCAGCACTGGGTTCTCACCATTCGAAATGTTATATGGTGCACAACCACGCGGCCCATTATCTCTGTATGAATCTGTGTTGACTGGAAGTACAACTGTGTCTATACCCATTTCACCATATGAACATGTAACATCATTGCGTGATAGAATTATGAAATCATGTATATTAGCCAAAGAAGCTCTCCAAAAATCAGGAGCTATTTACCGACAATATGCTAACAGAGAAAATAGAACTATTACACTGACGCCAGGACAGGACGTTCTTCTTCTTTTGCCAAGTGATAGACATCTCCTAACTGACTCATGGCAAGGACCGTTCAAAGGCTACGACAAATTTCGACGGTAGATTACGAGATTGCAGTTAGGGACAAACATAAAATTTTCCATATTAACATGCTCAAACCTTATCACCACAGGCAAGACGAACAAGTAGAGACTGCAGCAAGCACCTCCATAGTGGACCAGACGGACGACAACGACACTGACGAGATACCGACACCAGTTCTTGACACAACGACCAACTTACAAGACATTAAGGTAAATCCTAAACTGACTCAGACACAAACTGACAGTTGCAGACAACTGATACAAGACTACAGGACGATCTTTTCGGACAGCCCAGGACAGACAGATTTAGTGCAACACCAAATCATCTTAACATCTGACGTTCCTATTAAGTGTAGACCATATTCCATCCCTATACACTATAAAGAAAAACTTCATCAAGAAATCATTGATTTAGAAACAAATCATATCATTCGACGTTCACAATCTCATTTCTGTTCACCAATAGTTTTGGTACGCAAAAAGGACAACACGATTAGACTTTGTGTGGACTATCGTAAGCTCAACAGCATTACACAGTTGGATTTAGAACCAATGAGCAACTGTGAAGACATCTTGACTGAACTATCTGACTCACGTTATTTTACTAAACTTGACATGACAAAAGGCTACTGGCAGATAGCTGTACATTCTGATAGTATACATCTGACTGCATTTGCCACACTTTGGGGTTTATACGAATGGTGTAAACTACCTTTCGGATTAGTCAATGCACCAGCTACCTTCGTCAGAATGACAAGAATTCTTTTGACAGACATTGCTAACATCATTTGGTACATGGACGATATTTGCGTACACACAAAGGACATGACAGAGCACATAACAGCACTACAGCAGACATTTGACAGAATTAGACATCATGGACTGACTGTAAAACCTTCCAAAGTGGATATAGCCTTTCAGGAAATTTCATTTTTGGGCTATAAGATCTCAAATGGCTTTATATCAACTGACGATAACATCATGTCCAGAATTTTGAAATTGTCGCTTCCGACAACTAAGAAACAGTTGCGAAGTGTATTAGGTCTTTTAAACTATTATAGACAGTTTATTCCTCATTTTGCTGAATTGACCAAATGTTTCACTGATCTACTAACAAATAAACACCCCAATGTGATTGTAAATAGTGAATGTTTAAGGCCAGCATTTACGAAAATTCTTTCTTATTTTTCTAAATCACCAATTTTGAAATTGCCAAATTTGAATATTACTTTTAGATTAAGATGTGATGCGAGCTCCGTAGCCATTGGAGGTGTGCTTCTCCAAGAACACGACCAAATCTTGTACCCAGTATACTACGTCTCTCGAAAACTGAACACCGGCGAACGCAATTACAGTACACCGGAACTCGAGGCTCTTGCCATGGTATTTTCGGTACGTAAACTTTCTAGATTTTTGTTAGGCAAACATTTCATTATTGAAACAGATAATACTCCGCTGACAATTGTTACCAGAGGAACGCCTAGTAACAGCAGGGTGGCAAGATGGTCCCTTCTTCTGCAGGACTATAGCTATGAGGTTAACCACATAAAGGTTTCCCAAAACTGTCTTGCAGACCTTTTGTCGAGATGTCCATACAACGAACCTAATACCCAGTCGACACCAGAGCACAGTGCAGAGAGTGTATAAAACTGCAACATAGATAGTGCTCAGTACCACAGCCAAGTGTGACAATGTGTCAGTAACGCTGTGTACACCATTGTGATGGGGAAAATTGTATCTCCCAATGTATATAACTTATGTACATATTGTGATTCTTATTATTATCATACGAATGAATGCGTGTATAATTTTGAGATATGAGAAAGAATGGAATCAGTATTATGTAAACTAATGTGTTGTATAACTGTGAGATATGAGAAAGAATGTAATTATTATTGTAAATACATAAATATTGTAACAACCAGACACTACAGAGAAGTGTCACTGGACAACACTACAAGATCCAGGAATTTACCAAGCCACTACAACGTGAGGTAATCCTGAAGGTATCCAGACCGAGGTGTCCAAGACGTTTTAACAATGTACGAAAGATGACTGCGACAGTACAATCCGAGAAGAAGGCGGAAGAGACGATCTAACAGCTGATAGTAACAACTACTACTCCGTTTATAGAAGATCCATCCAGAACGGACCAGCTTTGTTTGAATGACATCACAACACATGTAATAGGACAGCTGTATACTTCCGATTTTTTGCATATTAATATTAAAAGTATATAAATGTATGACGTTGTATTAAAATGTGATTTAAAATATTTCCATATACGGAATTGTATATTTTGATTTGTATAGGATGTAATCTCAGCATCGTAACTTGATTGCTTCTTTACAAACGTGACTTTTTGTGCACATTTGTCAATAAGGATCAAATTATGACACTAAGAAATGAATTTACAATTGTAATGTATGTCTTGTAAACGACGATAAATTATTGTTCCTAAATTTTCTGTATAATAACCAGGAGACATTATTCTAAATTGTTGGTGATATGTAAATATGTATTGTAACCATTAACATGTGTGCTTGATAAATGACATGTCAATGTAACATCGTTTAGATATGGACAGTATATTGCCAAAACTGTTGACCTTCATTAGAAACTCTAAATAGAGGTCTGATGGAGGAGTCATCTCAGAGGGAGATGCTCACGGCTTGACCTGATTATTTTAGTATTTTTGTTCTTGGTTGTGAGGTAGGGGCCAGTTTAGCCGATACCTACCGGACTAGCTGGGTCACAGCGAGGTAATGCCCATTAAATAGATTGTACTTGACAGTGGTACTTCATAGTGCAACATAAGTGGTGTATACATATTGTTGACTATTCACCTGTATATATTTATGATAATTGTTAATGTATAATGTTCGACTTTGACATGTTTAATAACACCTAGATATATATTGTACATGAAAGGAAATCCTTTCATGAAAAAGGGGTGTGGAGAGTGTCAAGGTCTCACATCCGAGGTTGCGACGCGTTGTCTGTACCAACGCCAGACAACATAACAACACGCAACCCTGAGTAATGTTAAACACGGCAGAGAGAACGCGGCGTCGTTACCGACGCCCGGATAGGTAGCCACGCACAGCAATTGAGTTCACCCCGTGAACCGTGCAGGGGACACCAGCTGACGTGTGCGTGTAAGCGTGTAAGACGCCAGAACTGGCAGACGGGCTTAGATCGTTGAACGGACAGGTCGCAAGGGAATGCGAGTTGAGTTTGAATCTGCCTTGAGAGCTAGCCTGTATGACAGTGGGAGACTGATTCGAACGCTTGTATAGTTTGACTGTAAGTGAGATGTTTATTGCTTGCATGTATTATTATGTATTGTAGTGATATTGTTTATGCTATAATGATTGTTATGGATTGTCAGTGCGCGATGTTTGTGCGATGATAAATGCGGCGCGTCAATAAAACGTGTGAATAATACTTTCGGATATTCACTTCGTGTGATTTGATAGTTTGATATTACTTCACACTTGCCAGAAAACGAGCTACTTGTCTTGTTTTATGCAAGACTCTGACAATGACAAGGGGCAGCGACGTCACGTGATTCAAGAAAGGCGCCAACTCAAGAGGTGATATATACTTTGGATCCAGTCAGTTTAGACAGTGTGGAACGAGCAAGAGTGCGGCAGAAACAGAGCCGAGGGCTGGGCTGTCGCCCAGCCCAGGAGGAATGAGTTTGGAACGTCGGCGATGGTGATGTCCATATCCCAGGCTGTTTAGTGTCCAGGAAGATGGAGAGGCAGTATTAAAGACGGAAAAGATGCACATGTCACAGTTTTGTCTGGACTGCCGAAGAAAAGCAGGATGGTCAAGGATCTGTGAACCATTTATTCCAGGCAGATAAACCTGATGGAGTGGAACGCTAATTCCGAGGTTCACAAAATGGCGTGCGAGCCATTTGAGAAGGACTGTTGGCTAAGAAGGCCACTCATTAGTTGCAGATGATGGCTAACGTCAGATAGGACAGCCACTAGCCAGAAACACTGCAATTGGAATCACACAGGAGACTAAGCTCAATCGGAATCACACAGGAGACTAATGTCAGACATGATTGGAAAACGTCTGATGGGATCCACGATAAACGAGAGGTGGAGGAGAGAAATCGAATTTCAACTATGGAACCCAGAAGATCGACTGGATGGCAGAAGCGAATGTAAGTAGACATAAGGCATCGTTAGAATATTCGCTAGATTATGATAAGGTACCTTAGTTTAGAACGCTATAGCAAACTACCGTAGGTGAACTTACCGTGTAATCATGAACGACCGACAAATGTCAGGACTGAGTGCAGCGTCCTGCAAAGGGCCCACATCTAACTAGCTAGCTAACTATAATAGCAGTATAAACAAGGAAGCGTTGGCAAACTACTGAGGGTTAACCCGCTAAAGGAATCACGACCCGGCAAGGGTCAGGATTGAATGCGACGTCCTGCGAATGACCTATATCTAAATGGCTGAAATAGGGTGATGGGAGTCAAATTAATCGGTCAGATAAGCAGAGTGTAGATACACTATATATGTGTATGCAAACTAAGCAATTAGGCCTCAAGATTAATGATAACTAGGCGGGTCGACACAGCCTGTAATATAAAACGAAAGGCTGCTGCAAGATATAAACAACACAAAGGCCGGGTCTAGCAGACGAGCTGCACCGGCGAAGCGACCACTGGGTCAACAAGACAATAAGGACAGGTGAGATCGGTGAAGAGACTTGAGCGGTATGGATAGGAATGTTGTCTTCTGTTCGCTGGACATAGGTGAAAGGAGGTCTCGCTTCTGCTGTTGTGTAGTTAAGTTGGCCTGGCGTGGTACAGGCAACGAGTTCAAATCTTCGGGTAAATGGTTAAATACTTTTAGGGTTATGTTGGCTGTAGGCGGCGCGTCGGGAAATAGGCGATAATAATGTTAGTTAAACATATGTAGGCGATAGATTACTGTGTTTACAATACGGTTCTTAATTTATGTTATGGCTAAGATATACTAATACTAGTATAGATAAAGAAGCGATAGATGTTAAGGACTTTGTAGGTAGTGAAAGACTAAAGTTTATTTTGACATAAAACTCACGGGTATTGTTTTATAATGTTTCAGGCATTGCCTGGGTAAACTGGAGATACCCAAGCATACCGGGCATATCTGAATAAACAGATATTCAAGTGAACAAAATGGTCCCTGGGTATTTGGGCTAAATACATGGACCACTAATAAGCCTATGGAAAGATAGTTACGAAACAAAGACCGGTGTAATTCCTAGCTTTCTTTAGTCCTTCGCATCATGCGGTTAATAGGCGGTCATAGGTGGCATTTCCCTAACATCCAGTTGCATAGACTTATACTATCTATCTCTCCCTTATGAGGTAATTCAGCATTGTATTATTAGAGTTGGTTAAGCATTGTGTGTCTGCAATGTATGTACTGGTTACTCGATGCGATTATGTTGTAGATTGTCACTCTGTTACTGTTCAGAAGGAAATAAATATATGTTTGAGTTGCCTTTTATTTCGACTTGTCAGTCTAAGATTGTGTAGATTAGAGTAGTTTAGAGACATTGTGAGGTGGGCTGTGCATCTCTCCTTAAATTAACATACACCACGAGACATTGATGGTGCAATAGTATAATTAACTATTGTTCTCACGCGGAGACACGAACCTAAATCTGTCGTATCCCTTACTCTCATCCTCTTTCTCCTTCTCTCTCTCTCTCCCTCTTTCCTTATTATCAAAGATAGTGCGTTGTAGGCAGAGTTCGACTGAGGAACGAGTAGTCTTCACACTACTTCAATCAATTCCCTCAATATCCCCTTCTTTCTCTTCTCTCCTCTCTCCCTTCCTTCCTCCTCTCTTCCCTCTTTTCTATCTGTCATCATTTTCCTCATTCTTTTCTTCCTCTCCTCTCTCTCACTCCTTCTTCCTCTTCTTTTCTCTCTGTCACACACACACACACACACACATATATATATATATATATATATATATATATATATTATATATATATTAGAGAGAGAGAGCGAGAGAGAGAGAGAGAGAGAGAGAGAGAGAGAGAGAGAAATAGATAGAGGGAAATAGAGTGAGAAAGTGAGAAAGAGAGAGTGAGAGAATGCATGAGAGTGAGAGAGAGCGTGGAGAGAGAGAGAGAGAGAGAGAGAGAGAGAGAGAGAGAGAGAGAGACAGAGAGAAAGAGAGAGTTAGAGAGGGTGAGAAAATGTTTGTAAGAGAGAGTATGCTACATAAGAGTGAGACAGAGAGATAGAGAGAGACAGAGACAGGCAGGCAGACAAGCATAGAAAACTGAAAGACAGACAGTGTGAGATCGATAGGGAGAGAGAAAAGGAGGAGAGGGTAAATGACTCATGTAACATTTCGCAGCTACTGCGTATGTCCTTTAACGTGGGCTGATATTCTGCCACCACAATGAACCGGACTCACCAGGCACCGGTAAATAAAGCGCATTAAGGAATCTTATAATGATGTAAACAAAGGTGTCGAACACCGCAAATAGCAGACGAGGTCAGAGGTCACCATAAACTAATTATAACCATACCCATGATTCACCATGCAGAGGTACATAAATGGGAGTTCATAATTAAGCATGGCCTATTTTCCACTTAACGCGATCGTTCATTGTGAATCTACCATTTTCTGTCAAAATTCATGATATTATCACATTTGTGTATTTATCTTCTAGAACCTGAGTATATTCAACAAAGCAGAACGACACAGGCCGGTCTCCCTGGCCGAGGATTTAGCAGCTTTCTCCGTAACCCCGAATACTCTCGTGGTTGACGTAAGCGCACGAGAATTGGAAGCGGTTCGATGCGCGCCAGTGACTTATGAGAGTATGGAGCCGGTCGCTCAGAAAGTCGTGGCGTGCTGATGAGCGTAATCTAGCCTAGGAATCAACATACAGCTGAAAGATGCTTATGTTGACCGCAATATCCTGAAACAGGATGAAAACGCGGGGAAAAACAAGAACGATTTATTTGGTTGTTGAGGTTTGGATTGAAGATTGAGCACATCCCACCACTAGCAACGCCGTTCGTATTCCGGTACGAACCCTGGGGCATGCCCACGTCAGCGCGGAGGCACCAGACTTTAGCTTCGCTCTCGTTTGAGCTCGTCAGCAGCGAACATCCCCGACTGGACCTGGGATCGAACCCCGGACTACCGGTTTGCGAAGTGGGTGTATTTGTTGACATGAGAATGTATTGATCATTCTATTTTCGGCAAATGCTCCGCCATTTATCGTATTATTAATGTCAAGGATCATGCCTCAATTCAAATCATCGATAGCGCAGAGTTGGATGATACCACGGGCAGAATGGCCGGAACATACAAGACCTATGCAATTTGTGGCGCTATCAAAAGTATGGTAGAGTCTGATGATTCACTGAACAGTCTAGCGAAACGTGACGTAGTCATTTCCATGACCTTTAATAAAGGCCTATATTTCCCAGCCTGGTCAAGTCGTAAAGGTGGATACCGATGCCCCAGGCCTTTTTCTAAAATCATCAGGTGTCATGCCGATAATCGTTGTCGGTAATGTCTCGCCATCTTACTCGATCGACAGAGTCGTGGATCAGCTCAGTTTTCCTGTCTCGACCATGCCACAAGGTCAAGCCATCCAGGTATTTCTTCGCTGCCTTCCTCTTGCTCTTTTACCCCTCAGTCTTGGCAGTTGTCACCAAGTTCTTCAATTTATTCCTTCTCATAACGTGACCAAAAATTGTTGACTGTCTACGCCTAATTTCTCGAATCAGTTTACAGTTTTCATTTGTTTCTTATAGGACTTGGTCATTGGTTTTTCTGTCTGTCCATGGTATTCTTTGTATTTTCTTCAGAAACCACATTTCCACAGCCATCAGATGTCTTTTTAGCCTATTTGCTCATTATCCCCGCTTCACATTCATACAAAAGTACAGGTTCTATGTAGCGCCTCAACACTCTTTTTCTCGTTGCAAATAACATCTGTTTTATTGGTCAGTATATTTTCCTTCTTGCAAAAGGCTACATACGACTGCCTGGTCTGAAAGAGGCTAATGAAACTAGAACATAATACAACTATAAGAAAGAGACCACCACAGGGATCACCATTATCTCCGGTACTGTTCAACGCCTACACAGTGAGAATCACCAGTGAGCAGATCACTGGACCTGGCAGGACATTGTCATATGCCGATGATGTTTTAGTGTATCGTCAGGGTAAGGATAGAGAGGAGGTTACTGTGGAGCTACAAACCGAACTCAATCGCATAAGTACTTGGTGTGATGAAGCTGGGGCAATGGTCAACCCAACAAAGGCAACAGTGACTTGGTTCTCGTTGAATAATCATATTGTCAACAATCCAACACCAACTGTAATGCTGTGTTCAGAGACGGTGGAAAGAACGCAGGCAATGAATTACCTGGGGATACGGTTTGATCGAAGCCTTGCTTATAATGTGCACATAGACCAGGTGATAACAAAGGCCAAGCGGGGTTTGGCAGCGATGCGGGTGATGGCGGCAGCAAACTGTGAGCAGCGCCATCTATGTCTTCTGTACGAGGGGCTGGTCATGTCTGTTTTGGAGTATGCAATGGCAATCCTGACTGTCAGCCGTAAGCAGATAGAAAGGATGGAAAGGATACAGAATGAAGCTATGCGCATTATTCTTGGATGTACAAGAGATACAGCATGCAGGGCGATGCGCTACCTTCTTGATTTTCCAACCATTGAAGAGAGAATGCAAGTTTGCAGGGCACGCGCCTACCTCAGAATTAACGCAAACACACAGCATCCACTGCATAGTGAAATTAGGAAGGTGAAGGGCAGCAGGTTAAAAAGAGGACGGTCGTGGATGGGTCAAGCCGAGGACATTCTTCAACAGGTGTGTTCACTTGAGGACTTAGAACCTGGCGAGGAGTGGGTGCAAGTGCCAACAGACTTCTGCACATCCTTTTCAGTTTGCATCCAACTAGATAGAAAATGCAGACAAGAAAATCCGGCTGCTGTTGAGGCTGAAGTACAAGCGTTGATTTTCGAGAATTCGCTAGACAATGACGCGGTCATCTACACAGATGGGTCGGTCATCCGACATGTGAGAAGCTCATGGGCCTTTACAGCTCGGGCCGGAGGGAGAATTGTGAAGGAGGACTCTGGTGCTTTCACTGAAACCACAAGTAGCCTGACCATGGAAGTCATGGCAGTAAGTAAAGCAATAACATGGCTCGAGACACAGACATTCACTAGGGCTTGTTTCCTTAGCGACTCAATGAACATGATCAAGAGGATAGAGGAGGGGTCGATCCGAAGAGAATGGTTGCTGCCTCTGAAGCGGTCTCGGCTGGCAAAGATTAGTTTCATCTTCGTGCCAGGGCATGCGGGAGTACAAGGAAATGAGCGGGCTGACAAGCTCGCAGGTGAGGCTACTGTTGAGGGCGGACGCGCCATGGACCAGGCTGACATTCTGAATGCTCTACGAGAAGTGAGACTTTTGCAAGAACCAAGTGATGACTGTGAATCTACAACAATGGCCAGACTGCGAGAGCAGCAAATTAAAAGAGGGGTGGCCAAACAAGAACACTACGCAGGAAGCCAAAGAAGATTGATAAACCAACACAGAACTGGCGTCGTTAGCCGCTACACGCTGCGGGATTTGCTGAGGAGGGGATCCGAGCACTTATGGACTGAATGGTCCGATGTGCAACGAGGATGATCTGTCGACTAACTAACTAAGAAAGAGACAAACAACATTCTCTGGCCATGATATGAGAAGAGAAACATTTGGGAACATACATTGTGACAACCGGAATGATCAGTGGTAAGAGAGGCAGAGGCCATCTGATAGGATTGATGTTGGATCGTGATATGAAGGAATATTATCAGTAGAAATGATGCAAGCGGAGCAGTACACACAATACAGCACTTGCGTGTTCGCCCAAGGACTGAATATATACTGGTGATTACAGTTTGTTGCGCTTCCTTAACAGAATGGTGGAATATCCTTAACATTTACTTGCTGTTTGTAAATTACAAGGCAATGTTTGGTCAGTGGTTTGGTATTGCTTTATGAACAACCGACGCTTCATACTATCGGAATCAACGCAACGCGGTCTGCTTCCGAATCGATAGCAGCAGATTTCAAATCTTCTAACTCGCAATGATGTGGATTTATGAAACTGCGCTTCTCACTACCACTAAAGCCACAGGGCCGATTGATTACAGAAATGAAATCAATGGTGTTACAAGCGTTTTATTGCGAAGGTGTGAGCCTTGCAGATAAGCATAGATCCAAGGAGAACATCTTTCATGCTAATCCCCGTCCCGCCTGCGGAGTTCTGGAGTTCGTGAGGCTGGGGGTATTGGGCCGATTTCTGGTCATTGATTGAAAGCTTCTGTCCGGGCCACACCACACGAACCTTGGCTGCAGTCTACACTTTAGGGTGTGTGTTGTGTATGTGGTATGTAGTTGTTGTGTAGGTGGTGTGTAGTTGTTGTGTAGGTGTTGTGTATGTGTTGTGTGTGTTGTGTGTGTTGTGTAGGTGTTATGTATGTGTTGTGCATGTGTATGTGTTGTGCAAGTGTTGTGGAGGTTTTGTGTATGTGTTGTGTATGTGTTGTGTATGTGTTGTATAGGTGTTGTATGCATGCGTATGTGTTGTGTAGGTGTTGTGGAGGTTTTGTGTATGTGTTGTGTATGTGTAGTGAAGTTGTTGTGTGTGTGTCGTGTAGGTGTTGTGTATGTTTTGTGTATTTGTTGAGGGCGTGATGTGTAGGCGCTGTGTATGTGTTTTATATGCGCTGTCTATGTGTTAGGTAGGTGTTGTGTATGTGTATGTGTTATGTATGTGGTGTGTATGTGTTGTGTATATGTTGTGTATGTTGTGTACGTGTTGTGTATATGTTGTGAATGTGGTATGTATGTGTTGTGTATGTTTTGTTCATGTGTTACGTATGTGTTGTGTATGTGTCGTGTTATGTATTGTGTGTTTGTTGTGTTGTCCATATTACTTTCTTCTTCTTGTCTTCTCACAACGTAACAATGGGTATATATTTTCTTGTAACTTTGTCAGGTAATTCCCTGTTACAGCTATGCTTATGAAGATTGATTCATAGGTTCTCTTATTGTAGATTTGTATAGCTAAAGATCAAGCCTAACGAGACTTGGCCTGAGAGGGCGTGTGTGCGTGTGTGTCCATCAGTGTCGTTACCTTCGGTTATAGTCTGTTTCGGTTTTCGGCGGTTTCGATTTTCGTCGAATTTTTCCGCGTAATATGTGTTTCAGTTTTATTGGTTGCCTCGGATTTCATCAGTATGCCCACATTATGTGTGTGTGCGTGTGTGCGTGTGTGTGTGTGTGTGTGTGTGTGTGTGTGCATATGTGTGTGTGTGTGTGTATATATATATATATATATAATGTGACGTATAACTTCATCGTCCCCGCCATGGGTTGTATTTATACGTGTTTTTATTTTGAAGCACAATATAAAAAACTATCATATATCAAAACGACATTGTGCCAGTAGTAGTAGTAGTAGTAGTAGTAGTAGTAGTAGTAGTAGTAGTAGTAGTAGTAGTAGTAGTAGTAGTAGTAGTAGTAGTAGTAGTAGTAGTAGTAGTAGTAGTAGGAGAAGAAGAAGAAGAAGGAGGAGGAGGGGGCGGCGGCGAAGGAGGAGGAGGATGGGGAGGAGGAGGAGGATGGGGAGGAGGAGGAGGAGTAAGAGGAGGAGGAGGAGGAGTCTTAGTATATACACATATATGGTAGCGAAATCATCTGAAAGTAGCCTAAAGTGGGGAAGAGGAAATAGTAAACATAGATCGATGTGTGCAACGAAAAAGTTGTTAGAAAACCACACTACTCCCACTATAGTGTCAAGCTATTAACTCTATGGTATCAAACTACTCACTCTATAGTGTCAAACTACTCACTCTATGGTGTCAAACTATTAACTCTATGGTGTCAAACTACTCACTCTGTGGTGTCAAACTATTCCCTATATTGTGTCAAACTATTAACTCTATGGTGTCAAACTACTCACTCTAGGTGTTAAACTACTCACTCTATGGTGTCAAACTATTAACTCTATGGTGTCAAACTACTCACTCTATGGTGTCAAACGACTCACTGTATGTTATAAAACTACTTACTCTATGGTGTCAAACTATTCCCTCTATTGTGTCAAACAACTTACTCCATGGTGTCAAACTACTCACTGTATGATGTCAGACTACTCACACTAGGTTGTAAAACGATTCACTGCATGTTACCAAACTACTCACTCTGTGGTGTCAAACTATTCCCTATATTGTGTCAAACTATTAACTCTATGGTCTCAAACTATTAACTGTATGGTGTCAAACTACTCGCTCTATTGTGTCAAATTACCCACTCTATGGTGTCAAACAACTCAGTCTATGGTGTCAAACTACTAACTCTATGGTGTCAAACTACTCACCGTATGTTGTCAAACTACTCACTCTATGGTGTCCAATTACTCACTCTATGGTTTCAAACTACTAACTGTATGGTGTCAACCTACACACTCTGTGGTGTCAAACTACTCACTCTAAAGTGTCAAACTACTCACTCTATTGCGTCAAACTACTCACTCTATGGTGTCAAATTACCCACTCTATGGTGTCAAACTACTCACTGTATGGTGTCAAATTATTCATTTTATGGTGTCAAATTACTCATTCTATGTTGTCAAACTACTCACTCTGTGGTTTCAAACTACTCACCCTATGTTGTCAAACAACTCACTCTATGGTGTCAAATTACTCACTCTATGGTTTCAAACTACAAACTTTATGTTGTTAAACTATACACTCTATAGTGTGAAACTACTCACTATATGGTGTTAAACTATCCACTGTATGGTGTCAATCAACTCACTCTATGGTGTCAAACTATTCCCTTTATGGTGTCAAATTACTCACTCTATGATGTCAAACTACTCACTCTATTGTGTCAAACTACTAACTCTGTGGTGTCAAACTACTCAATGTATGATGTCAAACTACTCACCTTATGTACTTACTCTATGGTCTCCAATTACTTACTCTATGGTGTCAAACAAATGACTATATGGTGTCAAACTACTCACTCTATGGTGTCAAACTTCTCACTCTATTGCGTCAAACTACTCACTTTATGGTGTTAAATTACTCACTCTATAGTGTCAAACTACTCGCTGTATGGTGTCAAACTATTCCTTCTATGGTGTCAAATTACTCACTCTATGTTGCCAAACTACTCATTCTGTTGTGTCAAACTAGTCACCCTATGTTGTCAAACAACTCACTATATGGTGTCAAATTACTCACTCTATGGTTTCAAACTAGAAACTTTATGGTGTAAACTATCCACTGTATGGTGTCAAACTACTCACTCTATGGTATCAAACTACTCATTGTATGGTGTCACACTTGTCACTCTATGGTGTCAAACAGCTCCCTCTGTGGTGTCAGACTACTCATTCTATGGAGTCAAACTACTAACTCTATAGTGTATTATATTCAGTGTGTTCTCCCGTACACAGTTCATTTACTTTGCCTGCTGGGGAACAAAACATCCCAATGAAAGCAGTTTTCATAGTTCGCACAGCAGATCGGCCACAGTTGGCCATAACAAAACGGCCATATTTCTCTAAAATAGATCAGCCACATTTTACCATAACAAAACGGCCATATTTCTCAACAGCAAATTGACCACAGTTGGTCACAAAATATCGGCGACATTTCTCAACAACAAATCGGTCACATTTCTCAACAGCAGATCAGTGTCATTTCTCAACAACTGATCGGCCATAGTTGGCCACAACACAAGGGCCACAGTCGGCTCACAACATATCGGTCACCGTTGGCCTTAAACAAAAGGGCCACATTTGGTCACAAGAAAACGGCCACAGTTGGAAACAACAAAACGGCCACGTTGGCCACAACAAAACGGCCATAGTTTGCCACAAAATAGACCATAGTTGTACACAACGATAGGGTCATAGTTATACACAACAAAACAGCCAATGTTGCACACAACAAATCATCTGATGAGTTAGAGCCATCAACATCGCTACGACCAGTGACAACAGATTCACCGACGGCCGTGAATGATATTCTTAACAGATTCTATGACAAGCAAAAAAGCAGGTTTGAATCAAACAAATATGTATGACGAAAAATGGGAAGTAAGGATATGTCACAGTTAAGACTTAACAGTTGTTAATATGGTATCAAACATGTTGTATTATACCGCAATGACAACATTTTGGCGATATATAAACCCATGGCAAATGAGGAAGTCGCTTAAGACAATTAAACATCCCATGTCACTTAATCACGTAATATTCCTCAGAAACGATTTATTGTGGGCAGCTTGACGGCTCACAGTTCAGACTGGCAGACGGACAGCTATAGCACACAATTTCTCTTACACAAACACCCTCAAACGTACATTCACACAACCGCAATGAAACTCTGGTAAAAGCTCTCCCAATTACTGGCGACATTCGGACCGACCTGTCCGGGCTTTGGATATGAAATATCGTGACAACTAACAAATGACTGTATCGATTGTGTGTTAGAAACAACTCTATGTCAAAGGGCACACTACAATTTGTCTGTTTACACTGCCCTTTCTTCTTCTCGCTTGTCTATTTTGTTTTCATGGGGTCACACTGACAGGCAAACATCTGTTACTCATTATATAAACCGTCACGATCCATCTGTGGTTTCTGTGATTTTTGTTAAGCTGGAAGTTTTTATTACCGAATGGCAAACATATTCTTCTCTTTATTATTAGTTTCCTTTGGTGTTTGCGATAGTGGGTAACACTTTTTTTCTTCTTCGTGTCTCTTACAAGGAGAGTGCGTGACAATCTTCTTCCTCTTCGTGTCTCTTACGAGGATAGCGCGTGACAATCTTCTTCCTCTTCGTTTCTTTTACGGGGATAGTGCGTAACAATCTTCTTCCTCTTCGTGTCTCTTACGAGGATAGTGTGTGACAATCTTCTTCCTATTCGTTTCTCTCACGCGGATAGTGCGTGACAATATTCTTCCTCTTCGTTTCTCTTACGGGGATAGTGTGTGACAATCTTCTTCCTCTTCGTTTCCTTCAAGCGAATAGTGCGTGGCAATCTCTCCCCTCTTCGTGTTTCTCACTGGGATATTACGTGTCAATCTTCTTCCTCTTCGTGTTTCTCACACGGATAGTGCGTGACAATCTTCTTCTTCTTCGTGTCTCTTTCTAGAATAGTGCGTGACTATCTTCTTCCTCTTCGTTTCTCTCACAAGGATAGTGCGTGACAATTTTCTTCTTCTTCATTTCTCTTACAAGTATAGTGCGTGGCACTTAGTGGTGCACCTCATAGGTCAGCGTGTCCGGCATGCATATTTATAAGGTGTGCTTCCTCTATACACTTCCCTCCAAGCTAAAGTGCTCTATCTCCCTGTCGGTGCGTTTAATTTAATTTCACAAATATTTTGCCAGGGCATTGAATCCTATGTCCTACTCTTTGGGACATCCAACTGCCGTGAGTTTTTTTTTTTTTTTTTTTACGCATGCATCTTGCATACGAGATCACTGATTTTCGTCAGTGTCCGAGCATGCTAAGTAAATGGTCTCACGACTCAAGAGATAAGCATTGTTCGATAGTTATCCTAGCACTATGGCATCCTCATTTTTGATAGTCCTCCTGGCACTAACAGCATCAATATTGTTCTATAGATCTCCTAACACTACAGCATCGTCATTGTTCCCTAGTTCCCCTAGCACTACAGCATCATCATTCTTTGATAGCCCTTCTAGCACTTCAGCTCTTAATTCTTCGATAGTTCTCCTTGCACTTCAGCATCATCATTGTTCGATAAAACTCCAAGTACTAGAGCACCATCATTGTTCGATAGTTCCCCTAGCACTAAACACCTATCATCATTGTTCGATGGTTCTCCTAGCACTTCAGCATCAAAATTGTTTGATAGTTCTCCTAGCACTTCAGCATCAAAATTGTTCGATAGTTCTCCTAGCACTTCAGCATCAAAATTGTTCGATAGTTCTCCTAGCACTTCAGCATCAAAATTGTTCGATAGTTCTCTTAGCACTTCAGCATCATCATTGTTCGATAGTTCTCCTAGCACTTCAGCATCATCATTGTTCGATAGTTCTCCTAGCACTAAACACCCATCATCATTGTTCGATAGTTCTCCTAGCACTAAACACCCATCATCATTGTTCGATAGTTCTCCTAGCACTAAACACCCATCATCATTGTTCGATAGTTCTCCTAGCACTTCAGCATCATCATTGTTCGATAGTTCTCAAAGCAGTAAAGCATCAGCATTGTTCTATATATCTACCAGCACAACAGCATCAGCACTGTTCTGTAGATCTCCTAGCACTACAGCATCAGCATTGTTCGCCAGTTCTCCTAGCACAACAGCATCAGCATCGTTCGCCAGTTCTCCTAGCACAACAGCATCAGCATCGTTCGCCAGTTCTCATAGCACAACAGCATCAGCATCGTTCGCCAGTTCTCCTAGCACAACAGCATCAGCATCGCTACTCCAATAGTTCACCTCTTAATACAACATAGAAACTAATAGTACATTAGTTTTCCTAGAAGGCAGCTTCAACACTAATAGTACATTAATTGTGCAATACAACCTTCCCTCATTTCTACGAATGAACTAGAGACCTTTCACTTATGTCTGAGAGTAACCTGGACTGCTTTCCTTTACGGCTTCGGGTGAACTAGACAACTTTCCCTAACACAATCCGGTGAACTAGACATATTTCCTTCATGCCGTCGAGTGAACTAGATAACATTTCTTCATTGCCTCCAGCGAACTAGAACTCTTTCCCTCATTCCAACAAGTGAACTAGACAACTTTCCTTCATGCTGTCGAGTGAACTAGACAACTTTCTTCCAATCCAACGAGTGAACTAGACAATTTTTCTTAATGCCAACGAGTGAACTAGACAACTTTCCCCATTCCAGTTGTGAACTAAACCACATTCCTTCATACTGTCGAGTAAATTAGACAATTTTCCCTAATTCAAACGAGTAAACTAGACAACTTTCCTTCGTGACATCGAGTGAACTGGACAACATTACTCCATTCCAGCGAGTTAACTAACAACTTTCCTACATGCCATCGAGTGAACTAGGCATCTTTCCTTCATGCCGTTGAGTGAACTAGACATCTTTCCTTCATGCCTTCGAGTGAACTAGACATCTTTCCTTCGTGCCACCGAGTGAACTAGACAGTTTTCATCCATGCCATCGAGTGAACAAGACAACATGCCTTTATGCCATCGAGTGAACTAGACATCTTTCCTTCATGCCGTTGAGTGAACTAGACATCTTTCTTTCATGCCGTTGAGTGAACTAGACATCTTTCCTTCATGCCGTTGAGTGAACTAGACATCTTTCCTTTATGCCATCGAGTGAACTAGACAGTTTTCATTCATGCCATCGAGTGAACTAGACAACATGCCTTTATGCCATCGAGTGAACTAGACAACTTTTCTTCATGCCGTCGCTGGATGTAGACAATGTTCCCACATTTCTTTGAGTGGGCTAGGCAACCTTCCCTGACGCCTGCCAGTGACATAGACACAATACAGTTCCAGTCAAGAAATGCGAGGCTCATCCTGATTAGTGGATATTGAGACCTGTCCACATTTAATTGGATACGTGAGTTAAGTTGAGTTCGGTCAATAACCGACATAACAGAACTCAGGGCTTTTCCATAACCTCTCCGTCTTCATCTTCTAAAACCAGCGCAATCCCAGTACTAATGGTACTCCATATATGGATATTATGGGATAATTAAGATGTGGATGGGGTTGATACAGTGAATACTACTGGAATTGTTGAAATTGCACAAGTGTCAGGTGTCACTTGATATGTTTGGGTATGAAGCGCTGTTAGTGTACTTGCCTACCCAGACAGTGTGTCAAGTTCGGTTCTAGGCAGTAACACAATTTTGTTTCTGATCAGCACGGCTATGGGAGAGATATTACCTCATTACATAGATAGCTGATGTTTTCTTTTGTTTTCAGAGTTGCCCCTGAAGAAAAGGCGGGGAGTGAGTGAGAAATCTTCACCCTGTTATCATTATTTATTGATTTAAATATGTAAAATACTTTACTTGTACCGTGCAGTCTTAATAGACGATAGTAATTGTGCTTAAAAAACAAGGCATAGTAACCTCTCCAAAGCACAAAGCATGGGCTAAATTGTAGAGATCATGTGTTGCCCATGAAGCATGATCCTTCTCTCGACCTGCCTAGTTTACGCCAGAGGTCCTCTAATCTCTAATTCTTATATTTCAATCTGTATGTTGTCCAAAGTGTCCTCTCTCTCTCTCTCTCTCTCTCTCTCTCTCTCTCTCTCTCTCTCTCTCTCTCTCTCTCTCTCTCTCTCTCTCTCTCTCTCTTTAATATTTGAATCCGTAGGTTGTTCAAAGTACCTTCTAATCTCTAATAATTATTTCTACGTTTATAATCGCAAATCAATACTAATGAATGTGCTTATGTTGCCTTTATCGAGTTCGGCGACGATGGAATTTCCTAACTACCCTGAACTTTAGAGTGCCCCCCCCCCCCTCACCCCCGTAAATTGTTCAACTAATTAAAGTGAAATGCAAAGCGCAGCTGATGTTACGGTGATCAAAGAAAGACATGCACGTACAACACATGTCAATACCCTAGAGCAGTGGTTCTCAACCTATTTTGGCCTATGCACCCCTTCACCATATGTTCGGAATGTCACCCCCCCCACCCCCACCCCCCGTAGTATTTCCTCCCTACGAATTCTCTCACACCCGCCCCAACATAGTATACGTAAAATGGAAGCTAAATTTAATGACACATACTTAAACAAGTCTAGACGTCTACATAAAATGTGACATGCGGGTCTACTTACGTTATAAAACGAATTTCAGAAGGGCGAGATGTACAGAACCGTAAATTATGGAAGGAAAAATAATATTAAGTAATCGGTTCTTGTATTAATGCGATCTTGAAATAATCTTACATTCCCCCACCCCCCTCCCTTCTACTTTTTGGACACCCTAAAATTCCCGGAATTCCACAACGTTTGAGAACCTCTGCCCTAGAGTATGGTTTCTTCTCTGCCCAAAATATTCTCGACATTCCTCTCAAAAACTGCATGGTAACTACCCTCAGTTTCTTCAGGGCGTGATTACTCATTGTCTGGTTCGCCCTCTCAATTGAGAAAAATGGAACACAGGGGACTGAGTGTAAGGGATTAACTTACCCCTGTCAGCATGTCTTATAGTTCCCCAAATCAACAGGCCCGCTTTTTTGGGTAAGGTCAAAGCACAAATAACAAACGCCCTATTTAGTAGAAAGTACACGAGGTCAACTAAGTTTATTTACGTTTGGTCGGTAGAAATAATTAAATTAGTACGAGGAAAACACAGCGTAATGTGAGTCCCGCACATTCCCCTGCCAATCACGTCAGTAAAAGACAGGTTCCAGAAGCGCATTTCGAAGCCGGAACATTATACCAGAAGCGAGTTGCATAAGCCACATTCCATCGTAAGGGTATTTAAGACACGAAGGGAAGAAGACATAATAGAACAGTGGTTGTTGCGCTGGGTTGTTGTTGTTGTTGTTGTTGACCAGAGAAGACTACGTAATATAGGTAAACTAGCTGACCCTGCCCGGCTTCGCCCAGACCCTGGTGGGGAGCATCTCATTTAATTCATATAAGTAGTCATATAAGTTCTCGTTCCCGTTACCGACTGTCTGTCTGTCTGTCTGTCTGTCTGTCTGTCTGTCTGTCTGTCTGTCTGTCTGTCTGTCTGTCTGTCTGTCTGTCTGTCTGTCTGTCTGACCCGGCCCGGCATTGCCCAGCTCCTGGTGTGGAGCATCTCATTTAATTCATATAAGTAGTCATATAAGTTCCCGTTCCCGACTGTCTGTCTGTCTGTCTGTCTGACCCGGCCCGACATCGCCCAGCTCCTGGTGTGAAGCATCTCATTTAATTTATATAAGTAGTCGTATAAGTTCCTGTTCCCGACTGTCTATCTGTCTGTCTGTCTGTCTATCTGTCTGCCTGACCCTGTCCGGCTTCATTAAATTCATACAACAAAAAAAATGTAACTTAAAAGAACGTTCTACCACACACCATCCATTATTTTTAATGAAAACTCTTTCTAATCACCTGCATGACTACAGTAACTTCTTAAGCAAAAAAAGATGAGTTACAATGTTATGCATTGTGCATCATTTTTATGAAAACTTTGAAAATGCCTTACAGATTGTATCATTATTTATTATAACTCATATGCCGGTACATAACTATGGACAAAGAGTTTATAAATCTTTGAAAACGATGCCACAATATGACTATAAGTTATACAGAAAAGTTATGCCCCTTGAAATAACTTTTACGAGTTAGATCCCCTGAAATATATGAAATTATGATGAAAAATGAAAAATGAAATAATACTGAGTAAGCAGGCGATTTCACACTAACAAAATATCACAGTTGGCTGCTCTGGACTGAAAGGAAGGCGTGTAGAAAATTTCATCTCAATCGGATGGGCCGTTCGCGAACAAATAAAGGACATACAGAGATACATAAATACATACAGAGATACGCTCCTTTTTTATATATAAGATGTGAGCAGTTTGGCTGGAACTCTAGCGGAGAGGATAGGCGCCAAAACGAGCTATAGAATGTAACCAATTATTAGTCGCTATAAGAACACTGAACTGACGCTGATTCTTCAGTGTGTCTCAGATGATATATGTTGACTGCAATTGTTGTGTTGGAATCAGCAGAGTACCACCGAATGTACTATCACGTTAATAACGATTGAAACAACAGAACATGTGGCGTCCACTTGTTAGTAAACGGTAGCCAACCAGGGGTCATTCATAGAAGCTGATATGTTTATTATTAGTTGTTTTAAAAAAAAATTTATTCGCTCTCTCTCTTTGAACTCAATCGCAGTCATTACACCTACTTCTAGTAGCTCTGGACTGAATTCTGCGTGTGGATTAGCTTTCTCTGTTAACAGCGTCCCTCGCAATCAGGCGAATCCACTCCGACTTCAGAGGTACTTGTAACTTACGTCCCCAAGTCAAGAACGATATGTCAACATTTTAGTCCAACTGTCCATTGTAGGGATTGAACCCCTTACCTGGGCATCAGCACACCAGATGTTTATGATATAACTTGCATCCTAACATTGTGGTTGTCCTATGCGTAGTGTCTAATGGTGTATGAACAGTATTATCTCGCAGACTGTGCAACAAAAAGTGTGTTGCCGTGCTATGTAAAACATATACTATTATATGCATGCGACAAAAGTAGACACGTGGAGAAACAACTAATGGCAGTGAAAATGTGGGTTCTGAGAAAAATGCAAAGAATACCATGGATGGACTGAAACAAGAAACAAATGAAAAATCGTTAATTTATTAGAGAAATTAGACGTAGACACTCAAACTTTGCTTGAGCTTGTCATGGGAAGAAATAAACTTGAAAAATTGGTGACAACTGGAGAACTTGATGGAAATGAGCAAAAGAAAGGTAAAGAGACACATACCTGGCAGCCCAGGCCACATGACATAACCAGAACAATCACACAGACTTCAAACAAGAATGTTAAACGCATGAGAAGGCCAACCAAGACCGCCCACGTTTATTGGTGTCGCACATGATGATGATGATGATCACTTATTGTTCAGCATTCGCATCCATACAGAAGAACGGGACATACAGAATTCTTTGTTGTGTGTACACGTATTTGACGCGTTAGTCGTCTTGTCATAACTCACTTCGCTTTGTCATGACGTTAATCCTTTTCCTTTTGCCATGACGATATTCTTTTTGTCATGTCGCTATTTGTTTTTTATTGACGCTCTCAGTTTTGTCATGACGCTATCAATTTTGTCATGAGGCTATCAGTTGTGTCATGACGCTATTAGTTTTGCCACCCTAAACTAAGTTTTGTCATGACGCAATTAGTTTTGTCATAACGCTATTTGTTTTGTCAAACTGATATTCGTTTGCCATGACGTTGTTCGTTTTGTCATGACTTTATTCAGTGTTGTAAAAGTATCTTCTGATTTTGCGAGATTTGTTTTAGAGAATGACGGTGAGACTAGAAAATTCTAATTGATTACTTATTCAGAAACAGGAAAGCACTCGTGTTCCGTGGTACTATTGTCAAGACAGGAAACTGAAATATCACTTGGCGATGTAGAACAGATGCGGCAAACAAAGCTTATTATAAGATGACTACCGGGCGTGTGGCGAAGTTGATAGCGAGCTGCCCTGATGATGTCATGAGGTAGTCGGACGCGGGTTCGACGCTTAAGCTCGTTGCTTGCCAAAGTGAGGGATGGATGGCTATCTATTTCTCCATGCGCTCAGCCTGCCAAATGTAATGGCGATATCACAGACACATAGCAGAAAACTCGTCTCCTTTTTCTTCTTCTTCTTATCTTCCGCTTCCGTTGCCTCTTCCACTGCCTCTTCCGCTGCCTCTTCCACTGCCTCTTCCGCTATCTCTTCATCTGACTCTTCTTCTGCCTCTTCTTCCGCCTCTTCTTCTTCTTCTTCTTCTTCTTCTTCTTCTTCTTCTTCTTCTTCTTCTTCTTCTTCTTCTTCTTCTTCTTAAGTTGTTCAATGCAATTAAAGTAGGAGGACAAGGCGCAGTTCATGATACGATATTTGTGTTGTATAGTATGCTCTCAACCTCTGGCTTAATGATAAGGAAAGCAGTCTCACAAGTACGACAAGACGGGTTCGACATCAGCTGCAGGTCAGTGTATTTTTTGTTATTGATATGACAGATATTGTGAAGTAGAACCACATATGACACTGAGTAAAGGTGAAAGTACCTACCACATATGGCATTGAACAAAGATGAAAGTATCTACCACATATGGCATTGAGCAAAGATGAAAGTATCTACCACATATGGCATTGAACAAAGATGAAAGTATCTATCACATCTGGCATTGAACAAAGATGAAAGTATCTATCACATCTGGCATTGAACAAAGATGAAAGTATCTATCACATCTGGCATTGAACAAAGATGAAAGTATCTACCTCATATGACTTTGAACAAAGATGAAAGTATCTATCACATCTGGCATTGAACAAAGATGAAAGTATCTATCACATCTGGCATTGAACAAAGATGAAAGTATCTATCACATCTGGCATTGAACAAAGATGAAAGTATCTATCACATCTGGCATTGAACAAAGATGAAAGTATCTACCTCATATGACTTTGAACAAAGATGAAAGTATCTACCACATATGGCATTGAGCAAAGATGAAAGTATCTACCACATATGGCACTGAGCAAAGATGAAAGTATCTATCACATCTGGCATTGAACAAAGATGAAAGTATCTACCACATATGACATTGAGCAAAGATGAAAATATCTACCACATATGGCATTGAGCAAAGATGAAAGTATCTACCACATATGGCACTGAGCAAAGATGAAAGTATCTACCTCATATGGCATTGAACAAAGATGAAAGTATCTACCACATATGGCATTGAACAAAGATGAAAGTATCTATCACATCTGGCATTGAACAAAGATGAAAGTATCTATCACATCTGGCATTGAACAAAGATGAAAGTATCTACCTCATATGACTTTGAACAAAGATGAAAGTATCTATCACATCTGGCACTGAACAAAGATGAAAGTATCTACCACATATGACATTGAGCAAAGATGAAAGTATCTACCACATATGGCATTGAGCAAAGATGAAAGTATCTACCACATATGGCATTGAGCAAAGATGAAAGTATCTATCACATCTGGCATTGAACAAAGATGAAAGTATCTACCTCATATGACTTTGAACAAAGATGAAAGTATCTATCACATCTGGCATTGAACAAAGATGAAAGTATCTACCACATATGGCATTGAGCAAAGATGACAGTATCTACCACATATGGCATTGAGCAAAGATGAAAGTATCTACCACATATGGCATTGAGCAAAGATGAAAGTATCTACCATGTTTGTCATTGAGCAAAGATAAAAGTATCTACCACATATGGTATTGAGCAAAGATGAAAGTATCAACCACACTGACAACATGTTTGGTACAACTGCCGCAATTTGAAATCAGGGTCCTTAGCAGACGATTCGGATCTTTAAAAGATAGAAATGAAAGTAAACGACTTTTTTCCTCACCCCCAAGCATAATAAATATATTAAGCTTTACTTGAAATCTTTAACAGTGTGATAGCAATTACAATAACTATACCATTGTCTTGTAACCTGTCAATATTGTTGTTAAATATGCCAAGAGTGTCATCACGTGACATTATGGTTCAGACGAACACTGTGACGTCATAAGGATACCATGTCACAGGTGGGGCGGCCATCTTTAAACTGTCCGTATAATGTCAATGTGTTCGTCTGCACCGTTATGTCACGTGCATACCACTCGTTGATACTCTTAACGTAGGTCATTCGGCATTCAAGTAGTGATGTCTTGACTATCACGCCAGCCGCTTTTACTACCATAACATGTACTTTGGACCCCGGGGTAATTGTTTTTAAAATCTTGAATCGATGGGGATTCGACCACATGTCCACCGGGCCCGCCACGGCGCTACCATTGTTACATGTTAATGATAGCTGTATTAATGAATGCAAGAGAGAAACAACCACAGAACTGGCGCAAGAACACAATCATCCATTCAATGTCAACGGCCGGAAATCTAACTGATTAAGACGTCTTGGCTTGTTGAACTAATCGATGACAACAGAAAGACAAAGAACGCGGATGTATGATCAAGTTGAAGCTTAAGCTCATGTAGAAGATTGGGAGCGTCTGGTGGGGTAAGTAAGACAGGATCAAATGCTCATGTAGAAGATTGGGAGCGTCTGGTGGGGTAAGTAAGACAGGATCAAATGTGCTGGATGAGGAACAACAGTATCTGAGACAGGCGGAAGTGCAAACAAAGTATGTCGGCATTAAACAAACTTATAGTTGTGGTCTTAAGAACGCAAAGGTAGGCAGGGGACCTCTTTATGGAGACAAAGGTAAAGGTCTCCGACCGGCAAGGTCACTGCCCAAATTAAAGCAATGGTAGACGAGCTTAATCCCACAAGCCTAGGGAATTAGTGTGTGTCAATTCACACATAGCGACAATGCAATAAACGGACAGGGAAAAGAATGAGAAAACTCTACAAGAAAGACAGACAGCCAAAATCTGACTGGGGAAATTAGACAGTCAAGATTTTCTGGATACGTTGTGAAGAGGGATGGACTTGTGAGAAGAAATGGCGAAACTGAGCTGGAGAGGGATTCGAGAGGGGGTGAGGGGGAGGGCAAAGAGATGGATACCTGGATGGCATGGCTAATGGCATGGACTGACACAAGACCATAAGACTGATCCAGGACTTTGTTGATGATATGAAACTGTGAACCCACAGTTCACACTTATCGGCATAGCGCATGATGATGATGACAATATAAAATGACACAAAGTAGTGCAGCTTTACATAACAGATTTACGACACATACAGGACGTTGTGGCGATTAGCCTTCATCAGCAAACAAACACATACACAAACACAACATATAGTCAAGGAGATCTTCTGTGACCACATCAAAAAGTGACGACAGGACGAGAAGAACAAAAGGATGAAAAAATGAAAGCAGTGAAGAGAAAATGAGAATTGGAAAAAAATGTTCATACTTACCTCACACTTCCGATCTGTGTGTAACCGTTGAACACAGATCGGAATTGTGAGTAAGTATGAACATTTTTTTTTTCCAATTCTTATTTTCTCTTCATTGCGAGGGTAGGTCAGAAAGTTATGCACCGCAATTATTATCTCTTTAATCTTTAATAGCAATTAAATTAAATTTAGTCACAATGTTCATAAGCATGTGCTGAAAACATTTCTACTTCTCAATATAATCCCAATTTAACGGTTTTACGCCATCTTGAAACAAGAGAATGTATCCCAGATCTGTACCACATTTTGTCCTGTTTTCATAGCCATTTCTTCACTGCATTAATCACTCCCTGGGTGTCTTCAAACTTTGTCGCACAGATAGATTTCTTAAGGCGACTGAAAAGATGGTGCCAGGTCTGGACTGTAAGGTGGATGGAGCAGTGCATTCATTCCACCTTATTTTGTCGATTGCCTCCCTTGTTTGCAATCTTCTGGTTTTAAAGTGCGTGGTTAATATCAGCCGTTTCAAAGGTTTTGTGTCGCGGTAGGAATTGGCTTAAAGAAGTGCAATTTAGTATGCAGCTTAAAGAGATTATAAACTTAAATTGGTGCAAATGTAAAATTCTTCTATCTTTATTATTAGCTGAGATAATAATTGTGGTGAATAACCTTCTGACCTGCTCTAACACACACAAACACACACGCAAGCACGCACGCACGCGTACACACACACACACACAAACACACACACTCACACACAAACACACACACACACACATGCACGCACGCATTGCATGTTCTCATAAAACAAGAATTTTCTTGGGGATGACATAAAGGATGTTGGGACGTTGCATCTATACATACAGCAAACCTCTGGAACACTACCCTGTGAGATCCAGTCTGACTGCCTGCAAGTCTCTGCAACAATGTCTCTTCAACAATGTCTCTGCAACAATGTCTCTGCAACAATGTCTCTGCAACAATGTCTCTGCAACAATGTCTCTGCAACAATGAGTGCCATCAAGTGATTGTAAAACCTAGGAAATGGTTTGTGCTAAGATTTGCTAGCTGATATCTAAATGACATGTGCAGTGCTAACATGTGCTAGATGGCATCTAAATGACGTATGCTGTGCTAAGATGTGCTAGCTGGCATCTCAATGACGTATGCTGTGCTAAGATGTGCTAGCTGTCATCTCAGTGAAGTGTGCTGTGCTACGATGTGCTAGCTGGCATCTCATTGACGTGTTTTGTGCTACGATGTGCTAGCAGAATCTAAATGACATGTGCAGTGCTAAGATGTGCTAGCTGGTATCTCAGTGACATGTGCAGTGCTAAGATGTGCTAGTTGGCATCTCAAGGACGTGTGCTGTGCTAACAGGTGCTAGCTGGTACCTCAGTGACGTGTTTTGTGCTAAGATGTGTTAGCTGGCATCTCAATGCCGTGTGCTGTGCTAGAATATGCTAGCTAGCATCTCAATGGCGTGTGCTGTGCAAGGTCTAGAACTGTGTTTGCTGACATACTATAGTGGCCGGTGCTGTGGCTCGGGGGAAAGTCTTACGTGCAGTTTTATAATTCCCCAGCACACGGAGTCCAGGGTTCGAAATCAGCCGCGGAGCTTTTGAAAGCAGAATTGTTTCGCTTTGAATTCGCTAGTATTAGGCGTCGGCCGTCAAGAAAGCTATGGCAAACTAAGGAGATACTATTGCCTTGTCAATCCCAAGCAGCCAATATATGCTGAGATCGATTGCAACGTTCTGTACAGAACATGCAACAGTATTGCATATTGTATGACGTACATAATAACACGATTAGAAGAGTTAATCCCGCCTGTCCACAGCCACGGTCAAGCTTAAAACGTATTTCTGAAATTTAAACAAAACAATTATAATGGACCGGAACAAAACTACATGCCAGCAAAAGATCACAACCAACAAAGAAGAAAGTAAAAACGCCACAGACTGTGAATATCTCGCTTCTGTAATCAACAACAATGGAGTTGAAACGATGTTGGGCCCTGGCTGGCCGTTGCAATGCAGAGATTAAACGGTATTAACTGAGTCACTGCCGTGAGCCACTTATCGGCTCGAGTGAGCTATAAATCTGCCTCGTGTGTTCCTGATGTTCTTCAAAATATGATGTTATAATTGTGTTTTTATTGTGTTATGGAGCATTTCTTGTGATATTGGTTAATAAAAGTAGTGTATTTATCATTATTCGATACATTTAGTTAGATTATCATCAAAGACGGGAAAGAAGTTCCTTACTTCAAATTTTTTTATTTGTTTTTAAATCTAACATTTCTTTTTTTTTCAATTCGCATATCCTTTTACAGGACATCGCTGTCAACAGAAGCATCTTTCAGCTGTCTGTTGATTTCTTGGCAAGATTACGCTCAGTAGTTTGCCATTGCTTTCTGAGCGGCCGGCTCAGTTATCCTGCAAGTCACCAGTGGGGGACGAACCGCTCCCAGTTCTCGCCCGCTACGAGACTCTGCGTGATAAACGGGATTACGGAGAAAGTGGTGTAACCCCTCGGCCAGAGAGACCGGCAAATCTAACATTATAATGATGATATTTCTAACCTCCAGCAATTGTAGCAATACCTAACGTTATGCAATCCCCTTTAATTTGGTATATAATACAATATATCTGCTACCATGTTACCCATTCTTACATCATTACTGTGAAACACCCCTACTTCCCATTTGCTGCCATCAATTTCTGTTTGGTCCAAGCCCACTTTTTGTTTGACAGTGAATTAGTTAAGAGCCTATGGCACAACACCAGCAAGCAAGTGAACGTAATAATATTCAGAAGATACATCTTCCCTGCATCAACATCTGGATGTGAGAGGCCGAACATGTCGCAGTCACTAATGAAGACAAGTAGAGTGAGTCTTTTGAGGTTTAATGTTACAGAAAGGTTCTTAGAATATACAGGGTGTTTGTAAAGTCTCACTACACTTTGTATGTAGAACAAATTTGAAAAATGAAGTACAAGGCGTCGTAAAAATGTGCTCCACAGTCCATGGTGAAGCAATATGCAGTGAATGGCTGGAGTAATTCTTCGCACTCCAGACAGAATTATGTTATCAACGGAAGAAAGACGCGTTGCAGAATGTATTTGATAATATGAAGAAAAGTGTACAGTCATGTCTTGAAGCCCCTGGTTGACATTTCCAACACCTGTTATAATGAATACTTCATTGGCTCTTTCCAGCGCCTCCAAAACAGTGTTAGACAATAGCAGTGACTATTGTAATTACTTTAATGAATTGTTTAGTACATTTTCAATTACATCATATACTTCATTTTTCATATGTTTCTACATTCAAAGTGTAGTGAGACATTGCAAACACCATGTGGTTGACACAAGTTAGATAGATGCATATCCTATACAGGACGTAGCAGCTAAGTCCAGAATTTATGTGGCTGTTTGTGATACCTGTTTAAGTTGACGTTCAATAGTTTGCGCCTGAGAAGGAAATGGAGTAACTACATCAAAGACATTGTAAAACCCTGGATAGACACTATCCAGTGCTATCTATGAAACGCCGAAGCGCTGAAAACTTCATTTTGACGGTAAAAGCGGAAAGTGATGATGATGATGATGATGATGATGATGATGATGATGAGATGATGATGATGATGATGATGATGATGATGATGATGAGGGCTGTGTGACCCCGCAAGTTGCCCTGCAAGCAGAAGTGACAATTTACCAGAGCTTAAAAGATTCATAAGTTACCTCGACATAAACACAACGGCAGTACTTTAACGGATACCATCACATTGTGACAATCTTGGACATGAACGTGTAGAGATATCAACCAAAGAAAAGACATAATGGGGAGGGAAACGGAACAATTACCTCCTGAGACAAGAATATATCTATCGGGTAAATTAGAAAACTCAGTCATCAACAAAACACATTTCTTGATCATCAAACAGGTGATACTGCCCTGTACAACAACGGGACACAAGGAATTGAATATTGATGTCCAGTCTGAGATTGATCCAATTGCCTTTGTTTACTTGGGACGGACAGACAGTGGAATATTTAATTGGAGACTGTCACGTGTTTCGTGAAGTGTGAACAGAACATTGACCAATAGGGACACACAACCAGGAAAACTTTTTTTTAGAGTACCCTCCTAGTCAATACAAGAACAATAAGTAACGAGAAGAAGATCGAAGGCGTATTAATACACGGGGTAGCGGGTTGAACCGCTACACCGGTCAGTTGGACTAAAATGTTGATTTCTCGTCCTTGACTCGTGAACTTACATTACAAGTACCTCAGAAGTCAGAGTGAGTCCACCTGATGGCGAGAGACACTGGTAAGAGGGAAAGCTAATCCACACGCAAAAATCAGTCCAGTGCACCAGAAGTAGTAGCACGTCTATTGACTACGCTTGAGTTCAATGTAGTTGAAAGCCGGGAAAAAAAATCGCTGAAACACATGCACATAACATGTTCGGTTGCCATTACTGGCACGCCATTCAAGCTTGTTTAACCTGTGCCTTCTTCCCGGGAATAACATTTCAAAGATACATTGGATCATGGTCGTCTTCATTCCACCTTTAACATTCCCGGTACCTGGCACGTTGCCGTCTTGGCAGACGATAGTTTATTACATTGTGCGACAAAACAGGCATAACTAACAACCCATGGTGGTATGGCCAGGAGTGGAGTTATACCTCTCCCTAACACACAGCCTGGGTTGAATTGTAAGGACCAAATGTTGCCCATGCAGCATAATCCAACCTCCCGACCAACCTAGTTTACTCCAATGGAAGGCGACAATAATAGATCTGGAATAAGTCAAGATGCAGAAGTTGCCGAATCAGCAAAGCAATGCTATAACTGTCCGCTGTCGGAGCTTAGATCCTAGACCAGTTGTCGCTCAAGACTTCGGACCTGGACTGGCATGTGGCAGTATAGTGGCAAGACTCGCCTGTGACAGTACAGAGGCTAGACAATGGTTCGCAATCTTTTTTGGCCCATGAACCCCTTCACCATATGGTCAGAATGTCAATTCACCCCTGCCCCCTTTCGTATTTCCTCCATATAAATCCTCCCACCCCTACACACGATACGTAAAAATGGAAGCCAGATTAAATAAAAAATACTAGAACAAGTCTAGACATCTACGTAAACGTGATTTGCGGGTCTACTTACGTTATACAACTATATATATATATGTGTGTGTGTAACAAGTAATCGGTTCTTGCATTAACGCGATCATGATATAATCTTAATTTCCCCCTGGAAAACCTAAAATCCCTGGTTCCCCATCAGTTGAGAGCCACTGGGCTAGACGCTCGCCTGTGGTGGTACAGTTGCTGCACTCTCGCTTGTGGTGACCATTGCTTCGATCAAAATCGGGGCTGATTCGAAGTCTGAAAATTGACTTTGTCATGACAGGGCGAGCCAGCCTTAAAATGGTGCCAGAAAATGTTTGAGGAGGTAATCACTACCGGTGTGGTACTGACCACATCAACAACAAACTACCGATTTATGTATCACTACAGGTCTAGCACCATATACCCAATATAGTCAATGGGCTTCAGTCGTGTACACGGGTGCTTTACTTTTGTTGTATATGTTCATCATCATCATTATCAAGTACCATGCCAGATGGCGTAGGCGTTAAAAACTCTCCACAGATCTAGGTCTTTGGTGTTCTGGATCAACTCTGCTGATGTTATTCCTCTATGTCACCGTCTCAATCTATCCAGCATCATTTTCTTGGTCTGGCTCTTTCTCTCTTCCCCTCGATCTTTCCAGTTGTCACGGTGTTCTACAATGCCTCTCTTCTCATCACATAACCAAAGGAAGCTGTTTGTCTCTTCCCTATTGTTGTATATAATGTTCTAGTTTCAATAGCCTCTTTCAGACAATCGTTAGTTACTTTGGCAGTCCAAGGAATTCCCAACATTCGTCTAAAGAACCACATTCCCGTTGCTTCCACACGTTGCACTCGCTTGTTTATATACTTTTCTAATGACTTTTTAAATCTCCTCACATGTCATCGGAAGCCGTGTTGACTCATCTGTTGGCTGTGATATAAAAGATGTTTTCAGGGTCTCGTTTTCAGTGACCTGTTCTCCACAGTTTAGGGATGGCTGTTTCCACAGCCCGTCTGACCGAGCTCTTCAATATTTCCTATTGATCATTAACGATTAATGAGATAGGATTTGCAGGGCACGTAATCCATCGAATGCGGTGCTGGTTTTTTATGCTGATTGTTGTCCTTTTATCCTATGTAATGTATCGAACCCATGATAACGCAGTGGCCTACCTCTAAGAGGCCTTGTGTTCGAGTCTCCATCAAAACGTGGATTTGTTGTAAAAACATGACACGGGCTCGCAGGTAGATCAAGGTAACATTTGATATCTGCAAATATTTTGGGAAATAAACGCGGATGAATTTTTTAAATTTGCTTTGAACTCGGGCGTAGTACATATACATGCTGCTACTTCTAGTGTTCTGGACTGATTTTTACCTTTTGATTAGCTTCCCCTGTTAGCTTTCTTCATTAGCTTTCCACGTATGGAATAGCATTCTTTATTACTAGCAGGACACTAGTTAGATATCAGGCGAACTTAATCCGACTTCTCAGGTACGCGTAATTTACGTCCTCAAGTTAAAGGCGAGAAGGGGTAGAACCCACTACCTTGGCATCAGTGGGTGCATAACTGTGAGAGTTTGTTCAAATGATGTAAGTATGTATGCAGGTATATATATATATATATATATATATATATATATATATATATATATATATATATATATATATATATATATATATATATATATATATATTTGTGTGTGTGTGTTTGTGTGTGTGTGTGTGTGTGTTCATGAATGTGTGTGTGTACGTGTGACTGCCTGTCTCATAACATGATAATATGCATTGTTTATGGTTATACAATTCAGTTTACAATTTTATTTCCTTATGTGATTGTAACCCGCAGAACTGATGAACGAAAGATAAGTGATTAAAAGTGCCGAATGTGAGACGGGCCTGCGCGCCCAATTTGTGACCCTTTGATAATAAAGTTTGTTCGTTCGTTTGTTCGTTCTTTCAGCAAACCAAAAGCTTAAAAGCGAGCGCAATGATCATTCGACTATGCTGATCTCCTAAGGCGGATGATGATATATTAAGCGCATATCTCGGAATTATATATCACATAAGGTAAATAAATGATTAATTCATAAACCGAAGCAATTAAAGTACATAGTCACGGGTATTGTTCAAATGTGCTGCATCTGGTATCTCCACGGTAGTTTTTAATATAACACGGAACAGTCTTTCTGTTTGCATACGACTGACTGGAATCGCCTAATTGCTATCGCCTCACTATACGTGAGCAACTGTTTATTGTTCATCGGATGCAGTACTCGAAACGCTTTTATTTGTTCATGCTATGATCATATTTTGTCAGCCCCCCCCCCCCACACACACACACACACACACACACACACACACACATATGCATCAGCGTCCGGTGGCTAATAGTGCCAGTTCTGTGTTGGTTGACGAGGCACCTCGTTTTTCCGATGTACCTCTCGCGTCTGGCCGTGCCAATTCTTACTCCCAATTCTTTCATCCTGGACAGTGATGTGGATTCACTGACGTCAAAGTCCTCTGTTCTCGCCATATCTTTAAGGACGTTAATAACATCGGCACGATCCATGGGCTGGCCATCTACAGGGGGTGCAGAGCCAGCCAGTTTATCAGCTCGTTAATTTCCCTTGACTCCCGCATGTCCCGGGACGAAGATGAAGGTGACTTTACGGACAACAGACTTCCGCAGCGACTCAGTCCACTGTCTACGTACAGATCGGGCTTCGACCTTCTGAATCATGCTCATTGAGTCAGTACACACACGTTGGTATAATGCTGTGATTCCAGCCATATGAAAGCCTGTGTAACTGCCATCACCTCCATCGTCATGCTGCTCGTGGTCGTAGAGTGGGCACCACTGGATTCTTGAACGGTTCGGCCCGCTGAACGGGCTGTAAATGCCCACGCACTTCTCTGCTGCTTTACAACAGATCCATCTGTATAGTTGAGCACTTCGGGGCTATCTGAGTGTTCATAGATGAGCGCGTTGACCTCTGCGTTGACAGCGGCAGGGTTCTGCTCTCTGCACCGTCTGTCGAGTGTGATAAAGTGCAGGAGAAAGTACACTTAAAAGCTGGGGGTACCGGTATCTATTCCTTGCCGGAGTTGATACTGGTAAGACTGCAGACCTGTCTGACGACAAACAGTTAAACACCTGGTTGACTTAGCCACAAGTGAAATATTCGAGACAACTGTATACACCTGATTGAGGGGTGACCGTGTGAGATGGCGAACCTTGATCGCCAACACTTATCATAGATACGCTCATATATATGTATGTGTGTGTGTGTGTGTGGGAGGGGGGGGGGTGTTTGTTTGTGTGTGATGGCGTGTGTGTGTACGTACGTACGTATGCGCAGTGTCTTCCTTAATTAGTCATGAAATATGTAGTTTTGTTGAATTATATAACACTGCAACTTTGTCAGGGTGTTAATCGTGCGTCGAAATATACTTGCTGCTTCGAAAAAGTTCAGACTTCATTCGGAGTCTGCGGGTTCGATTAGTTGAATTTATTTCTGATGCAAGCTCAATAATCTAATGGGCTCTCAAAATATTTGCAATTTCTGAGAATTATATGTCCACTTCTGCAGACAGTAATATCATTTGCCAGAGTGTCTGCAGACGGTTACATAATTTTTTAGAGTGTCTGCAGACATTAATTAAATTTGACAGAATGTAAGCAGACAGAAATACCATTTGTCAGTCTGCAGACAGTTTTACCACTTGCCAGAGTGTCTGCAGACAGTATTATCATTTGTCAGAGTGTCTGCGAATAGTAATACCATTTGTCAGTTTACAGACAGTAATACCATTTGTCAGTCTACAGAAAGTACTACCATTTGACAGTCTGCAGACAGTAATATCATTTGCCAGAGTGTCTGCAGACAGCAACACCATTCGTCAAATGTCTTTAGTCAATGATATGATCCTAAGATTGTCTACAAACAGTAATGCCATTTACAGATTGGCCTACAGGCAGCAATACCATTGACAGATTGTCTACAGAAAGTAATACCAGTGACAGATTGTCTATATAATATAATACCATTGATGGATTGTATACAGAATTAATACCATTGACAGACTGCCTACAGAAAGTAATACCATTGACTTACTGCCTACAGAACGTAATACCATGCGACAGATGGTCTAAAGAAAGCAATACCATTCGGCAGACTGTAATATAATTCATCAGTTGTCTGCAGACAGAAATATCATTCATCAATTGTCTGCAGGCATTTCAGTTATGCTCATAAATGTCCTTCGCGTGATGAAGTACAGAAAAACAGGCGAAGCACACATCGTTAATGAAATCTACACAGAAAAAGAAAACGACCCCTACAATCAATATGCAAACAAACATAAAAACAAACTCAATTTTTCAGAGGCACAACTGTCTTATGCCATGTTTACTAAGTTATCATGCACTCGTGGATGTATGTACACGGATGTTAGTGTCTGGAGTTTCGAAATATAAATCATTGAAATGTCGTCTCAATGGAGAGATGGAAATATCAATTTGAAGTTGGGAAACATGTGACGAATACAGAACTGGTATTGTAGGTATAGTAGGGATATGTTGACAAAATTGCTGATCGGATACAACAATAGACAACGGGTTCAACATTTGCAGACGAGGTTTCAGTGACAATGTTGTGACTTGGTGCGATTTTAACATTTATAGACAGGTTTTGTGTGAGAAAGTGATAAAATGATGAGTTTCGGGGATTTGTACACGAGATTTATGGAGAAATACGACAACATGTCGAGGATTTGGATATGATATATCTGACACTGTGATGAGATTAGTTGATTTAGAGACGAGATATATCTGATAATATTGTAAAATGCTGAGATTTGAGATCAGACGACATATGATCTATGTCTGATACTGTGATAACATGATGCGAATTGTTGACATAAAGACGAGATATATTTGATATTGTGATAACATGATGCTAATTGTTGATATAAAGACGAAATATATCTGTGATGACATGATGAGATTTGTTGATGTGAAGACGAATTATATCTGACACAGTGATAACATGGTGCGATGGTGTGATCTAAGACGAGATATAATTGTCACTGTGACAAAATAAAGACATTAGTTGATGTGAAGACGAGATATAATTGTCACTGTGACAAAATGAAGAGATTGGTTGATGTGAAGACGAAATATATCTTAATTGCGATAGCATGATGATACTTTGTGAAATGAAGGCGAGGTGTCTAACAGATGCTATACCATGATAAAGTTTGGGGATTTATAAACGAGGTTTATTGAAACATGTGATAATATCATGTGATTTGGATATTTTTAACGTTTTAGGTGTGAACATTTAATAACATGATGAGGTATGGAGATTTATAAACGAGATTTATTTTTGGATTTTTAGACGCTGTCAAGCAGTTCTCCGCGGCAAAGAGCTTACGGACGCGATTCGTAAGCCCGCTTACCGGCGTTCGAAGCACAGAGGCGACCGACGTGGCAGCAGACCACGTTGTGCTGGGTTTAAACGAGTTGGTATAGGAGCCGGTCGTTCAGAAAGCAATGGCAAACTACTGAACGTAAGCTTGCCAAGACATCAACAACAGCAGTAACATGCTGATGTTGACAGCGATGTCCTGTAAATAGGATATGTGGAAAAAAAAGACGACGTCAAAGTGACAATGTGATAACATGATACGACGTTAAATAGACACTACAATATTATGAATTGATTTGGAGATATCTAGGAAAGGTTGAAGCCATAACACGATGAACTGATCTGCACTGAATATTATATGTTGGCGTTTGTATTAGCAAATGAGAGCTGAACATGTGTGGACGGAATGTATGGGAACAAATGCCGTTCATTAAATCAAGTTACCCCCAGGAATGGATTGTACGGCTACCACGATGAAGGAATCAACGTTTAGTTTATGCTGACTATCTCAGGACTCAGCCGAGGTGTCTTAGTGGCTGACCTGCTGGCAGGGTGGTCGTTGGTTCCAATCCACATTGACCTATTTCTAAAACTGATCTGGGCTGTCAGGCTGACCCAGGTTAACATGAGCCCAAAGACCTGGGAAGTAAAGGTGATACTGACCACATCAGGCACCGACTGTCGTGATCTATAAACACGTCGAGCTAGCACATCAGGCACCGACTGCCGTGATCTATAAACACGTCGAGCAAGCACATCAGGCACCGACTGCCGTGATCTATAAACACGTCGAAATAGCACATCAGGCACCGACCGCCGTGATCTATAAACACGTCGAGCTAGCACATCAGGCACCGACTGCCGTGATCTATAAACACGTCGAGCTAGCACATCAGGCACCGACTGCCGTGATCTATAAACACGTCGAGGTAGCACATCAATCACCGACTGCCGTGATGTATAAACACGTCGAGATAGCACTTTAGACACCGACTGCCGTGATCTATAAACATGTCGAGCTAGCACATCAGGCAACCACTGCCGTGATCTATAAACACGTCGAGCTAGCACAGCAGGCACCGACTGCCGTGATCTAGCACGATATGACCGGTGGGCCTAAGGCATTACGTTAATATCATTGAGCTTGTGAGGAGTGGAGATGACAGGGGTGGAGTTGAGATGAGTGGAGTGGAGTGGAGTTGAGAGGAATGGGGCTGACTAGAGTGGAGTTGAGATGAGTTGAGTGAAGTGGAGTTGAGTGGACTGGAGTTGAGTGGAGTGGGGTTGCGATGAGTTGAGTTGCGTTGAGTGGGGTTGAGGGAAGTGAAGGTTGATTGGAGTGGAGGTTAGTAGATCTGAGATGCGTTGAGTAAGATTGAGTGGAGTGGTGTTGGGTGGATTGGAGTGGAGTTTAATGGAGTTGAGTTGCGTTGAATGGGGTTGAGTGGAGTGGAGGGAAGTTGAGTTGCATTAAGTGGGATTGAGTGGAGTGGAGTTGAGTTGCGTTGAGTGAGGTTGAGGGAAGTGGAGTTGAGTTGAATTGAGTTGTGTTGAGTGGGGTTCAGTGGAGTGGAGTTGAGTTGCGTTGAGCGGGGTTGAGTGGAGTCCATTTGAGTTGAGTGGAGTTGAGTTGCGTTGAGTAGGGTTGAGTGGAGTAGAGTTGAGTTGGGTTGAGTGGAGTGGAGTAGGATTGAGTGGAGAGGAGTGGTGTGGAGTGGAGTTGTGTTGAGAAGGGTTGAGTGGAGTGGAGTCAAGAGCGGACATCACAGCACTCGGGACATTCCCATACATGCTATGTCCTCGTCTGCAACAACCAACGAAGAGTTCCATTACCAATGAGACCAGTAGCATTCTGATTATATGTCCGTCTGACTTTTCCTCGAAGTCCTGAGTGTCGGTCAGATCCTGTGCTCACTCCCTGCAACACCCTCCTCTACCATTGGTAGTGATCTATCTGTTCTACTGCACTATAAAGGCGATGCCAGAGGGACTCAGACTACATCTGCCTAGAAATGCTCCAATACCCCACCAAGAGGCACAGGCCCGGCAAATCGTTTCCTACAACACCAGCATTCCCTAGGGAAAACATCCAACAGAAGCTCTCTATTTTTCATTGTGGAAAGGAAGCTGACCAGTCTGCCCGAAGAGAGATGAGATCATTTTCACAAAAGTATTTATCCTACAAGTACATCATCAAAATTCTAGTATGGGTTGGCTGTCACATTATTCTGAGTGTGTTGCATGAACTGCAGCTTGTTCAGGTCACTCTTAGAGATGTCAACTGTCTGGTGACTTTTACCCGCCGTAAAGACATTCCCCGTTTGTGTGCCATACAAAAATGTAGGGTTGGGCCAAACAAGAATGGATGGCGGAAAATGGGATCTAGGGGTGTGTCATAGTTATGACTGAAAGGTTGGTAATATGGTAGCAGTCATGTTGTATTATATAAACAAATTTAAAGGGAGGGGGGGGGGGTTGTTATAGGGTAAACTATGCTATTGATATTTAACTGCCCTAGGCAGTTACATGAAGTTAGAAAAAGACGATGTATCATCCCATGGCACATAATCGGGTAACACTGCAACCCAAAAGCATGTCGTAAGAGATAACCAAGGAGGTTTCCATCTTTGTTACTAGACCCTTCAGGGTAGCAAAGAATAGTCTCATAATGTAACCAATCATACATGCCGTAAGATGAGAAGAAGAAGGGTTGGGCGAGGGGCTGGCTTTCTCGTTACCGTAAACAAACTTTAGCTGCAAGATCCAAGCGATCACGAAGAAGTCCAATGATTAACAGAATAACCAAGCCAACATGGGGTGGATCAGGATAGGAGTGATTGCAGTGAGTTGGTTGAGGGCTAAACATCAATGGAGAAATAAAGACTTAAAAAAGAAAGAATGACCTCCTCGCCTCCCATCTCCTTTTAAATTTTTTGTTTTTGTTTCTGAAAGGTTAGACCAAGATTCAGGGAATCTATCTTGAATCTATAGTTTTGTTCAAATAATTATCTTCAGCGCTATCTAACTCTGTATCTACTCCGTAAAAGCTATATACGCTCTATATATATTCCACCAGCGCTGTATAAACAATATTTCTATCCCCCTTCAGCTCTATATAAACATTATTTCTATCCCCCCATCAGCGTTATATAAACCCTATATCTATACCATCAAAGGCGGACGCTATACCTCTATGTAATGTCGCTTCCTCTATACCGCTATGTAATGTCGCTTCCTCTATACCTCTATGTAATGTCGCTTCCTCAATTGCCGGTTGTGTCATGTTTTAATTCTCCTGTGTTATCGATTAAGCAACAGCTTACAAATTACAAAATCCGTCTCTGTAGTCTGAAACGTGTGGGGAGGAACAGATTAAAATAAGCAGTTTCCAGATTGTAGAACTGTTGTGACTAAGAACTATGGTCCTGTCTGAGTGGGGCGGGATCCAGGAGGATCGTGTGAGTCGTTAAATCTTGCCAGCACTCCAGGTCACTGATTTCATTATGTTCCGGCGTGTTTCAATGTCACCATAATGACATTACAAGTAGCAACCTATCACACTCCACGCCTGTTTCTCAAGGACGACAAGACATGATGGAACAAGTCGAGAAGCAGCAGGCGATTCGAAATGTAAAACTTGTCGGGAATGAACGACCGAATTTTCTACACGATCTTATAAAGAAAAAATGGGGAGGGGTGGAACAAGGGGGGAGGGGGTGGTTTGTCTATCTACACGATGTTATAGCGGGGATGTCTACGTGATGTTATAGCGGGTTTGTCTATCTACACGATATTATATCGGGGGTGTCTATCTACACGATGTTATAGCGGGTTTGTCTATCTACACGATATTATATCGGGGGTGTCTATCTACACGATGTTATAGCGGGGGTTTCTATCTACATGATGGTATAGCGGGGGTGTCTATCTACACGATGTTATAGCAGGTTTGTCTTTCTACACGATATTATAGCGGGGGTGTCTATCTACATGATGTTATAGCCCGGGTGTCTATATTCACGATGTTATAGCGGGTTTGTCTATCTACACGATGTTATAGCGGGGTTGTCTATCTACACGATGTTATAGCGGGGGTGTCTATCTACACGATGTTATAGCAGGGGTGTCTATCTACACGATGTTATAGCGGGTTTGTCTTTCTACACGATATTATAGCGGGGGTGTCTATCTACATGATGTTATAGCCCGGGTGTCTATCTTCACGATGTTATAGCGGGTTTGTCTATCTACACGATGTTATAGCGGGGGTGTCTATCTGCACGATGTTATAGCGGGGGTGTCTATCTACACAATGTTATAGCGGGAGTGTCTATCTACATGATGTTATAGCCCGGGTGTCTATCTCCACGATGTTATAGCGGGTTTGTCTTTCTACACGATATTATAGCGGGGGTGTCTATCTACAATATGTTATAGCCCGGGTGTCTATCTTCACGATGTTATAGCGGGTTTGTCTATCTACACGATGTTATAGCGGGGGTGTCTATCTACACGATGTTATAGCGGGGGTGTCTATCTGCACGATGTTATAGCGGGGGTGTCTATCTACACGATGTTATAGCGGGGGTGTCTATCGACACGATGTTATAGCAGGGGTGTCTGTGTACATGATGTTATAGCGGGGATGACTATCTAAATGATGTTTTAGGATAAATGACCCTTTACAAAGACGCACCCAGCCCACACCACGGATACAGATAAGCAACAGATGTATTTATATTCCCAAGTAGTAGATTTATGATCTGTTTAAGTCCCCGCTAATCACTGGTATCATGAAGGCTAATAGACTACAATGGCTCGGGCATATAGAAAGAATGGAAGATAATAGGGAAACAAAACTCGCTTACACTCAGGAAATAAATGACCGTAGACCCCGAGGTAGACCAAGAAGGCGGTGGAGGGATAATACATATACAGACCTACAAGCACTTGGAATCAACGACTGGCAAGAGAAGGTCAACCAGAGAGACGAATGGAGACGGATTGTATCTGCAGCAAAGAACCTCAATGGCTCGGAACGCTGAAGAAGAAGAAGAAGTAGTTGTGCTGGGTTGTGTTTGTTTATTCTGTGCTGACGAAGGCTTTAGCCGCAACGTCCAGTATTTTTTTTATTTTTTTTTATATTAAAAAAAAACAACTTGTAATCGTGTTCTAGTAAAGCTCACAGTCTATTTCTTTTATTTTGGTAATTCATTCATTGCCTAATAAATCACAAAGAGTTAACAAAAATGCTGGGATTGATTGCGACGTCTTGTGGAGGACGGCAACTAACTTTAATTTTTATAAAAGCCCCTCCTGCCTCGTGTATTCTTAGCTTAATATCGGTATGTGTTTCCCCATATGTGCCTACATTGCTACCTAAATACGTGACTGATTTCGTCTCTTGGAGTGCCATTTCCTTATGCTGTAGATAAATATTCACAGCCGTATTAAAACCCGGCATCTCTCAAGTTGCAGGCCGAAGTTACTAATCAAAACCACCCGCCTTATCGTTGTATGAACCATTAGCTTTTATTCTTTTGCTGTACATTATTTGAGAAAACAATCACCAAAGGCAATAACTGTGCTTTTCCCAAGAACAAAACATGAACCCAAAAACAGCCAGCGCACAGAGGTAAAAACGTTTCCTACATTCGAAATGAAAGAAGTAGAACGAAAGGAGAATTATAACATTAAAAAATCCAAGCAGATAAGAGAGGAAACAAATAAAAACTGGCTGATTAAATTCATTTCTGGTCGATGTATTTTTAATGTATTTTCAGTGTAAGATTGTCTTCATTATTTTCTATCTGCTTCACTTGATTCACATACAATCACATATGCATTTATAAATCCGTAAAAATAAGGCAGGCATGCACACACACACACACACACACACACACACACACACACACATATATATATATATATATATATATATATATATATATATATATATATACATATATATATATATATATATATATATATATATATATATATATATATATATATATATATATAAGCATGCACATGTACACTTTCCGGTTGACGTAAAGATTGATACGAAGACAGAAACATATACGTCCGTCCTGACAAACATCAATGCAGACCCAGAGACAGACATATGCGTAAATAGTTACCTAGACTGGTAGACAAATATACGTCAGTCCTCCAAAACATCAATACAATTCTAGAGAACGACATATGCATAGATCCTGATATAACAACACTTACATTCATACACCTAGACAGACGACTGTACACCCATGATCAGAACATGGAAGTACGCAGACACACAAGCATACACCTGCATGCATAAATACATGCACACTTTCTTGTGGGTGCATAGACAGAAACGTAACCGGATACATGACTACAGACACATGGTGTACCCTGCCACGAGATTCTTTGCACCAGGATAAGACGTGTACCCTCCCAATTGCGCTCTTCCGCCCGAAGCCGTTGGCACAATGTGTGAGGGTGTCGGTTTTCATAAGCACCGCCCAACATTCGGCGCTAACAGAAAGTTGGTAGTACTGTCTATTGTCATACGATAGCTCAGTCATATCTGACTAAGACCTGACACAAATCTCTCTCTCTCTCTCTCTCTCTCTCTCTCTCTCTCTCTATATATATATATATATATATATATATATATATATATATATATATATATATATATATATATATATATATATATACATATATATATATATATATATATGCATGTGTCTCGTATCCAGTTCACGTGTTTTGTAACCTTGGTCATAACTTATTGACTTTCATTCATTCAGTAATGGTCACACTACGGCAGTGGTCAGCAATGTCGTCCGTGTTTAGATGCCATGCGTGTTCCTGGTACCCTTGTAGTGGACAATGAGCAAACAAGCTGATAATGTTTGATTTCTGAGGAAAATGCAAAGAATACCATGGACAGACAGAAAAAAAAAAAAAACAATGACCAAGTCCTACAAGAAACAAATGTAAACCGTAAACTGAGTAGAGAAACTAGACGTAGACAGCCACAATTTTTTGATCACGTTATGAGAAGAAATAAATGGGAGAACTTGGTGACAACTGACAAGATCGATGGGAATAGAACAAGGAAAGTGCAGAGAAGTAAATACCAGGATGGTTCCGCCACGTGGTATGGTCGAGACAAGAACACTGAGCTGATCCACGACTCTGGTGATCGAGTGAGATGGCAAAACATAACTACGCACGCTTACCGGTATGGCACATGATGATGATGACCCATGTAGTTTATCGGAGTGTGTTTGTTGTGTGTGTGAGTGAGTGTGTGTGTATGTGTGTGTGTATGTGTGCATGAGTGTGTGGAAAGAGAAAAAGGCGGGGGGGGGGGGGGGTATTCATTGTATCTATGTTGTGGCAATCCGACTAGACCTAGAAATCGGGGGAGCAATCTGCGTCATTAGCGACTTCATTTATTCATTTATTCAGTAACGTATCTTTTGCAGAACCTAGCTCCGATAACAACCTTCCGGAAAACTTCTCGATCACAAGCAAGATGTCCTGCGTCCATAATACACCCATCTGGAGATTATCCGCCACATCCTGCACCCATCTTCTCTTTGGCCTTCTTCCCCTTCTTCCAAGCATATTTGTTTTGTTTTGTTTTTGTTCGCATACCCTATACAAGTCATCGCTGTTCAATATCAGCATCTTTCAGCTGATTGTTGGTTTGTTGGCAAGATTACGCTCAGTAGTTTGCCATTGCTTTCTGAGCGACCGGCTCACATACCCCCTAAGTTACCGACAGGAGAGAACCGCTACCAATTCTCGCGCACGTTACGTTACTTTAAAACTACCTTCGTGGCAGTGAAATTATGAGTCATATTTTTTTTTTTTAAACTACCTTGGTGACAGTGAAATTAGTTTCTTTACAACTACCTTGGTGACAGTGATATTATAAGACAGTGTCTTTACAACTACCTTATTGACAGTGAAATTATAAGACTGTCTCTTAACAAAAAACAGTGATGTCAATGAACTTATTAGACAGTTTCTTTAAAACTACCTGGGTGGTAGTGAAATTATAAGACTCTTTAACAGTTTCTTTACAAACTACTTGGGTGACAGTGCAATTATAAGGAAGTTTAATATTGTCTTTACAAACGACCTTGTGACAGTGAAAGTACAATGTAAGCTGCTGGGATATGCCACGGCATCTGTTAAACTGGCGGATAACCCACGCTAGTGAAAACAAAAAGACATGATAGTTTCTCTCAAACTAACTTGGTGACAGTGAAATTATGACAATATGTTTTGTGTATGTTAGTTGAGAGGTTTCATCAAGCTACTTCATTATATGTATACTGAACTTTTTTCTTTAAATTGTACCAGCGAAATACAGCGAAATAAACAAGGCGCTAAATTGTAAAATGTGTTTCGTCGAAATATTCACATTGACAAACAGGAAAACAGTGGTTTGAACCATGTGATGTACTGATGCTTAAGCGGGCTGATTGTTTGTGCATCTTCTGGAAAGATATCAATGGTAAACTACTGAACGTAAACTTGCCAGGAATCACAAACAACCAAACAATGCTGGAGTTGACTGCAACGTCTTATAAAGGATATGCAACTAACTTTTAACTTCTGGATGAAATTCCTGTAACTATTAAGATCGATGCATTTACGTTCTTGTAGTCTTCTTTCGGAGCAGACGCGGCCATTTTGCTGCTTCGAACTTCTCTGTTTAATGGAGAGTGACTGTGGCTTAGCAGGTTGGTAGAGTGATACACTGAGCTCGTTATTGTTGGTAATTCGCAGCCCCTTATTCCCGGCTTTTAGGTATTATGTTTTGTCACTAATGTTATCAGGTAATGATTCTTCGATTCAAGCTAGTTAGCTAGGTCATCATTCCCTCTTCATTGCACATTGAACTACAAGTCCTAAAGTGCTCAGATCTCCTCCCCAGTGTCTCCCTCAGTGTGTAGTGATTGATAACGCCAGTTCTGTGTTGGCTGACTATTCTTCTATGGCTTCTGGCATGGCGCTCTAGTCTGTTTGGTACGTTTTGACTTAATTCTAACCATTTGTATAACACATCTATTTTGTTCATGATAATATGCCCATCTCTTTCTTTTATCACTTCTGTTATCTACATAATTCCTCGTTCGTAAACATCTGTATAAACACACCATTGTGTTCATGATATTATGACCATCCCTTTCTGCTATCGCCTCTGTTATTATCTAAACAATGCTTCCATTTTACCCATCACTTTTGTAGATAATAATAATCCATTGTTTGACCCCGTTTGACTTAATTCAACCACCTGTATAACACATCGATTTTGCACATGATAATATTTCCATCCGTTTTTTTCTTATCGCCACTGTTATCACCTACACAACACTTCAATCCTAACCATCACTTTCGTTGATGATAATATTCCCATAATTTAACGTAAAACACCCTGTTTGTATGCAAGAACGCTTTCACAAAGTGTCCCATTTTTCTTGTGAAAAGTTTTATAATCGCTGATCTTGATGTGTTTAATTTCTTCACATTGCTCATTGAACCATTTTTATGTAGCTTCATTGCTTTTCATCGTGATTTCAAAATTTAATTTATTATATCTCTTGTCATCACTTTTTGCCAGTCTTCTGGATTCAATCAGATCTAAAATTTCCTGTGCGAACCATGTTTATGTTCTGGTGTTTTTCGTATTTGGGATTACGTTCTTCCATTGATACCTCACAAAATTTATTGGCTTCCCATCATCTCTCCCCTGTTGAACTGACCTATTGAATTGATTCCAAATTGGTTCTGACAGATAAGACATACATTTATCGAATGTCTTGAAATGATCCACTATCATTATCGTGAACCGTATTATTATTTATGTATAGAATTGTTTTCCTCGAGGTTTCTCTTTCAGATTTCACAGGACTTGAATATTATCAATATTATAATATAGAATATTATAATGATCATAGTTTGCCACTGACAATGATTTTGATGAGATTACTCTATTCTTAAAACCATGCCGTATCAATGTGTCATTACTCCATTTTTAAAATGTTGATGTATCAATATGTCGTTACTCAATTCTTAAAATGTTGCTGTATCAATATGTCATTACTGCATTCTTAAAAAGTGTTATATCAATATGTCATTACTCCATTCTTAAAACGTCGCTGTATCAATATGTAATTACGCTATCCTTAAAAAATGTTATATCAATATTTCATTATTGCATTTGTAAAACTTGTTATATCAATATGTCATTATTGCATTCTTAAAACTTGCTATATCAATATGAAATTACTGCATTCTTAAAGCACGCTATATCAAAATGCCTTACTTCATTCTTAAAACTTGTAATATTAATATGTCATTACTGCATTCTTAAAACGTTGCTATATCAATATGTCATTACTGCATTCTTAAAACGTTGCTATATCAATATGGCATTACTGCATTCTTAAAACGTTGCAATATCAATATGGCATTACTGCATTCTTAAAACGTTGCTATATAAATATGGCATTACTGCATTCTTAAAACATGCTACATGTATATGAATATGTTATTACCGCAATTTTAAATAGTTGATACATCAATATATAATTCAATCAATCGATAAGGTGCCGTCTCCACAATGAAGGTTCGCAGCAATGCATCTCCAACACTCTCTGTCTCTGGCCTTGACTGTACACTCTGTCAGGCTGATATTCGTCCATCACTTGATGTTATCTTCCCACTTGTATCGATGTCTACCTCTTGATCGCTTGCCCTCAATCTTGCCTTCCAGTAGTAGTAGTAGTAGTAGGCCTCTTTCAGTCCTGAAGGACTATAGAGTTGTGCCGCTTGGGAGGTGCCTGGCAGCACCGCTGGTGACTGTATAGTCCAATTCGAGAATGACAATCTCTGTCACAGTTTCCGCATCTGTGAGACGAGGCAAGTCCCGCAGTAAGTGACTGCTCTTTGAGCCTGTGCCGTCTCTCCTCAGTTTTTTGGATCTGATTGCGCTCAAAAAGCACCAGTCCGTTTCGTACATCTCTTCTCCAGGAGCATCTGTCTGTTGCAACTCTCTCCCACGTGTCTGGATCTATTCCAATGGTTTTCATATCTTGTTTACACACATCCCTATATCGCATTTGGGGTCTTCCGGTTGGCCTCTTTCCTGTAGCTAGTTCTCCGTAAAGGAGATCTTTGGGAATACGTTCGTCCTCCATTCGAGATACGTGGCCCAACCACCGGAGGCGTCTCTGCTTGAGGAGGGTGTACACTGTGGTAATATCTGCTCTTTCAAGCACCTGTTTGTTTGTTATGTGGTCTTTCCATGTTATGCCCAGGATACGTCTCAGACATCTTATGTGGAAGGAATTCAACTTCCTTTCCTGTCTTGAGTACAGGGTCCAGGATTCAGACCCGTAGAGTAGTGTGCTAACAACACAAGCTTTATATACTTGAGCTTTTGTACGCTCTGTTAGTCTATTATTCTCCCAAACTCTTTTAGCTAGCCTGGAAAATGTTGTGGCTGCCTTTCCAATGCGTCTGTCGATTTCTGTCTCTAATGAAAGATTATCTGGTATTGTCGATCCCAGATACACAAAATCGTGGACGACTTTCAATTCATAATTAGAGATTTTGATTGACGGAGGCGCATCAGCATCTTGTTCCATCACCTGTGTTTTATTTAGGCTAATGGTGAGCCCAAAGTCTTTGCAGGCGGCTGCAAAACGATCTATGACCCTTTGGAGATCTTCTGCTGTATGAGTAGTCAGTGCTGCATCATCTGCAAAAAGTAGTTCTCTTACGCATCTTGGTCTTATTTTGGTCTTTGCCTTGAGTCTTGATGGGTTAAAAAGTTTGCCATCAGATCTTGTGTGGAGGTATATGCCTTCAGTGGCAGTCCCAAATGCTTGCCTTAAGAGAACAGCAAAGAAGATACCAAAGAGTGTAGGAGCAAGCACGCATCCCTGCTTTACTCCGCTGCTGATGCTGAATGACTGGGATGTTGAGCCGTCAAATAAAATGGTCCCCTGCATGTTTTCGTGGAATGATTTCACGAGACTAAGAAGGGTGGGTGGACATCCAACCTTTTCAAGGACCTTAAAAAGGCCGCTTCTGCTCACGAGGTCAAATGCCTTTGTGAGGTCGATGAAGGCTATATATAATGGCTTCCTCTGTTCTCTGCACTTCTCTTGGAGCTGCCGGAGTGAGAAAATCATATCGATGGTGGACCTGTTGGGTCTAAATCCGCACTGCGATTCGGGGTAGATTCTTTCAGCAAGAATGTGTAATCTTTTAAGGATTACTCTGGCAAAAATCTTGCCTGTAATGCTGAGAAGGGAAATGCCGCGATAGTTGTTGCAGTCGCTTCTGTCGCCTTTGTTTTTATAAAGGGTAACGATGTTTGCGTCTTTCATATCTTGTGGTATTGATTTTTCTCTCCAGCAGAGCTGTAATATTGCATACAGTTCTGGGATGATTGTTTCTTTGCTACATTTTAAAATTTCAGGTGGAATACTATCTTTTCCAGGTGCCTTGCCGGATTTGAGAGAGTCTAGTGCTTCGCTGATTTCTGTGAGGCAAGGTTCGTTATCCAAGGCATGCATGGCGGACTGTTGATCGATGGCTTCCAGAGCTTCTTCGCTGACAGTGTTATCCACTGAGTATAGCTCTGAGTAGTGTTCTACCCAGCGATCCATTTGTTTCGCTCGATCTTTTATGATTACCCCCTCAGTTGATCGTAAAGGGGCCATCTTATTTTTTGATGGACCGACAGCTTGCTTGATGCCCTCATACATTCCTCTTATATTTCCAGTGTCTGCACAAGTTTGAATTTGAGCAGAGAGCTGTAGCCAGTACCTGTTCGCACATCTTCTTGCCATCTGTTGTACTCTATTTCTGGCCGTTCGCAATGCCTGCAGTGTTTTCTCTGAAGGTGATGTTTTATACATCGAGAATGCATGTCTCTTTATCTCCAGGACTGGGAGCATCTCCTCAGAGTGTGCTTCAAACCAGTCGGTAGACTTAGTTTGCTTCTTGCCAAATGTTGATAGTGTTGTATTGTAGATGGTGTCGCGAAAATGACTCCATCTCTCGGTGGAATCTCCGTCTGTGGGGCCGGGCAGAGTCTCCGCTAGAGCCTGCATGAATTTATTGACCTTCTCTTTATTTTGGGTGCCACTGGTGTCAATGCGTGGTCTTCCTTCTGTTCGGCTTCTGTAGATTCTCTTGGGCTTTATCTTCACCTTGCTGGAGACGAGTGAATGGTCGGTGTCGCAGTCAGCACCATGATAGCTGCGAGTCATCCGTACATTGCGGAGGTTGCTGCGTTTAGTGAGCACCAGGTCGAGTTGGTGCCAGTTCTTTGATCTGGGGTGCCTCCATGACACCTTGTGTTGAGGTTTCGTGTCAAAGAAGGTGTTGGTCACGCACAGATTATGGTGGCTGCAGAATTCCAAGAGACGTTGTCCATTGTCATTGATCTTCCCAACGCCAAACTGTCCTAGACATGAAGGCCAAGATTCGTGGTCAGAGCCAACCCTGGCATTGAAATCCCCCAGGATAAAAAGATGTTGTTTCTCTGGTGTTTCACTGACTTCTTTGCTAAGGTCGTCATAGAACTTGTCTTTAGATTCTGATGCTGCAGTTAGTGTTGGGGCGTAAACGCTTATAATACTAACTGGGCCTGCCTCTGTCTGGAGTTGGAGCTTCAATATTCTTTCAGTGCCATCACTTGGTGGTATGATGGAATTGAGCAGCTTGTTTCTGATAGCGAAGCCAACTCCATGCTCCCTGGTCTCTCCGCACGGCTTGCCATGCCAGTAGAAAGTGAAGTCCCTCTCCTTGATGCTTCCAGATTCTTGGAGTCTGGTCTCTTGCAGGGCGACAATGTCTATCCCCAGTCTTAGCAGTTCGTTGTTTATCACTGCAGTTTTGCGGGCATCCACAATCTCATTTAGATCGTCTGAGATGCCAGGGGTCATGGTTCTTACGTTCCATGTTCCCAGCCTTAGGGCCGGTTGTTTTGTTTTTTTCTTGCTGTTAGGTGTATAGATTGCGGTCCATGTGTCAGGATTTCTACCTAAGCTCCACACACCCTCAGGAGCAGATGAACCGTGGCGAGACAACACCTTATTGACTGGGGGCTGCCCAGCTTAGGCGGGCGGTAGCTGTCTAGTGAGATACGATGATCTCTCCCACCGTCGGAAGTAGCCCCTGGCGCCTTGCTCTACGCCAATCGAGCATTAAGACTTATAACCGGCAAATGCTACTTCCCGTGTTGTGTCACCGCTTTACGCGGTGCTGAAGTGACCTCTTCAGGGCACAAGCCTGGGCAATGGAAATCGGAGAACCAGCTGTTGCCCAGTAGCAGGTTCCCCCTCTCCACGTCGCCGATGTTGACCAAGGGAAAGACAGTAGCCAATGCAACTTGGCATCGGTGCCGTCGCAGGAGTTGCCAGAACTATGTTGTTTACAACATGGAACTGCCTTAGGGACTCCATCTCCGGATTTGTCCTCAGGGTTTACTCCCGAAGCCTTTCCCATATGGGTATACCCGCAAGGCAGTGGAGGTTTGAGATCTAGAGTTCCCTCTCTTAGAAGAGATACCAACCAAGGCTAACGAGCCTCCTCTGCCCGGGAATCAATAAGGAGGGAAGTCTACCATTCTTCCTTCCTGGCAGTGACCATACTGATCGGATGACCGTAGCCATTGTCTCTGCTGAGAGATCCTCTGCCCACCGTCACTGACTTGAAACCATAACCAACAACTATCTGTCGGCTGCTCCCAAGTCCAATCCACCACCTGCTCCCATGGCTTCACGTTACCCTGTTGGGGGGGGGGGGGGGGGGCTAAACGGGTACTCCACCTTGCCCAAGGGTGTCCCGTAGGCTAGCGGAGGGAAGGAGGCACCTTCCAGTATGGTTTTTATAATAGTATCATGTCTTTTAACGTGGCCGAAATATTTCACTTGCCTCCTTTTTATTTATTTCATTAACTTTCTCTTCATTCTCAGTTTTTTCTAGAACCTCTGCATTTGATTGTTTTTGTTTGCATGAAATACGACATATTCTTCTGTATATCCACATCTCCAGGGCTTCTATGCGACTTTCTAGTTACTTGTTCAATGTCCAGGTGGTTTCTGCGCCATACAGTAGCGTTGATTATACGTAGCATTTGACAATTCTTATTTTTAATGCGTTATTAATCTCTCTAGATGTTAATACTGATTTCATGCCGTTGAAAGCATTTTTGGCCATTCCTATTCTCTGTTTCATTTATATTTCACTTCTGCCATCATCTGTTATTATATGTCCAGGATAGGAGAAACTTGTTACTTGTTCTAGTATCTGCTCATGTACTGTGATGTTTATTGATGACCTTTCCTTTTCACTGCTAATTATCATAGTTTTTTTTATATTTATTAATGTTAATATCTAAGCCACATTCTGCACTGTGCCTGTTACATGTTCCACTAGGTCTTGTAACGCTTGCTCACTTTCTGCTAGTAACACGGTATTGTCAGCATACCTAAGATTGTTTATGATTCTTCATTGATGTTAAGTCCAGGCACTTCAACTTGTTTAAAAATTCTTTCTATGTATATATTGACGAGGTTTGGGGACAGTACACATCCTTGTCGTACCTCTCTTTTTATCTCTATAGGCGACGAATAGTTATTACCGCATCTAATAGACGCCGCTTGCTCCCAGTACAAGTTACTAATGAGTCTGATGTCCTTTCCGTCTACTCCTATATTTTGAAGGCACGTAATTAGTCGTTCATGTTGTACTCTATCAAAAGCTTTCTTGTAGTCTATAAAACAAACATATATACTTTTTCGAACGTCTATATATTTTTCAATTAACATCCTCACAGAGATAATTGCTTCTCTGGTGCCGCCGTTTTTGAGGAACCCAACTTTTACTTCAGCTACTTCCTCATCTATTGTATGTTGAGTTTTTTCTTGCATCACCTTGAGTAGTATCTTAGCTATGTGGCTCATTAAGCAAATAGTTCTGTAATCCTCACAATCATCAGCTCTTGGCTTCTTCGGTAGTGTGATGAAAACGGATACATATATATATATATATCATTACATAATTCTGTGATAGTTTCAATGCCAAGGCTGGATAAGGATTTTATCATCTCTGTTGTTATCTTGTCAGGACCTGCAGCCTTTCGTTCTTTCATCTTTTTAATAGCTTTTTCTACTTCAGCCTTGTATATTTTTTGGTCCAACTTGAGTATTATACAATATTGGTCTATTGACCCTGTTGTCCCAGAATAAATCTTCTGTGTACTCTGTTCATCTTTTTTCATTATGTCAGTTTTATTCTTTTTCTCGTTGCAAATGACATCTTTTTATTGGTCAGTATGTTTTTTTTTAAAATTATCTTGCAAGAGATATGGCGATTCGCCATGGCGATTCTTATTCTAATCTCTTCAAGGCATCTCCCATCAGATGACATGACTGTTCCGATGTATTGTACCGATTCACTTGTTTAAGAATATTCTCATTTACGTGTATATCTTCTTCTTCTTTTGCGTTCAGCGAGGGTGGTTTTTCAACTGTAATTGCGTTGTGCCTGTTTAATTGCGCCTTTAGGTTGACACATTTGACTTCTGCGGGCATTTCTTGACCGGATTAACCTTTCCGGACATTTACTTGTATAATGCATTGTGGTATTTCCTTCATCCTGGTGACAACCATAATCTGTGTCTTCTTACAGTTTAATTCTAACCCTCGTTGTTCACTGTGTGTAACAACCGCATCTACTAAATGTTGCAGATTCTGCTCATTGTCTGCAATCAATACTGTATCATCCGCATATTTAATGTTATTGATGTTACGTCCCCCAGTGATGATTCCTGTCATATCTTCTACATTTCTACATCAGCATCTCCTATCTTTAGTTTATTGAACATGTAGTTTCATCCTGTTGTGTCTCGTGTAAAGACTGAACATTATTACGTGTTATTGTCGGTGAAGTTGGCACATCATTGGCACCTTTCCGTCTTGACAGACGATAGTTTGGTACATTGTGCTTCAAAAAGGCTTAATAACTACGATCCATGGCGGTGGCGAGTGTGGCTGGTCCACAATGCATCATCTTTCTGCTGACCTGGATCCCTTGATTTCCACTTGGTTCAGTAATTGCTTCTTATGAATCTCCTACTACCGAATACACACGCTGTATTAATTAAGGTTGGTTATTAACACATATAAAAGTGAGGACATTTAAATATGTGAGGCACATGACAAGAATATAAAGAAGATATTGAGAGCGGTGTGTGATGTGTCAGAATCAATACAAGAATATAAAGAAGATATTGAGAGCGGTGTCTAATGTGTCAGAATCATAACAAGAAGATAAAGAAGATAGTGAGAGCGGTGTGTGATGAGTCAGAAACATAACCAGAATATAAAGCAAATATTGAGACCGTTGTGTGATTAGTCGGAATTAAATATGTGAGGGACACAGCTGATGGCTGTGGATATGTGGTTTCTGAGAAAAATGCAAAGAATACCATGGACGAACAGAAAAACCAATGAGCAAGCCCTTCAAGAAACAAATGAAGATCGTAAACTGATTAGAGACATTAGACGTAGGCAGTCAAAATTTTTTGGGCATGTTATGAGAGAAATGACTTGAAGAACTTGGTGACAACTGGCAAGATCGAAAGGAAGAGACCAAGGGGGAGACCGAGAAGTAAATACCTGGATGGATTGGCCACATGGCATGGTCGAGACAGGAACACGGAGCTGATCCACGACTCTGGTTATCGAGTGAGATGGCAGAACATGACCGCCCACGCTTACTTGCATGGCATATGATGGATGGATGGATAACAAGAATGTAAAGAAGATATTGGGGTGTGTGATGAGTCAGAATCATAACAAGAATAAAAAGAAGATACTGAGAGCACTGTGTGATGAGTCAGAATCATGACTAGAAAATAAAGAAGATATTGAGAGCGGTGTGTGATGAGTCAGAATTTAAAGAAGATATTTGGAGCGCTGTGTGATGAGTTAGAATTAAATATGTGAGGCACATGACAAGAATATAAAGAAGATATTGGGAGCGCTGTGTGATGAAACATTTTTGGTACCAATTTAAGGCTGGGTTACCTCGAAACCGAGATCAATTTTTGAAAGTTAAGTACGTCCCGATGTGAGTGAAAATTATGACTGCCGCAGACGAGTGTCTAGTCAGTACCCAAAGGCGTGTTTGCAACAGGCTTTAAACAATTAGGTGTCGTCTCCACAATGAAGATGCCTGCAATTGATCTCCAACATTGTCTGCATCTCGCTTTGATTGTACATTATGTCAGACTGCTGTTCGTCCATCTCTTGATGTTACCTTGCCATCTGTATCGTCGTCTAGCTCTTGCTTAATGTCCTGCGACCTTGCCCTCCAGTATGGTTTATATAAGTGTATTAAGTCAGGTCTTAGTCAGATTTGACTAAGCTACCATATGACTGTAGATAGCACCAAGTGCTTCCTGTTAGCGCCGATGTATTTTAACGTTTTTGTCTCAATAAAATACAATATATTCTGCTGCATATCCACATCTCCAGGGCCTTTAATCGACTAAGCAACCGGTTTCCCTTTCATCAGTCAACTCCACAATGAATTCACTAAGCAACTGACCTACTTCTGATGTTTCAGTCAGAGCAATGTGTGAGACTCGACAATCAATCACACATCGGTGTCAGCTACACAAATCAGTCTCAAATGACTATCAACCGGACAACATTCAGCTACAACAATAAGTCTAAAATGACCATCAAATGGTCACAGCATTTACAGTTACACCAGTCAGTTACACCAGTCAGGCTCAACTGACTATCAAATGGACAAAGCAATCAGCAACGATTAAGCCCAACTGATCATCAACCGTCACAACATTCGGCAAGCAGTAACATCATTTTAACTCACCATGCAAAATGAAACAAATTATGAAATAGACAACATGTGTAGACATACGTGAAAGACAGACAAACAGACACATATCTTATAACGAACTCAAGTCAGGTAATCAGAAATCACAGCGGGATTTCTTATTGATATTTTTGTGCGTTCATTAACGTTTTATTTACAATTATATTTTTGTCTTTAACCCTGTTTGTGTTGTCCCTTAAGAAGCTCACTGGGATTGACATGTTGGATTTGTGTGTTGTATTTTCGCGTATGTATTATATCTAAGCATAACATCATTTTCTTTTAGTATTATGTTGTTGTTATTTATTCATACTGATCATTTCCCCTATATGCTTTCTGCTCAACTGAACTGAGTTTTTTGTAAATTATGAACATTGTGTTTGTGTTTTATTTTCCTCACTCCCTGTCACTCTCTCTCTCTCTCTCTCTCTCTCTCTCTCTCTCTCTCTCTCTCTCTCTCTCTCTCTCTCTCTCTCTCGTCCTGTCTCTCTTTACCCGTCACTTTATCTCTATCTCGCTCTCTCTATCTCGTGATCTATCTCTCTATTTCTCCCCACGCCTCTCGCCTTCTCTCTCGTTCTCTATCTCTCTATATCTGATTCTCTCTTACCATCTCTCTCACTCTTTCTCTCGCTTTCTAGCGCTCTCTCGCTCTCTATCTCCCTCGCTCTCTATCTCTCTCACTGTCTATCTCTCTCGCTTTATATCGCTCTCTGTCGCTATTTCTCCCCCTCTCTCGCTCTCTATTTCTCTTGCTCTCTATCTCTCTCTCACTGTCTAGTCAGTCATCTCTCTCTAGTCATCTCTCTCTCTCACTTTCTATCGCTCCTCGCTCTCTGTCGCTATTTCTCCCCCTCTCTCGCCCTCTATCTCTCTCACTCTCTATCTCACTCGCTCTCTATCTCGCTCCCACTGCCTATCTCTCCCTCCGCCTTGCTCTCACTCTCTCTAGCTCTCTAATTCAAACTAACTGTTATCTCAACACGCGACCAGTGAGGTACAACTATCAACTCAACACGCGCTTGCAACAAACTAATTCAAAAACACTTTAATCAGATTCACCAATCGCAATAATCAATGTGGCGCACAATCAAACTATCGCTCCAACATCAGAGCAAACATCCATTCAACAGGCAAGGGTGACAATCCTGGCAAACCATCAAAATTCTGATTTGTGAAAACTCACGCAAGAAACGATCAAACAGAAACACTTAACAACGTCTGACAGATAACTCCGTTGAAGCTTGCAAACTCACGGTAATGAAAATATATAAATCCAGACAGACATCTGGCCACGCTATTGGAATTAGATCTATGAACAGACATGAACAGAATACAGACTCACACAATTTCCAACGGGAAGTTCCGTTAACATTTATAATACCGATCGCCATTGTGTATGTTAATGCAGTCGGCAACTCATTTCTTCCAAATTATATTTGGGTCACAACGTGTCTATTATTATTTCACATGATCAAATCTGTGCTTGTCTGACCGTGTCTTTCAGCAATTACCATATTCATGTCTTTCGTCTCATTTTAAAATCAGGTGGCGAAGTGGTCAAGCCGTTTGACTCGTGCTCCGAAGGTTGTCGGTTCGATTCCGGGCCGCACCCTTCGGTTTACGAATTAAATGTTTCGGAGACTCCTGTGGGTCGTCGCTAAAAGCTACGGAGTTCGTGCTTTGTGCGACGCTTTCCGCGCTGCGGAAAGAGGCCGAGCCAAATGGGATAAAACCCGGTGCAATGAAGTCGACCCTGTCGACTTTTAAGCGACTTTTTAAGCGACCAGAGTTGTGGATCATCTCAGTGTTCCTGTCTCGTCCATGCCATGTGGCCAAGCCATCCTGGTATTTTCCTCTCTGTCTTCCTCTTGGTCTGTTCCCGTCGATCTTGCCAGTTGTCACTAAGTTGTCCAATCCATTTCTTCTCATAACATGTCAAAAAAATGTTGACTGTCTGCGTCTAATTTCTCTAATCAATCTACAATTTTCATTTGCCTCCTGTAGTACTTGGTCATTGGTTTTTCTGTCTGTCCATGGTATTGTTTGCATTTTCCCCAGAAACCACAGTTCTGCAGCCATCAGATGTTTTTCAGCCTGACTGCTCATTGTCCAAGTTTCACATCCATACAAAAGAACAGGCTCTATGTATCCCCTCAACATTCTCTTTCTCGTTCCAATTGACATCTTTTTATTGGTAAGAATGTTTTTTATCTTGCTAAAGGCTACTATCGCCATGGCGATTCTTGTTCTAATCTCTTCAAAGCATCTCCCATCAGATGTTATGACTGTTCCGAGATAATTGTACCGATTCACTTGTTGAAGAATATTCCCATTTACTTGTATATTACATTGTGGTATTTCGTTCTTCCTAGTGACGACCATAATCTGTCTTTTTACAATGTAATTCTAACCCCAGTTGCTAACTGTGTACAATAACCGCATCTACCAATTGTTGCAGATCCTGTTCATTGTCTGCAATCAATATTTATCATCTGCATATCTAATATTATTGATGTTTCGTCCTCCAATGCTGATTCCATTTATATCTTCTACATTTCTGAAAATATTTTCACTGTATAGGAAAAAAGATATGGAAACATGACACATCCCTGCCTAACACTTCTCTTAATAGGTTGATATTATCCCACTTCATTATCAATCCTTATGGCAGCTTGTTGTTTCCAATATATGTTTTTTTATAAGTATAATGTCTTTCCCATCAATTTGTAGATCTGCAAGCATATCCACCATGTTGGCATGTCTAACTCTACCAAAAGCTTTTGTGTAGTCAATAAAGCAAAGATGTATATCCTTGTTTACTTCTATAGCACGTTCAATATCTGTTCACAGCATATACACAGCATTTACTGTACCCTTTCCTTCTACAAAGCCACATTGTTATTCCCCTATTTCAGGTTGTAATTTCTTCCTCACTCTTTGCATGATAATTCGTAGCAAAATCTTTGTGATGTGACTCATTATACTAATTGTTCTATGTTGTGCACATTCCAAGGCTCCTGATTTCTTTATGATTGCAATAAATACAGAGTTACATAATTCAGAAGGTATATCTCCAGTATCATATAATGTGTTCAGCAGTCTGGTGACTTGATCTATTGCATATTCTTCTAAAGCTTTAATCATTTCTGTTGTGATATTATCTGTACCGGGGACCTTGCCAGCTTTCATATGCTTAAGAACATTTCGAACCTCCATCTTCAAAATTGGCGGTCCTTCATGTTGACAAAATTATAGATAAATTTCCCAGTTTGATATAGGTGTTGCCTTTTGTTCAGTTCATATTTTCAAAATTATACAATAATTTCGCAGCTTGAAAATTTTTGTTATCTTCTTGTCTATTTCAGATTGTCAAAAGTATAGAGTAATTTAGGCTTCTGTATTTACAAACTTCTTTGTAGACAGATGGATAGGACACGTTAGGAGGATGGATGATGGTAGAATACCAAAGGACATCTTTTTTGGTGAATTACAGACGGGTAGGAGATCTCAGGGTCGGCCTCTACTACGATACAAAGATGTGTGTAAGCGGGACATGATTGATACAGGCATTGATAATGCACATTGGGAGCACGTCGCCGCTGAACGTGTTGCATGGAGGGCAACTATCAGAAATGGAATAGCGTGAGAGACGTAAGATGGTGCAAAATGGTGGAAGTGACCATGTTTTCACATGCACCTACTGTGGGCAAACATTTGCAGCAAGAATTGGCCTTACCAGCCACACTCGCCACCGCCATGGATCGTAGTTATTAAGCCTTTTTGAAGCACAATGTACCAAACTATCGTCTGTCAAGACGGAAAGGTGCCAATGAATGAATGAATGAATATGAATGATGAATGAATTTACAAATAGAGTCTGTCTGGCGAAGTTGTTACGCTACATGTCTCACGTCCGACGGCCGTGGGTTCAATTCCGGGCTACGTTGTCCAATCAACGAGTACAATCTTCTCGGAGACACCTAGAAGCCGTCACTGGAGCTACGTAGTTCGTAGCTACGTAGTTCTTTGTGTGACGTTTTCATCAGGTCTCTCCTGGGGATAGAGGCTGAGCCATATGGGATCAATTCCGGAAACTCTTGCCTCTTAACCCCTGTTAAACTGGATTTAAAACTCCTCGCTATGTGACGTAGAACTCATATATGATTTCGCCGTTGTCTGTCTACCTCTCTATATGTGTACACTGTATGTGCATTCTTATGAAACGATGCTGAATTCTGCTTGCAGTTCTCTAGGGCTCACGACACATCTTGAAACCTGCCAGCTGCACTAGCTTTTGTGTCTTTCCATAGATCTCGATCCTTGGCGTTCTGTATTAAGTCTAGGTATAATACTCTTTCATGCCACCGCCCCAGTTCATACAGAATCATTTCTCTGTGTGCGCACCTGCTTCTTATACCGCTTATAATTTCAGTTGTAACGATGTTATCCAATGTTATAATTATGATTACGTACACAACGTGTTCTTAAAAACACACCTAAGAAGAAAAATGACATCTACAGGGGACTCAACACCAGAAATATCATCTAGAATCGCACTGGCATCTGTTGTCTTCAATAAACTGTCAAACATCTGGAAGTCAAAGACACTCAGCAAAAACACGAAACTTAAATTCTTAAACTCTTGTGTGATTCCAGTGCTAGCGTATGGATGTGAAAATTGGAAATCAACGGTTGCTTTAGATTAAAAATTAGACAATTTTGAGAACAAATGTCTTAGAAGAATTCTAAACCTCCACTGGACAGATTTTAGAACCAATACGCAAATAAGACAAGATACTAAGCAAGATATTGTATCCAATTTTATAAGAAAACGCCGTTGGAACTACATCGGCCATGTACTCAGAATGGACAAGACAAGACTCGCCTATCAAGCCCTCATATGGACACCGGTGGGGAAAAAAAAACGGGGAAGACCAAGAGAGACCCTGCGTAGAACCATCATCAGAGAGGGCTCATTCAACGGCCAAATAAACATCCAAGATCAACAACAGGTGGCAGCGAACTGTCAGACATGGAGAGCCATGACTTCTGCCCTGTACGCCGCCTTTGGCTCAAGAGGAAAGATATATATATATATATATATATATATATATATATATATATATATATATATATATATATATATATATATATATATATATATATATATATGTGTGTAATTTTAAACTCTTTCACCTAACTACATCCATTACTTCAAGTAACACGTGCGTGGATCAGAAGCCACTAAACTTGCTAGCTTGGACAAAAGAGGGTTAACTAAGAACTGTCTGGGGCAGAATTAATTACCAGTTCTCTTTCTCTGCTTCTCCTTAACCTCCTGGATCTTAGGCCTTCGACCAACTCAGTCCAAGTCGTTCAATCCATTTCTAACTCCTGCAGTCCACTCTACAGAGTCCTAGTTGTATTCCCTTGTGTCTGTACTTCTCTCTTCCCCATGTCTTCTTGTGTCTTCCTCTATGTTGTTTTTCCCGTGTGTTCCACAGTAAGCACTTTCTTATTATACAATTAACAGGGTTTCTTAGCGTGTGTTTAATCCAGCGTGTATTCTATCCATAAAGGTATAAGAGTTAGCATAGCCAAGTTCTGGGATATAAAATGTTAACATAACCAAGTTCTGAGGTATACAAGAGTTAACATAACCAAGTTAGGGGATATTTTCGCTCGCTCGCTTTGAACTCAAGCGTAGGTAGTCCATACATACAATTTATAATAGTGATGGACTGAATTTTGCGTCTGGGTTAGTTTTCCCTAAAAACAGTCACCCTAGCCATCACTCCGAATTCAGAGGTACTGGGATATACAAGAGTTAACAAAGCCAAGTTCTAGGGTATACACGAGTTAACATGTTTGTTTTTTATGGTTACATATAAATCAGTTGAGATATTCAATATGTGGTTTTTTTGTTTCTTTTCATTAGTGTTCATATTTCCTGCAGCTCGTTAAACAATAGGGATGGCGGCATCACGCTAATCAAATACGGTGCCGGAAGGCAAGCATTATACTGCTAAAGCTAGCTAATGGTTGCCTTGCGGCACGGGTGTCATGTTAAAGTTAGTTAGTTGCTTATCCTTTACAAGACGTCGCAGTATTTGTGGGCTGTTTGTGATCTCTTGGCAGGTTACAGTTCAGTAGTTTGCCAATGCTTTCTGAACATGCCCAACATGAGAACTGGGGGAAATATCTTAGGGCATGTGGGCAGGTGTGATGGTGACCATGTCACTCACCGAGTGCCAGTTATAATCTATCAAATGTGTCAGTGTATGCCCAATGCGATAACAGATGTGTAAACGGGTCTTTTAATGTGATATCATTGACAAGTGGCTACTGCCATTTGCTGCCAGGATGGTCCCTTGCGGTGTATGGCAGGGTGGTCTTGAGCCCGAGAATTGAGGGCCGCTTGGCTGTGCAGTCGCCACGAACTATGCAGGTTAGAGTTTCATTTTTTGGCCCCGACAAAAAAAAAAAAATCCACGCCTCACCGAGGATTCGAACCCGGGTCTCCCTAAAGAGAATCTATTCTAGCCACTCGGCCAGCCGCTCGCCTTGAGAAGTTACCGACCTTTTTTAATGTTTAAAGTAGTCTTTATCTAGCTGTAATAAATTAAAAATACACATCCAAACATTCTCACTCACTCACACACACACACACACACACTCTCTCTCTCTCTCACACACACACACACACACAAGCACACGCGCACACACACACACACAAGCACACGCACACAAATACACACAAAAACGCGCACATATAAACAAACCATCATAAATGCACACAACCCACACACTCACACACACATACACACACACACACATACACACACAAACGCTCATACACACACAAACGCTCATAAACAAACACACGCACACAAATGCACACAAATACATACACACATACACACGCACGGTCAGGGCGACTGTAACGGGATCCGTTGACACACACATGGAAGCACAGCAACGCAGAAATGGTATAGTTGCTGCATTCATTGACTGTCTCTGTCATGGAAGGATATTTCGGTACATGGATGGTATAGATCCTGCTTCTATTGGCTGTCACAGTCACAGCGGGAAATTTCGGTACATGGATTGTGTCAAATCCTGCATTCATTGCCTGTCACAGTTACAGCGGGATATTTTGGATAGGGAAAGTTTGGCTGTAGATTTACAGGTGGCATTTAACTGAGTGACAGAGTGGTGCGTTATAAACCCAGAAAAGGCATTGTTTGTGTGGTACTCCCTGGATAACCGGATTGTGAAGGCAGATGTCCTATGTATTATTTTGAATGGATGTCCTCTTAGTAGAGAGATTAAATTGAAGTACTTGGGTATCACCTTCGACAGGTGTATGTCTTTTAAAGATCACGTGGAGGATTTAGTGGTGAAGGCAGGTATGGGTCTTAATGCTTTGAGGGGGGTGGCAGCAACCGGGGTAGAGCAGAGGATGCTTTACAGGCCATTTCAGCAGTTAATAATTTCTGTCATTGAGTATGCTTTGGGGCTTCTGACAGTATCACAGAGCCAGCTTGAAAGGTTGGAGCGAATACAAACTGCAGCCATTCGTGTGATTCTGGAGTGCACAAAGGACACACCAATTAAATGCAAGAGGCGTATCCTGGCGCAACCAACAATGGCGGATAGGCATGGTGTCCTTCAGGCCAAATGGTACCTGAAAGTTGCTGCAGATAGGGATCACCCCCTGCATGAAGCCGTGGATATGGTCAAGCGTCATGGACTAAGACGAGGCAGGTACTGGATGGCACAGGCAGAACTTTCTATACGTCAGGTGTGTGATCTGGAGGCCATCAATCGTGAAAAGGAATTGGTAAGGTACCAGCAGACAGGACGGACTTGCAAAATGTAATAGTGACACTGGGTCGTGAGTGCAGAGAATGGGCAGCGGGCCGCACAGAGTTTGAGGTGCAACAACTAATCCAGAATAATATGCATCAAAGTGACATGGTGATCTATACTGATGGATCAGTGGTGACAAACAGACGGAACGGTTTGGGTTTCATTGCAAAGAATAATGGACGATTCTTGAAAACGGAGAGTTTGACACATGAGAATGGAGGTGGAAGCAGTAACAGCGCAATTCCAAATTCAGTTTGTTAGAGGAGACCACTGCAACACAAACTGCCTTCGTCACGGACTCAAGGAGTATGCTTAGTAAAGTGGAGAAATGAATGTTTCGTGTGGAATGGATCACCTCGCTTCAGAGTTCACAGATTGCAAGAATTGTATAGATTGTTTGCCCTGACCATGCAGGAGTGCGGGGGGGGGGGGAATGAACAGGCTGATAGGCTGCCAGGGAATGCACTTCTTGGTGGTCAATTACTTATGGACAAGGGGGAGATGGTCGAGAGTCTGTGAGACAAGGTGGAGAAAGTAAAGTAGGGTAACAGATTGAGAACCCTTGTGTGGAAAGGATGAGATTGTGGGGGATTGGCAGGGGTTCTGGTAAAATCTCAAAACTGAGAGGGAAGACCAGGAGAACTTTCAATCAAATAGCAATGGGAACTATTGGTAGTGTGACTCTTCGCTGGCTTTTAAACGAGAGGACGGAGCGCGTCTGAGAATGTCCTGTGTGCAGTGATGTCAGTTCTTAGCTCAATTCAACTCTACAACAACTCAGTACAGGGATGGAATAGATCCTGCATTCATTGACTGTCACAGTCACAGCGGGTCATTTCAGTACAGGAACGGTATAGATCCTACTTCATTGACTGTCACAGTCACAGCGGGTTATTTCGGTACAGGAACGGTATAGATCCTACTTCATTGACTGTCACATTCACAGCGGGTTATTTCAGTACAGAGATGATATAGATCCTGCATTAATTGATTGTTATGTTCACAGCTGGATATGTGGGTAAAGGGATGGTATAGATCCTGCATTCATTGTTTTTTATAGTCAGAGCGGGATATTTTATTACATGGATGCTATAGATCCTGCATGCATTTATTGTTATAGTCACAGCGGGTAAAGAGATGGTATACATCCTGCATTCATTAACTGTCAATGTCACATTGGGATTTGTCCGTACATGTGTGGTATAGATCCTGCATTCATTGATTACCATAGTCACAGCCGTATATTTCGGTACAGAGATGGTATAGTTGCTGCATCCATTAACTGCCACAGTCACAATCACGGCGGGATATTTCGGTACAGGTTTGATACAGATCACAGCTCGGCAGCCTGTCTGTAGTGTTGTGCCGAAGAAAGTTTGCAAAGTCACTTAAAGTGCCAACTCCACCATGGTCTAATTCAAGCTAGTTTGTCTAAGTTTTGAAACCAGTATTTTTTCCTCCTTGTTTTCGATGTTATTTTAACAAAGCTGTATTACGTAATAACAATACCAACTTTTGTGCTAACGTTAACCAACTGTTCTAGTATAAATGTGGGACAGCCGAGTGAACCATAGAGATGGTGTTGAAGGTGATGAGGGTAGAGGTGAACATTGTGACTGAATTAGTTTCGTCAGAGTCCACATTTACTTAGTCTGCGTCAGATCGTACATTATTATCTGCAGTGTCAAACATCTTTCCATTTTACAGGTTGTAATAAATGGAATGGCTTTAAAAGATGTATGTACTTCGTGTCATGAGCAATTAAATTAACGCAAATATGATATAATTTACTGTACTTTAAATAACTCAGCATGTCATTGGAAATTATTTACGTGCCACGCGTGGCCTGAGTGCCGTTGATTACTACACCTGGTAATATATCCTGCATTCATTGGCTAACATTGCCACACGGAGATATTTCTCTACAATGCACTTCTCTAGACCATATAAAACAGCAACAAAACAGTACCAAAATAAGGATTGAAGTCTACGGAAATAAGGAAATTATTACGTATTATATTAGTCTGTATTATGTATCTTGTTCCGACCAATCAAGGTATGTGTGTATTGTGTTTGTTTGTGTGGGATTAGGGCAGTGCAAGCGCGTATGCGATTGCCTGCTGATTTATTTGGTAGCATCTATAACGCATCTGTTATTGCGCACTCACTTGAGAACAAGAAAGGAACAGATACACAAATGCAGTCTGACGGGCGCGGTTTGCCTGCGCCGGATTTCTCACCGACGTTGCGACCGGCCAATAATGATTTCATTAAAATACATGTGTTTTAAAACACCTCACATCCCATCAGACAATACTGCTTCCTTTCCTCTTTCTCGCCTTCGCTGTTCCACCTGACTTTCTTTATTTATCTTCTTTCTTTTCCCTTTTTCTTCTCCTCCTTATCCCTTAATAGTCTGCTTCTTCACCCCCACCCCCCACCCACCGTGTTTTTTTCCCGTTTCTCTTCTTTCTTTTTCTTTCTTGCTTTCCGTTTTCTTTCGCTATCTTATTTATTCACGCATCTTCTTCTTCTTAATTCCAATATCTCCATGGAACCGACCTATCGGTCTGCGGCAGAGAATCAGTTAATTATAATTTACGCAACCGTTGTTCTAGTAATATCTACACTAACGTTGTTCTAGTGATATCTACACTACCGTTGTTCTGGTAATATCTACACTACCGTTGTTCTGGTAATATCTACACTACCGTTGTTCTGTTAATATCTACACTACCGTTGTTCTGGTAATATCTACACTAACGTTGTTCTAGTAATAACTACACTACCGTTGTTCTAGTAATATCTACACTAACGTTGTTCTAGTGATATCTACACTACCGTTGTTCTGGTAATATCTACACTACCGTTGTTCTGGTAATATCTACACTACCGTTGTTCTGGTAATATCTACACTACCGTTGTTCTGTTAATATCTACACTACCGTTGTTCTGGTAATATCTACACTACCGTTGTTCTAGTAATAACTACACTACCATTATTCTAATAATATCTACAATATCGTTGTTCCATTAATATCTACACTACCATTGTTCTACTAACATCTACACGACTATTGTTCTAATAATATATACATCATTCAAGGTCAAACACACGTGGGAATGGACCAGACATGGTACACAATCATATGGACAAGCTGTATCATGTAAAATTCCGTTCCTTGAGCATTGAAATTGCGACGAAACAAAACACATAACACAATGACCCTAGTATGACGATACGTTGTCCTTTTGACTAAATGAGAGAGATATTATTCTTTGGATGTGAATCTATTAAGTTATATGTTCTCAGTCCACATTTAGACCACAATGGACAAAACATGTGGGTTTCTTCAAGGACATGTTAAGTTATATTTTCTGTCAGTCCACAATAGACAAAATATGTAGGGTACTTGAAGGACATCTTACGTCCTGAAGCCATGTTAGGACTCGTTCCCTCCTCAGATCGTTGAATCGGTCCTCACATATAACCCCTTCGAGTTCAATGGCCACTAATTTGATCAGCGCCATGGGTACGACAATGGGATCTAGATATGAATGCCTATTTATGGGACACTTGGAACAACTGACTGAAGAAAAGATATGACGGCCCTTCTTTTTACCGACGCTATATTGAAAGTGGAGGAACTCACTGGTTTCATAAATTGTGTCCAGAATTTCCGCCCGTAGATCAAATTCACTTGAGTAATGTCTACCACTTCCGTCAATTTTCTAGATATCACTATTAATATCAATCAAACAGGTCTCACTACCTCCGTATACTATAAGCCTACTGATGCTCACGGTTCCATCCCACCCAGACAGTTGCAAACATCATCCCATATTTCCAGCTACTTCGTCTTATTTGTCAGGACTTCGTGAATGAACAAAAAAGAGAGAACGTGGAAGGAATAGAGATGTGGTTCCTGAGATGAATGTGTTAATACCTTGGACTTCCAGTGTAACTAACAGCGATTGCCTGGAAGAGGCTAATGAAAATGTAGCATTATATGACGCACCATGCCGCCTTAACAGACGATAGTTTGTAAAATGCAGTTATACCTCTCTATAACGCAAAGCCTGGGCTGAATTTAGAGACCATGTGTTGCCCATGCAGCATGATTTCTCCCTCGCCTTGCCTAGTTTACTCAAGAGGAAAGGTAACCACAATACCTATGAAACAAAACAAAATGCAGAAGCTGCCGGATCAGAGGGGCAATACTCTAACTGTCCTCCTGTCGGAGCTTCCATCCTAGGCTAGTTACTGACCAACGCTTAGGGCCTGGTCTGCCCTACCATGACATTTAGGTTGCATTTTCTCCCACTAGGGTAAGGCTTGTACCCCAACATTATATATGACTGTAAGTAAGAGTCAAATAGCATACTTAAGAACTTAAGACATGTGATGATAAAAGAGACATTGGAGAACATCGTGACAACTGTAAAGATGAGTGTGGGAGAAGAAACAGGAGGCAGGCCGATATAAATTATGCTGGATGGTCTGAGACCGTGGCATCTAGGAATACCACATCCTGATGCTGGATGGACTGAGACGGTGGCATGGAATAATATTACATCATGATACTGGATGGACTGAGATAGTGGGATGGTGGGATACATTCAGCAGAGATGATCCAGAAAACAAATGATATTGTGTTATATGCGGAGATACATGATCCCCCATGCCAGTAGGCAGGACTCATAATGATGACACAGCTGTCTGGAAAATATGCCAGTATGTGTTAAACTTAGTCCGATGACACAGCTGTCTGGAAAATATGCCAGTATGTGTTAAACTTAGTCCGATGAAGATGAAACAAAGCACGTGACGCGTCTTTGCCTCCAGTCTTGATTGATCGCCGGAGCGCACGGGTCCTGATCACTCTAGATACCTTGGGATGGAACAGCTGGGCTGATTGATAATCAATAAGTGGACAGACAATGCACGATCCGACTGTTACCTGAGTGCTCAATAGACGTCAGGAAGCAAAACACTGGCGGCGAGTGAGTAGTTCTGGTGAAGGGATGGGAAGACGTGTTGAGAGGGATAGACAGAGCACAGAGAGAGAGAGAGAGAGAGAGAGAGAGAGAGAGAGAGAGAGAGAGAGAGAGAGAGAAAGGGATAAAATATAGAAGACGAACGAACGAACAAACAAACTTTATGTTTCATAGGGTTAAGAATTGGGCACGCAGACCGATCTGACATTCTGTCTTTCTATCACTCTCTTTCATACATTATTTCAGTCTTACATCACTTGAGGTTAACTGAAAATAACAACAATGTAAAAGGTATGCATTATGAAGGCATGTGAAATATGCAAAAAGCAATACTGCATGACTCACTAATATTAATGATTGACCTGGCAATTGTTATTAGCCATGGGGGACATACTGTTCTACCAAAAGGATGGACGGAAAGACAGACAAACAAGTACTGTAGGTATGTAGATAGGGCGAGAGACATAGATAGTCAGAGACAGATACATAGAGACAGACATACATATATAAGGACGGATGAATGGATAGATGGATGAGTGGATGGATGGATGGATGATGGATGGATGGATGGATGGATGGATGGATGGATGGATGGATGGAGGCAGGGATGGATGGATGGATGGATGGATGGATGGATGGATGGATGGATGGATGGATGGATGGATGGATGGATGGTCTCGCGGACAGACATACATGTTTGTATGGGGGAGAGAAAAGTATGATGAGTGGAAAACCAGAAAGAGAGAGAGCGAGAGAGAGAGAGAGAGAGAGAGAGAGAGAGAGAGAGAGAGAGAGAGAGAGAGAGAGAGAGACGCCAGACAGACGACGAGAAAGCAATAAATAGAGAAATGCCAGAGTAATAAATACATTATGAGAGGCAAAAATGGGTCATTGTGGAAACACCTGAAATTTCAATAGGAAATCGATATCGTGTGTTTGGATGCGATCTGTTTCAATGATGTTGCCATCTCGAAAATTGGTTAAAATAGCAGCTATTTGGATGCACCTAAGATTATAATTGATGTTACACCGCTTGACGCACGATTAGCTGTAAGAATGTGGGATCTCCTGGCGAAAGTGAGCCGAACCTGTCGAGTAGTTAGCATGCACAATTGCAGGCCGAACTGTGTCCCCCATTAAGGACTATACAGGAAGGCTCCGCTATACGTCGCTTTGGTTTTCGTCGTTTCGCTATGTCAAAGGAGGAGAAATATCAAGGATAGGAAGATACTTAGGTGCTCAAAGATGAAGAAGCGCAACACTGACTTCTATTGGGCCAGAGAAGAAAAGGATAATAAGAAGAAAGAGAGGAAGAGCACTTTATATATTCTCCTTAGTTACCAAGAAAACGGATAGAAAGTTAGACGGAAGATTCCAGGAGTTCTTTGGGCGGGGGATATAATGTTGTATACCCCAGACAAAACAGACAAAAGATTACACTGTTGGACTGTAACAGGATCAATGAGTTTACACAACAAACTATAAACTAAACAAAACAATTTAATAACAACAAAATTAGACCTTTACTGACAGAACTGCATGATTCAGGGACAAACAGACATCCTGATATGTCACACAAATAACATGTACAGAAATGGGAACATATGTTCCCACAGTGGATATCACTGCTGCCTATAATCGCTATGAACATGACCGGGTACCAATCCCCACAAACCAGCAAGGACATGGCAACAAAGGAGCCTCAACGTAAACAAAAACGGTAACCACAGATATGGATTATCTACTGATCCCATCTCAGGACTCATGGACAGTCGGTACTTACAGAAATGGGAATCTGAAATCCCACAGCTAGAGATAACTACTGCCTAACGCCAACCACAGGGACGGTGTCTAAATGATAGTGGAACTCCAACCATGTTCAGTTGAATCGAAGGGTACCCTCAGTACCCACACAGGACACCCGCATCACATGGGCCGACTGGGACCGGATACATCAAAGAACCATGATATAACTAATAACAGAACTATAACCCTAACAGCAGAGATATAATGGCATAAGCAGGTATAAACAGGTATACGAATGGGGGTGTGAGTGGCCTAAAACGACATTAACCAGAGCTGGGGCTCAAGTTTGCTCTACAATCAACAACTATGGCCAAGGATCACTACCTAGATTGATTGATTGATCGATTGATTTAGGAATTGACATCACAGCATTCGGGACATTCCCATAAGTGCTCCGTCCCCATCCTCAACAGCCAGCGAAGAGTTCCAATACTAATAGTACCAGTAGCAATCTGATTATAAGTCCGTCTCGCCTTTCCTCTGAGCGTTGAGCGTCGGCCAGATCCCCTCGTCACTCTTCTCTGTCACATTCTTGCCAGACCATGGTAAACCATTTGCTCCTCCGAGGTGTACATGTGCTCCCACAAGGCCGCAACCACGTCTGCCTTGTCATGTATCAATACTCCACTAAGTACTGCATAGCCAGCCAACCTGTCCGCCTGTTAATTTCACGGCACACTGGCATGCCCCGGAGAAAAGATCCAGGCGATGCTTGTCACACGTGACCTCCGAATCGAAGCAAGCCACTCCGCACGAAGCCTGCCCGTCCCCACCCTCGTCATCATGCTTTCTGAGTCAGTTACAATCACGATGTGTGTGTGTCGTATTCTCCATCCTGCGGAGAGCCGCAGTGACTGCCTCCACCTCCATTCTTAAGCTGGATGTTGTGGTATCATATGCCAGGCTCTCCTGCCTCAAACATCGACCATTAGCTTTGGCTATGAACCCCCAGCCACTTCTCTCACCTCTTGACACCGAACCATCTGTGTAGATAATTACATCACCCGGGTGAGCATTGTCCTGAATTAGTTGCTGGATTTCCACTTCCGTGGCCCCTGCTGGCCACTCCCTGCACTCCCGGCTTAATGTGATTATAACTCTGCACAAGTCTGACTGCTCCGCTGGCACTCTGACCCACTCCTCCCCACGCATAATGTTCTCCAAGGGGCACACCCGTCTGATTGTATCCTCCGCCTGAGCCATCCATGATTTCCCTCTTATCAGTCGCTGACCCTTAACTGCGTCCAGCGCCTCATGCAGTGAGTGATCTGTGTCTGCAGCTACTCTGAGGTATGCCTTCGCCTGCATCACCTTGAGCCTACAAGCAACAGTCGGCAGACCAAGAATGTAACGCATACACACTACTGTGGTGTCTCTAGTGTATCCCAGAATGACCCGCATAGCGTCGTTCTGTATGCCCTCTAACTTCACCAGCTGACTCTCTGAGACAGTGAGCAGACCTAATCTATAATCAATTACTGAGAAGATCACGTGCTGGTATAGTGTGAAAAGCATGTTCTGCTCTGTGTCGATTGCAGCCATAGTTGTAAGTGCACTGAGTCCCTTTTGAGATCTTGTCACAACCGTCTCCACATGGTCCTTGAAGGATAGGTTCCTGTCAAATGTGATCCCCAGATACTTCAGTTTGTTCTCTCTGCTGACATTTCTACCATCTATCGCGAGGCTTAGGACATCAGCTCTTACAATCCTGTTGTCCAGAGAGCACCACAAAACACCGCCTTTTCCGGGTGGATGACAGCACTCATTTCTGCGCACCAGTCAATCACTTTATCTACTGTCGCCTGTAACTCCTGGGCTGTTTGCTCTCTATCTCTCCCCCTGCCTGTATGCAAGAATATCATCTGCAAATGGTAGTATTCTTCCAACCCCTGGTGCTTCTAGGTTTGCAATCTTGCTCGTATACACGTTAAAGAGCACAGGTGAGATTGCAGATTCCTGTGGCAGTCCCGGGGTTAACATATATGGCTCTGAGGTCCATGCACCCAGACGGAGAGCAACCCGACGAGAGTGCAGGACGGCTGCTATCCAGTTCACCAACCAGGGATTGACCCCCTTCTCCATCAGTACGGTCATCAAAATATCATATCGAACTCTATTGTACGCATCCTCGAGATCAAGCGCTACCGCCATCGTTTCCTGTCTACTCTGGAACCCCTCATAAACTTCAAAGTCAAAAGTGGCTGTATTTGACCAGGTATCTTTTCCTGGCCTGTAGCTCCCCAGACCTCTTGGAAGAAACTTCCCCCTTTCCAAAAAATCCTGCAGCTTAACAGCGACTTTCTTCTCTAAAACCTTCCCAAATGTATTTTGAAGGGTGATGATCCTAAAGCCGCTAAGCTTTGACTGATCCTTGAATGGTTTTGTGAGAGGGATGAGATAGCTGTGCACCCAATCCTGCGGTACTGATGCTGTCCTAATGCTCTGGTTAAAGCAGTCGGTCATCTCCTCCAGGTCTGCATCGCTTAAACCCTTCATGTGGCCATACCTGACCCCATCGGGCAATGGTGCCGTGTCTTTTGCTTTTTTCAAAATGTGTTTAACATCTTCCACCCGTATGATGTCTTCATACTGCATATTCTTCGTGGTGCCGGATAACTCCTCTCTAACTGCATCCCTGGTGTCCGCATCATTATGATTGGTCTGCTCTAAAAATCTCTGGAGAAACGCCTCCCCTTTCTCTTTGTCTGTTGTCACGCGCACACCATCATCTCTATAAATTGTCCCCCACTGTCGTAGGCCGTAGGGTCACTAACTAGAGTGGGCTTACAAACTGCCAGTCATTTTCATGGATTTCCTATGTCCTTTTGGGCTTGTGTAACCCATCGACTGCGCTGTGGACCACAGGCCAGTCTTGACTAAATTTAGAGGCATTTGTTCAAGCCTCCCTATTTGATGGTATCTACATAATCGCTCCTTCGGCCACGGTTGTTACAGTTGGAGAGAGCGGGAAACTGACGTGCACTCCTATTTAACATTGTTTCCAGAGCGGCTTCTCATCATACCCTAGGGCATTGCAAGGGACGCCGGTATTGATAACATCACCATCATCATGTGTCACGTCAGGCGATCACAGCTATAACGTCGTTATCACAGTGGGACATATCTTCACTTTACGTCGCTACGTTCCGCTATAATGTCGTCACCTGTGTTGCTATGCTGCGTTAACGTCGCCATTTTACGTTTTGTGCTGCGCTTTTTTCCAGGATTTCATCGTGTGATCACCCATAATTATGAGTTCAAAGCGCACAGTAAGTGCTGATAGTGTGTTTGTTTGTAAGAGAGAACCAGGAAAAGTGTTATTCTTGAGGTGAAGTTAGATGTGTCACGTCATTTTGAGGCTTGCGACAGGTGTGTTGATATCGGTAAAGTCCATGGTTTACCCCCAACCACTGTAAAGACAATCCGTGCAGGTGCTGACAGAATCAAAGAGGGTGCTTTAAAAGTAACCCGTTTGAGTGCTTCCAAGATCGCTCTTATGGAGTACATGGAAGCACTATTGGCCGTCTGGATTGAAGACAAGAACGAACGGAATATGCATGTGAGCAAGATAGCTATCCACGAGAAAGTAAAGCTTCTCTATGAAGATCTAACTAAGAAAGCGGGTGAGAGCAGTACTAGAAGTGCTGATGATAGTTTTGAGGCGAGTCGTGATTTTAATGCCTATAAGTCCCAATAACTCCACCACTCGCCCTTCAACCCACCTCTGTTTAGCAAATAAATATCAACCATCAAAATAAACATTACATAATACATTGTATTTCATTTAATTCTATGGGAAACAGTGTTTCGCTATACGTTGTTTCACTTTAAGTCACGTTTTCCAAGAACGTAACCCCGTCGTTAACCGGGGCCTTCCTGTACTTGCTAATTGATCTGGGCACACAATGATAGCTATTTTGCGCTCGCTGGCCTTGAATTCAAGCGTAATCTATATACACTACGTGTGGTAGCAGCGGACTGGATTTTGCTTGTTGTTTAGCTTTTCCCTATTACCAGTGTCCTTCTTGTATTTTACGTCGCCAAGTCAAGGACGAGACGTCAACATGTTAGTCCAAATGACCGGTTGAAACGCGCGTTCTGACCCATTCGGCCATGCTGACTCCCAGCTCCAGGGTTGAGACAGCTTGACACCGTCACCAGCAACTCTCATGAAATGCAAACGCGGCCCGGCCCGCGTTCTATTGTCCACGTCATACCTGGCCTGCCGATTGGTCTTTACTTAAATGCGGCCAGCACAAAGTCCCTGATGCAGGTTTTATGCTTTGGTTAGACAACTGGCCGCTGGTCCGGTGTCATGCGTTCGATTCCTCATCGGGGCGGATGTTTACATCCGGTCTACAATGGGTAGCATGAAATGTTTTGGGAAGTAAAAGAAGTCGATGTGATATGGTCACATCACCCAGCAAGTGCCTACAGGTGTATAAACATCAATCAATCAATCATGTGCCATGCCGGAAAGCGTGGGCGGTCATGACTCGCCATTTCACTCGATCACCAGTGTCGTGGATCAGCTCAGTGTTCCTGTCTCGTCCATGCCATGTGGCCAAGCCATCGAGGTATTTTCCTCTCGGTCTTCCTCTTGGTCTGTTCCCTTCGATCTTGCCAGTTGTCAACAAGTTCTCCAATCCATTTCTTCTCATAACATGTCCAAATAATTTTGACTGTCTACGTCTAATTTCTTTAATCAGTTTACGATGTTCATTTGTCTCCTGTAGTACTTGGTCATTGGTTTTTTTGTCTGTCCATGGTATAAACATACACGTCTAAAACCATATGGGCAATGCGTCTTAACTGTTTAAGTGCCATGGGGTGATTAAACATGCAAAGCGACTTCTCGTATATGCCATGGGCTTATATATCGCCGACATGTTGGCATTGCGTTATAAGACGACATGTCTGCGACCATATTAACAGCTTGTAACTCTTAAGTGTGACACATCATACTTACCACTTTTCGATATCCATTTGTATTGGTCCAAATCTTTTTTTTTCTTTGTTTTTGGCACTGAATCTCTAACGGGGTATTTACTTGTTGCTACTTTATACCGCGGTGTCCAGAGAACCTAACCGGCCCTTTACTTTACCGTGTGCCCAGTATGTTTGAATGCATGTATATAGGGTCTCTTGCCATATAACTACCACCCAGCAAGGCTTGAAAAGGGATTCCTTTACTCCAGCATGAGAATGGAGGTAGAATCAGTAACACCAGCATACCGTTGGTTAGATGAGACCACTGTAACACACGTCGCATTTATTGCGGACATAAGGAGTATGCTTAGTAAGGTGGAGAAAGAAACGTTTCGTGTGGAATGGCTATCTTCGCTTCAGATGTCACTTTTTGTGAGAACTGTATGGATGTTTTGCCCTGGCCATGCGGGAGTGCGGGGAAAGAACAGGTTGATAGGCTGGCAAGGAATGCACCTCTTGGTTGTAGGCTACCTATTGACAAGAGAGAGGTGGTCGAGCGCTTGTGGGACCAGGTGGAGAAGGCGGTGGAACAGATTGAGAACCCGAATGGGGAAAGAATGATATTGCGGGGGATCGGCAGGGGTTCTGGAAAAATATCACAACTTTCAATCAGGAGAACTTTCAATCAGATAGCGGTGGCAACGATTAGCAGTTTGTCTCTTCCCTGGCTATTGAAAGGGGGAACGGAGAGCGTATGGAAACGTCCTGAGTGCAGTGATATCGGTTCTTAGCTCAACTAAATTCAACTCCTTTATTTGTAACTTCTTACCACGATAATGACTCATTGAACTGGTATTCCTTCATCGTTATCATCTTCCCTTTTTGCCGTCAGACAAACAGACAGACAGCTAGGTGGTGAGAGAGTTTAACGTCGTGGAGAGGAATGGTTCACGTCCGGCGCCCGATGGATGGCACTGGATAGCGCCATTCCCTGTGATTGTTCAGTCTTTGATGTCGTCAATCCATTTTCCTTTCGGGAGCCACTTTGCTCTCATAGCAGACAGGCATGTCATGTGTTTCAAACCTAGCTAGTGTCTTAAGCACTCTTGCATACGTGGTGTTGCCTATTCATCTTCAAACCAACTCCTATTGATGATTGCAGAGAGCTCACACATCCACTGCTCACACGAAGAGATCGGCTGTGTGTATACCGGAACCAGAATCGCGGGTAAATATGGTTTATGTTTGTGGGTTTCAAAATTTTCTGACGGCATTTTACTATTCGGTCTCCTGCTTTCGATTACCAGCTGTAGATGAATTTTTAATGTCTTCAGCGTCTAAATGGGTCCTTTAAGTTGATCGCCCTTGTCCGGGACGGTGAGGCATTCTATCCACTTCCTCAGGATCAGGGGACGTATGCCACCTTTATCTACGTTATAACAAATCCATTCGGTCCAGACTGTGACACGATATAGGTCAGTAGGAGACAGAAGAAGACCTCGTTACGTTTATGTCACTACTCCACCACCCGAGCCTGTATGCGTGTGTGTGTGTGTGTGTGTGTATGTGTGTGTTTACTACTCCACCACCCAATGCTGAGTGTGTGTGTGTGTGAATGTGTGTGTGTGTGTGTGCATACGCTAGTACTCCACCACCGAATGCTGAGCGTGTGTGTGTGTGTGTAAATGTGTGTGTGTGTAAATGTGTGTGTGTGTGTGTGTGTGTGTGTGTGTGTGTGTGTGTGTGCATACGCTAGTACTCCACCACATACTGCTAAATGTGTCTCAGTGTGTATATATACATGCTACTACTCCACCATACAATGCTGAATGTATGTGTGTGTATATGCTACTACTTCACCACCCAATGCTGAGTGCGTGCATGTGTGTATGTGTGTGTGTGTGTGTGTACGCTACTACTCCACCAACCAATGCTGAATGTGCGTGAGAGAGAGAGAGAGAGAGAGAGAGTGAGAGAGAGAGAGAGAGTGTATGTGTGTATACGCTAGTACTCCACCACCCAATTATGCTCGTGTGTGTGTGTTTGTGTGTGTGTGTGTGTGTGTGTAGTACTCCACCATCCAATGTTGAGTGTGTGGGTGTGTGTGTGCGTGTGTGTGTGTGTGTGTGCATAAGCTTCTACTCCACCACCCAATGTTGAGTGTGTGTGAGTGTATGTGTGTGTGTGTGTGTGTGGGGGGGGGGGGGGTGGGTGTGCGTGCATAAGCTACTACTCAACGACCCAATGCTGAGTGCACGTGTGTGTTTGTATGTATGTGTGTGTTTACGCTACTACTACACCACCTAATTCTGAGTGTATGTGAGAGTGTGCGTGTGTGTATACACTACTATTCCACCACCCAATGCTGTGTGTTTGTGAGTGGGTGTATATGAGTGTGTGCGTGTGTTAGTTAGTTATTCGCGGTTCCAACTTCACAGCAACGGGGCGTCCCCATTATGCTCCGTTCCTGTGCCAGTGAATATCACACAAAACGACTCCCACTGCCCAATGTGAAAAGTGGAAAAGACAGGAGTCTCGACAAACAACAGCCCGCACAGATACACTGTGCATAATGCCGCCGCCAGAATGTCAACACAATAGTCCCCCACGAAACATCCAGTTCATCTCTGATGGAATATACTACTTCACCACCCAATGCTGAGTGCGTGCATGTGTGTGTATGTGTAAGTGTGTGTGAATACACTACTATTCCACCACCCAATGCTGTGTGTTTGTGAGTGTGTGTATGAGTGTGTGCGTGTGTATGTGTATGTGTGTGTGAATACGCTACTATTCCACCATGAAATGCGGTGAGGGTGTATGTGTGTGCATACACGCTACTACTCCACCACCGAATGCTGAGCGCGCGCGTGTGTGTGTGTGTGTATGTGTGTGTGTATGTGTGTGTATGTGTGTGTGTATGTGTGTGTGTATGTGTGTGTGTGTGTGTGTGCATACGCTAGTACTCCACCACATACTGCTAAATGTGTCTCAGTGTGTATATATACATGCTACTACTCCACCATACAATGCTGAATGTATGTGTGTGTATATGCTACTACTTCACCACCCAATGCTGAGTGCGTGCATGTGTGTGTGTGTGTGTGTGTGTGTGTGTGTGTGTGTGTGTACGCTACTACTCCACCAAACAGTGCTGAATGTGTGTGTGTGCATGCTACTATTTCACCACCCAATTATGCTCATGTGTGTGTGTGTGTCTGTATGTGTGTGTATACGCTAGTACTCCACCACCCTATGCTGAATGTGCGTGAGATAGAGAGAGAGAGAGAGAGAGTGTATGTGTGTGTATACGCTAGTACTCCACCACTCAACTATGCTCGTGTGCGTGCATGTGTGCGTGCGTGCGTGCGTGTGTGTGCGTATGTTAATGAGTTTAACAGGGGAGAAAAAAACTGGGCACCTCAGCAACAGCAGAGTGGAGATGAGTTGAGTCAAGAACCGAAATCACAGCATTCGGGACATTCCCATACGTGCTCCGTCCTCATCTGCAACAGCCAGCAAAGAGTCCCAATGCTAATGGTACCAGTAGCAGTCTGATTATATGTCCGTCTGGACTTTCCTCGCTCGGAGTTTGTAATGTTAGTCAGATCATCTGGTCACTCTCTGCAGTTCGGTTATTTCCAGGTCGAGATGATCTACCTGTTCTTCTTGATTATACACGTGATCTCAAAGAGTCCCGAAAACTTTTGCCTTGTCATGCATCATTACCCCACCGAGCGGTGCAGACATAGCCAGTCTATCCGCCTGCTCGTTTCCCATCACACCAGCATGGGCTGAGAGGAAAATACAACAGATGCCCTCTATGTTTGATTGTTGAATGGAAGCCTGACAGTCGGCAACAGCAGATTGAAGATGTACTATACATGTGACATATGGAAGGGTTAAAGCCAGAGTAGAGATCAATACAGTTGAAATACAACAATGAGGAGTAACCGACCAGAAATTAGACATGGTTACCTTGACGTTCGCTGGAAGGCTTGGAAAGTCAGAATCATGTTACGGTCTGTGATAGTAATGCGAATGTGTTGTATCGATCAGTTAAAGCCCTAGCAGATTGGAGATGTATTAAAGATGTTACATATATCATATTTTAAGCCATACCAAAATTAAGATGTGCATATGTTACATACACAATATGTTAAGCCATACCAGAGTGAACATGCATTATAGAAATGACATATAGAACGTTTTAATCCAACAGAGTGAACATGTATAAGAGATGTGAAAGCCATACCAGAGTGAAGATATATTACAGATATGATTATACAACATTTTAAGCCTACAGAGTGAAGCTTTAGTAGAGATGTGACATACAGAACAGATAAAATCATAGCATAGTGCAGCTATATTATAAATGTGACATACATTGGGGACGTTCATTTGAAACTAGTTCCAATAGCTTTATTACTAAAGCATGAAAGAAACATTAACAGGTATGGTAGAATTAAACAAAGCATTCATTTTGAATGAATTATGCACCATGGGTTGGTCAGAAGAAGTCGCCGCAGGCATTCAGGCAAGCATCCCATTGCTTAGGTAGGCGGCGAATGCCGTCCGCAAAAAAGGATTGTGTTTGCTAACTGAACCAAGTGTTTACCGCGTTCATTACATCTGCATCTGTATGAAATCGTTGCCCCTTGAGAGCTTTTTTAATAGGTCCAAAAAAATTTGAATCACATGATGACAATTCAGGACTATAGGCTGGATGTTGCAGAATTTCCCACTTCTTCCTTGCTAATGCTTCCTTCACAATCTTTGCGACATACAGACGAGCATCATCGTGTCACGAAATCACACCGCGAGAAAGCATGCCGGGTCATTTATTCTTGATGGCTTTTTGCAGCTTGTCTAGTGTTTGCAAGTAGTGGGTAGAGTTGATGTTGACACCAGGTTCTTTAAAGTCGTTCAACAATAGTCATTCATGGTCAATCATAACCCTACCAGCGGAAACCTGTAATTTGAATTTTTTGGCTTTTGGTGATCCAGCATGCTTCCATTGCATGCTCTCTCCTTTGCTGCTCGGCTCAAAGTGGTGACACAATGATTCATCTCTGCCACTATGCGGAAGAGAAATGCATCACCCTCCACTCTGTAACGCAGCAAGTGGTTCAAACACCATCCCATGCGTTCCTCTTTTTGGTGGTCGGTCAACATCCGTGGTACCCACTGTGAACACACCTTCCGATATTGCAGTTTCTTACTAACGACCTTTTGAATTGTCCCAATTAACACATCAAATTCTTTAGCTAGCGAACGTACGCTTTGACAACGGTTCATCTGTACTGCTGCATCAATTTTGGCGATGGTTTTTCTGTTGCAACAATATGCGCTTGACCCGGCCGTTGACGATCTGTCGTGAACTGACGTCCTTTCCGAAACATTTGTGCCTAGTCTTTCACTGTTGTCTTCGAAAACACATTTGTTACCGTAAGCTGCCTGCATTCTTTGATGAATGTCCACTGGTCGACATCTTTCAAATGAAAGAAACTGAATCACCGCTCTTTGAGCTTCTTTGGACGGATTTTGGATCAATCCGGTCATTTTCTAAACGGCCAGAAACAGAACCTATGCTCCATAGGACGATAAACAAGTGTGCTTTTATTCATTGGTCAGTACTTATCACATGACTATGAAATGATCATGTTCAGCGTACGCAATTATGCGCGGTACGGCACGAACGGATTTCAAATGAACGTCCCTTATAGAACAGTTAAAGCCATAGTTTAGTGAAGCTGTAATAGAGATGTGATATATAGAACAGTTACAAATCAAAGTATAGTGACGCTGTATTAAAGATGTGACATACAGAAGAGTTAAAGTCATAAAAACTTCTCGTAAAATAAAGTATGACCCATAAAACGTTCAAAAGAAGGCAATATTGATATCTGCTGCGATTTTTATGAAGCCTGTTTCGATGTGAGTGAGTCAATCGTGGACAATCAATCAGTGCCAAACTGCATAGAGCCTGTACATCTGTGCTTCTATAGAAAAATGTTATTAACATCGTGCAAGGACGAAAACAGTCAAGAAGGCTGTGTAAAAGAAAGTAACCCACGATGAGAAATGGTTCCTCCTCGAATCGGACACTTACAATGCCTCGGTAATGTCACGATCATGGGAAATCCCGAATACTATTGTACACGACATGGTTCGAGGGGAGGGATACGGAGAGGAGTTGAAACGGAGGGGAGGGGGAGTGGAGACGGAGGTAAGGGGAGATAGAGGAAAGTCTGAATAGGAAATAACTAGCGGGAGGCGAGACAGGAGGCTGTGGACAATAATGAAGGCGAGAACCAAAGAGCACGGAAAATCAGACGGAGATAATTCACGAGTTGCGGACGCCATGCGGAGTTGTCTGTAGCGCGTGTGTAGCTAACACAGACACGCAAGCAGACCTACGAACAGACAGACAGATGATGAACAGAATGGTGGTTAGACAGACAGGCAGACAATCACGCAGGGAGACACACAGTCAGAGATATAGTCGGACGTGAAAGAATGACAAGATAGACATACAGATAGAGAAACAAACACACTTGCAGATAGAGAGACAGAGAGGCCGACTGAGGGACATACAGACAGATAGCATGAAAGATAGACAGACAGACATGAATGCAGACAGACAGACAGACAGACAGACATACGGACAGACAGACAGACAGATTGACAGACAGACAGACAGACAGACAGACTCATGGGTCTTCTGCACAATACGCATTATCCCAAAGCCCCCCCCCCCCGCCCCCACCCCACACCTCCACTACGTTTGCCTTTGCGTACACCAATACCACACCCAGCGATGCAGATCCAGCCAAGACGATGAACAGAATAACGGAAGGATAGACACTCAAATATTACAAGCAGACAGACGGATTGGCAGGCATGCAGAAATACAAACAGACAAGCAGACAGGCGGACGAACAGACATACTTTAGATGAACAGAATGCCGAACAGACAGACAACCACATAAGAAGGCAGACAGACAGACAAACAAATAAATATTAAAGATAAGATAGACAGATAGGCAGGTAGGAAGACAGACAGACATAGAAATAGATATGATAGATAGACAAGCAGGTGGGCAAGCATATAGAGAGATGGACGGACGGACGTGCAGACAGATGCACAAACACCCACAGTGGTGTAACTTATTCGTATCTAATGTATACGCTATAATTATCCTTGTTATTTTCCCCTCAGAAATTTCCGCTTGTCGGATTTTCGTTCGTTCTAACGTATATACTCTTGTACCTGTGCTTGTTCTAAGGTATGTACTCTAGTACCTGTGCTTGTTCTAAGGTATGTACTCTAGTACCTGTGTTTTTTCTATGTTATGTACTCTAGTCATGTATTTGTTCTAAGGTATTTACTCTAGTGCATGTGTTTGTTCTAAGGTATTTACTCTTGTGCCTGTGTTTGTTTTAAGGTATGTACTCTAGTACTAGTGTTTTTTCTAAGGTATTAATTCTAGTACCTGTGTTTCTTCTATGATATGTACTCTAGTGCATGTGTTTGTTCTAATGTATGTACTCTAGTCAATCAATCATGTGCCATGCCGGAAAGCGTGGGCGGTCATGATTCGCCATTTCACTCGATCACCAGAGTCGTGGATCAGCTCAGTGTTCCTGTTTCGTCCATGCCATGTGGCCAAGCCATCCAGGTATTTTCCTCTCGGTCTTCCTCTTGGTCTGTTCCCCTCGATCTTGCCAGCTGTCACCAAGTTCTCCAGTCCATTTCTTCTCATAACATGTCCAAAAAACCCTGACTGTCTACGTCTAATTTCTCTAATCAATCTACGATTTTCATTTATCTCCTGTTGTACTTGGTCATTGGTTTTTCTATCTGTCCATGGTATTCTTTGCATTTTCCTCAGAAACCACATTTTTGCAGCCATCAGATGTTTTTCAGATTGACTGCACATTGTCCAAGTTTCACATCCATCTAGTACATGTCTTTATTCTAAGGTACGTACTCTAGTACCTGTGTTTGTTCTAAGGTATGTACCCTTATGCCTGTGTTTGTTCTAAGGTATGTACTCTTATGCCTGTGTTTGTTCTAAGGTATGTACTCTTGTACCTGTATTTATTCTAAGGTACGTACTCTAGTACCTGTGTTTGTTCTAAGGTATGTACCCTTATGCCTGTGTTTGTTCTAAGGTATGTACTCTTATGCCTGTGTTTGTTCTAAGGTATGTACTCTTGTACCTGTATTTATTCTAAGGTATGTACTCTAGTGCATGTGTTTGTTCTAAGGTATGTACTCTTGTGCCTGTGTTGTTGGTTTTTACTTTTGTCTCCTAGGTTATATTGTATATCAATGCGTCGGACTTTAGTACTACAACTCATAATCTTCCAGAAAATTCAAAGCCAACAAACCAATCAACTATTTAGTCAGCCAGCCATCCAACCAACTAACTCATTGCTAACTGATAGTAAAATCCATACTTTGTCGTTACACCACCAGCAACTGATTACACGGGGTTCAATTGCCAAACCAACCGTCTGTCCCTCCTTTGCTATACAAGTATTCCTTTCACTCTACAAATGGCCACAGCTTCTACCGTATATCCCGATTCGAAGACAGTTATCGCCTGCAACTCCTTCTGCTCCAGTCTAGTGGTATTACTTTCCAGTAAATGATCGCTTGGAAACGACACATCGAATGCTAGATGCAAGCAATTTCCATTAATTATTAACTCAGATTTGTTGTTGTTCGTTTTGTCGTTTCACAGAAGTTGGCCATTTATTGTGAATCGCATATATCCAGGATCGATGATTTGCATCACTAGTGCAGTACAAGTTGGCATCAGTCACTGCCTTAAACCCATGGCTCTAGTGACAGTACAGTTATTTCAGCTCATACAGATTGCAATGCTATGCGTACTTAACCCACTAATGAAATAGCCAAAAGATCCGAACTCTCCAATGCTCAGACGTAACTCGGATACTAGTTCGTCCTGTAAGTAAAGGGCCTTTATACACGGCCTGGGCGCTTGCGGCGTATGTTGTTAGAGCCATATCGTTATAGACCAATCATAACTTTCTGGGTTATGTGGTCAGTTTCACGCCAGTCGCCTTTACTGTCCTTTGCATTTTCTAGTACCTATTTAAAGCTGGGTAGTTCTACGATACATTTTAAAAATACCTTGGATGCGGATTCGAACTTGTGCCCACCGACCGAACAGGCGAGCGTTTAACCACTACACCACCGAGGCTCTGGCCGCCCGTTTTCTATACACTTTAATTTCTAATGTGCCTCATAGATGACATTGCCGTGGATGCCCCCTCAGCTTATAGAAGAAACGATGGGAATGGGAATATAAGATATTGACTAGCACTCTCAGACAACGAAAATGTTGTATATGTTCTAGATGTAGATAATGATGATGATAACCAGTACGATGGTGGTGACGACGAAGACGACGATGATGAGTAGCATGTGTAATATTTCCTTACTGGATCAAATTGGCTGGGTGAGGTATTGACGCAAATGCAGACATAGTGTGGGGGGGGGGGAGGGGGCTGTGGGTTCATGCGAATTGTGCAGACGAACAGATAGAGCATCATGGCCTGGAGAGATTGGTGTTGCAGAAAGTAACCAGAGTATCTGGCCGACACACAGTTTTCCCAGAAAAGGCCAGACGGACACATAGTAACACTGCAGCTGGTATTATTGTTAATGGGACTCGTCGATGGTTGTTGAAGATAGGGACGGAGTGCCATATATCACTTACCGTGGCCACCTTTGAAATATGTCACTTATAGTGACGATATTGAAACATGTATACGCCTGGGCTCATCACCTGCTTAGTGAGGGGACGATTGAGCACCTATTCCTCCGTGCATTCAGGCCTACGAAATACGATGGTACTATCATACCATAGTCCCGAAGCAGAAAACTGTTTTAGGGCAATGTTTTGGTTTTTCCTAAACGAAATACAATCCGTAGAGCGGTAATAACTTAGTCGGATCATACTATCACATATCAGTTATTGCTGAATTAATGACGTTTATAAATGTAGGATACAGGCAGCACTTTGTTTGTTAGTTTGTTTGTTTGTATTTATGGTGTTAGTCAGCCAAACTCCCCAAAGATCTTAGGATTACCACAGTAACTGATGGTGGTTGTTGTGAATAGCCTGTCTTGTATTATTTTTCTGGCTTATGGTTTCTTCTACGGTCTCTTAGATTTCCTGAGATCTTCTCTCTCGGGGATTCTGTGACATTCGGTGTCTTCAGTACTTTTGTAAGGCTGAGTCTCAGAGGAACCAACCATTGTTAGATATAGACCCCGTCTATTCAGGGAGTTCACGCCAACTGAGCCAGACCATCTCACACCAGCCATTCCTGGACACATCATCGGCCGCAGGTTGTATTTTGTGACATTATTTTATATGTCTTTTAGCATGTTATATTCTTCTTTTGTTATAATATTATTAGTATTTTATCAAACTAATAGTATTTTCTCACACTATTAGTACTGTCTCATACTATTAGTATTTTCTCACACTATTAGAATGTTGCAACACCATTAGTATTGTGTCACACTGTTATTATATTGGCACACTATTAGTATTTCATCGCATTATTAGTATTCTCTCACACTATTAGTATTTCATCACACTTTTATAATTTATTCACACTATTAGTATGTTATCACACTATAAGTATTTCATCACAATATTAGTATTTTCTTACATTAATAGTATTTAATCAAACTACTAGTTTTTCAGTACACCTTTAGTATTTCATTACACTATTAGTATTTCATCTCACTATTGGTATTTCATCGCACTATTAGTCTTTCATCATACCACTAATATTTCATAACCCTTTTAGTATTTCATTACACTATTAGTATTTCATAACACTATTAATATGTATCACACTATTAATATCTTGTCACACTATTTGTATTTCATCACACTATTAATATGTATCATACTATTATTATCTTGTCACACTATTTGTATTTCATCACACCACTAGTATTTCATCACAATATTAGTATTTCACCACACTATTATACTTTATTCACGCTTTTAGTATTTCATCACATTATTAGTATTTCATTACACCATTAGTATTTCTTACATTATTAGTACTCCATCACACTACTAGTATTTCATTACACTATTAGTATTTCAACTCACTATTGGTATTTCATCATACCATTAGTCTTTCATTACACTAATAGTATTTCATCACACTATTAATGTGTTTTCACACTACAGCTAGTGCTCGACTTACGACCTATGCAACTTACGACCATTCGACTTTGCGACCACAATCACTAGCCATATTATATATATATATATATATATATATATATATATATATATATATATATATATATATATATATATATATATATATATATATATATATATATATATTTTTTTTTTTTTTTATTTTTTTTTGGAGGAAGATATTCCTTTCAAGATTTTATTGCTACTCGATAACCCGCCTGGACACCCACCACATCTAGGCGATCTCCATCCAGATGTAAAATTTGTTTTTCTTCCGCCAAACACGACTTCACTCATCCAAGGTTTGATTGCGACCGTGAAGGCCAACTATCTCCGAAGCACCTTCGAACTCGAGATTTTTGGAAACACTACAACATGTTAATGTGTATCAAGAATATCGCTACCGCCTGTGAGGCTGTGACGACAAAGTGCATGAATGGCATCTGGAAAAATTGTGTTAAGCGCTATATTAATGATTTTCATGGATTTGACAGTCAACATGAACTTGAAACGATTCGGGAAAAAATAGTAAAACTCGCCAAAGACCTTTCTTTGGAGTGTGAAATTTCAGATGTCGAAGAGTTGCTAGACAAAGAATCCGGAGAACTTACAAATGAAGAGTTAATCGAACTGGATGAAGAAAGAGTTGCGGAAGAAGAAAGAAGAGAAGCCAAGAAAGTACATGTTTATATATTTTGATGTTAATGACAATTTGATGTGTTTTGCGATTAGGAAAATGTTTCCTATAGTATTTTCCACACCTGTATTTTGTAAGTTTTGCAAATATTAAACCAGTTGTACATGTACAGTTAATGCAGTGTTTTTCTTAAACCTGAAGATGTAAAAATAAGAAACAAAATGGTGTAGAGATGATACAAATGGCACAAAATGAACATCGAAAATTATGATTTATAACAATAATAAAAGAAACGTATGATATAATTTAACTTAAATATTTTTATAACATCACTTCACATTACTGTACACATAGCGTACTCGACTTACGACCAAATCGAGTTAAGAACGGTCTGTCGGAACCGATCGTGGTCGTAAGTCGAGCACTAGCTGTATTAGTATTTCATCACACTATTAGTATTTCAGCACACCGTTAGTATTTTCTTACATTATTATTATTTCATCACACTACTAGAATTTCACAACAACTTTAGTCCTTTAAAAAGTCTTAAAAGTCGAGAGGATCGACTTCATTGCCCCGGGTTTTTTTCCTATGTGGTTCGGTCTCTTTCGGCAGGATGACCTGCCTAAAACTAATACCACGTGCAGCAGTCAGTAGTCAGTTAGATTATTTAGTAGTAATTGAAAACAACACTAAAAGCGGAAGTTCGTCATAATATGATGGCACATGTCGAATTATGAATTCGCTAATGGGCCACATTTATGCCCCTAAATTTGTTTTTCCTATCACAAAGCATTTAAGGAGAATTTAAATAATTAAATTAAAAAGAATAATAATTATAACTAAATAGAAAATAGTGTTTATATTATTCTTCTCAGTACATTCTGGCCGGTGTGTTACTGGAATTTTCAATTTTGTGAAAAATATGTGCTTCACAATAGTATGTTTTAATTGTGTTTTATTCGTGTTATGCAGCAGTTCTTGTGATATTCTTCAACACAAGTGGTGTGTGTAACATTATTCAGTAAATTAAACAGTATCAACATAAGAGGATTATAAATAAAGCCTTTGTAAGTGACATTTAAAAAAAAATAATTTTTACCTCTTTAATTTCAGTTGTTATTACTAAACCTCTCATTAATGTCATAATATTTCTAACCTATCAATTAATTATTAACACTGTCGTGTTCCTGATGCAATATTCTTTAATGTGATATATAATACAATACATCTGCTTCCATTTAAACAATATTTTAAGTATTATTGTAATACACCCCTACTTCCCATTTTCTGCCATTTCTGTTTGGTCAGGACCACTTTTTTGTTTGGCAGGCAATCAGTTAATGTATTGTCACACTGTTAATATTTTGTTACAATAGTTGTATTTAATCAGACACTTCATATTGTATTTGACTATTAGTATCTTCGCACACTAATTACGTTTTCTAACACTATTAATAAATTATCATAATATTAATATTTTGTCACACTACTAATATTTTGTTACAATTGTTTTATTTTATAGTTAGTTAGTCGAGGTTCCAACTTCACGGCAACGGGTTGTCCCCATTATGCTCCATTCCTGTGCCAGTGAATATCACACAAAATGCTCCCCACTGTCCAGTGTGAAAAGTGGATTAGACAGGAGTCTCGGCGATCCAACAGCCGGCATAGGTACACTATGCATAATGCCGCCGCCAGAATGCCAACACAAAATTAATCCACGAAAACCACAGTTCATCGTCGATGGACTCTGGAGTCACCAGAGAGACTTCATTAACCCGGGTTTTCTCACATGGCTCGGTCTTTTACCGCAGGGCGACCCACCGAAAGTATCCCATTACGCACGTACGCCGTAGCTTCAGCGCCGACTCCCAGGAGTCTCCTAAAAAATGACTCGCGAACCGAAAAAGCAAATCTGTCAATTCAGCAACAGCCGGTAGCCATTGTTCCGAACATGCAGGACACTGTACACACATGTTTTATTTTTTCCGACAAGTTACTTTTTATTTAACCATTATTATTTAACGTGCATGAAGTATTTTATCAAACTTCCAGTATGTTATCATGCTTTTAGTGTTGGTTTTCATTGCACTACTAGCACATGTATTCTAACTACGTATAGTATTTTACCACAATTAATATTGTATCAGATTGCTAGTATTTCAGCTGTGTATATTATTGATCGCCGGTCTCCCTGGCGAAGGTGTTAACGACTTTCTCCGTAATCCCGTATATCCACGTGAGGAAAACAGCTGCCCGAGATTCGGCAACAGATCGCTTCGCGTTGGCTACTTACGGGGTATGTGAGCCGGTCGCTCAGAAAGCAATGGCAACCTGCTGATCGTAATCTTGCCAAGAACATAAATTTTTTTTTCGCATTTCCTTTACATGACATCGCTGTCAACATCAGCATCTTTCAGCTGATTGTTGATTTCTTGGCAAAATTACGCTCAGTAGTTTGCCATTGCTTTCTGAGCAACCAGCTCACATACCCCGTAAGTTACCGACGTGGAGAGAACCTCTACCAATTCTCGCGCAGGTCACGTCATGGTTCACGAGTATACGGGATTACGGAGAAAGTCGTGTAATCCCTAGACCAGAGAGACCAGCAAGAACATCAACAGCAGCTGAAAAATGCTGGTGTTGACAGCAACGTCCTGTAAAGGATAAGCAACTTTTTAAAAAAAAATATATTATTGACCACAATTATTATTTTATCATATTAATAGTATTTCAGCTGTGTATATTATTACATCACAATTAGAATTTTATTATATTGCTAGTATTTCAGCTGTGTAAATTAATATACCACAATTAGTATTTTATGATACTTCTATCATGTCACCAGCACGCTATTTACGATTTCTTGATTGTTGTTGACTGCCATAGTTTGTAAAACAATCAAATACAGATGTTCTATAAAAACTGGGAATAAAAAGAGAGTTGATGAAAGAAATAAAAAAAGAGGCAAGTGAAATATTTCGGCCACGTTAAAAGACATAACACTCGTATAAAAACTATAGGCCTACTGGAGGGCAAGGTTAAGGAAAAGCGAGCAAGAGATAGACAACGATACAAATGGGAAGATAATATCACGAGATTGACGAACATCAGTCTGACAGAATATACAGTTAAGACGAGAGACACACAGTGTTAGAGATCCATTGCAGCCAACTTCATTGTGGAGACGGCGCCTGATTGATTGACTAATTGAAAACAGGCAGTTTGTCATTGCTTTCCGTCGAGGCAGTGACCATCCTGGTAGGTGACCAAAAGTCGTTATCTCTATATACAGATCCTGCGTCTACCGCGGCGAGATTGGGACCAGAATCAACAACTATCTCTCGAAGGCTCGCAAGGTCACTACGCCACATGGTCTCAAGAGTTTCTCGTTTGGAGTCTCACGGCTGGTCTACTTTGCCCAAGGTTGTGGTGTTGGCTAGCGCAGACGATGAGGTGCCCTGCTTCTTCTTTCATATGGGATATCGCTACTACACACAATGCGTGTGTGCGTGCACACACACACACACACACACACACACACACACACACACACATAAGCACACCAATCTCATAGCAAGAAGCCGGTCAGTGTATGTGGAGTGTTAGGACAATAATATTTGTGTAGGTATGAACGCATGGTGGTTTTCAACCTTTTTTTTTGGCCCATGCACCCCTTTACCATATGTTCAGGATGTCGTTACACCGCTTTTATTTTCCCTCCTTATAAATCTCTCTCTCTCTCTCTCTCTCTCTCTCTCTCTCTCTCTCTCTCTCTCTCTCTCTTTCTCTCTCTCTCTCTCTCTCTCTCTCTCTCGCTCTCTCTCTCCCCCTTTTTACACACCTACACAGTATACGTAACAAATGGACTCTAAATTTAATAACACATACAAGAATAAGTCTATACGTCAACATAAAACGTGATTTGCAGATCTATTTACGTTATACAATGAATTTAAGAAGGGCGAGAAGTACAGAACCGTAAAGTATGGAGGGGAAAACACTATGAAGTAATCGGTTCTTGTATTAACGCGATCTTGAACCCAAGGGGGATGGGGATTCCCCACCTGTTGAGAACCACAGCTTTACACGACGTGGCAGCCAACGCCATCATTTTTCGGCTGTTTGTGATTCCTGGGAAAGTTTAAGTTCAGTAGTTTGCCATTGCTTAATGAACGATCGGCACCCATACCATTGTATGGAAATAAACGCAAGCCGGATCTGCTTCCAAATCGCCCTCAACTGTGTGTCGAAAGCGGTATGCGGGATTACGAATTGCGTCCGGCCAGAGACGACCATGGTTAGTTGGACTGAAATGTTGAGGTCTTGTCCTTGACTTGGGGACGTACATTACAAGTATCTCTGAAGTTGGAGTGGGCCCGCCTGATGGCGAGGGACACTGGTAATAAGGAAAGCTAATCCACACGCAAAAATCAGTCCAGTGCACTAGAATGTAGTAGTAAGTGTATGGACTATGCTTGATTTCAAAGCGAGAGAACTCCAAAAATAATGTTCACTGTACAATGAGAACAAAGCAGGAGACATTGCACGACAGAGTAGGTAGTCAACTGTATTCTTTCATAGCGAATGATGAGAGCTGGCATCGAACCTATGTTCTACCGCACTCGTGGCATTGCCAGCGTGACGATATATTGCCACCATGAGCTGTTAATGACATTAATCACCATTACTCCCTATGGACAACAATCACCTTTAAATTAATAAGCTTGTGAGGGTAAAACCGCGGGCAGCCGCTATTTGCGGCTGACTCAGTCATAGGATTATGAATCTGAAAATGAAAAAATAATGACATCACTAAAAGCTATACTCGGGTAACTGATGCGAGAGCCAACGACCTGTCTGTCGTAATACCAACCACAGTACGGAGAATTATACATAGAGATGACGTTGATGGTGGATGTTGGAGACTAGATACAATCGACCTTCAGCGCGGAGATGGCACATCATAGACGATGGTGGTCCTGGTGATGAAGATGGTGATAATTATAATGATGATGGTAGCGGTTTTGGTGGTAATGGCGATGTTAAAAGTGGTGGTAGAGATGATGTTGTTAAAAGTGGTGGTAGAGATGATGTTGTTAAAAGTGGTAGTGGAGATGTTGTAAAAAAGTAGTGGTGGAGATGATGTTATTAAAAGTGGTGGTGGAGATGATGTTGTTAACAGTGGTGGTGATGATGTTGTTAAAAGTGTTGGAGATGATACTGTTAAAAGTGGTGGTGGAGATGATGTTGTTAAAAGTGGTGGTGGAGATGATGTTGTTAAAAGTGGTGGTGGAGATGATGTTGTTAAAAGTGGTGGTGGAGATGATGTTGTTAAAAGTGGTGGTGGAGACGATGTTGTTAACAGTGGTGGTAGAGATGATGTTGTTAAAAGTGGTGGTGGAGATGATGTTGTTAAAAGTTTTTGTGGAGATGATGATGTTAAAACTGGTGGTAGAGATGATGTTAAAAGTGGCGGTGGAGATGATGTTGTTAAAAGTGGTGGTGGAAATGATGTTGTTAAAAGTGGTTTAGATGATATTATTAAAAGTAGTGGTGGAGATGATGTTGTTAAAAGTGGTGCTGGAGATGATGTTGTTAAAAGTGGTGATGGAGATGATGTTGTTAAAAGTGGTGGTGGAGATGATGTTAAAAGTGGTCGTGGATGTGATGTTGTTATAAGTGGTGGTGGAGATGATGTGGTTAAAAGAGGTGGTGGAGAGGATGTTGTTAAAAGTGGTGGTGGAGATGATAATGTTGTTGAAAGTGGTGGTGGAGATGATGTTAAAAGTGGTGGTGGAGAGATGTTGTTAAAAGTGGTGGTGGAGATGATGTTGTTAAAAGTGGTGGTGGAAATGATGTTGTTAAAAGTGGTGGCGGAAATGATGTTGTTAAAAGTGGTTGTGGGGATGATGTTAAAAGTGGTGGTGGAGATGATGTTGTTAAAAGTGGTGGTGGAGATGATGTTGTTAAAAGTGGTGGTGGAGATGATGTTGTTAAAAGTGGTGGTGGAAATGATGTTGTTAAAAGTGGTGGTGGAGATGATGTTGTTAAAAGTGGTGGTGGAAATAATGTTGCTAAAAGTGGTGGTGGAGATGATGTTGTTAAAAGTGGTGGTGGAAATAATGTTGTTAAAAGTGGTGGTGGAGATGATGTTGTTGTTAAAAGTGGTGGTGGAGATGATGTTGTTAAAAGTGGTGGTGGAGATGATGTTGTTAAAAGTGGTGGTGGAAATGATGTTGTTAAAAGTGGTGGTGGAAATGATGTTGTTAAAAGTGGTGGTGGAGATGATGTTGTTAAAAGTGGTGGTGGAGATGATGTTGTTAAAAGTGGTGGTGGAGATGATGTTGTTAAAAGTGGTGGTGGAAATGATGTTGTTAAAAGTGGTGGTGGAAATGATGTTGTTAAAAGTGGTGGTGGAGATGATGTTAAAAGTGGTGGTGGAGATGATGTTGTTAAAAGTGGTGGTGGAGATGATGTTGTTAAAAGTGGTGGTGGAAATGATGTTGTTAAAAGTGGTTTAGATGATATTATTAAAAGTCGTGGTGGAGATGATGTTGTTAAAAGTGGTGGTGGAGATGATGTTGTTAAAAGTGGTGGTGGAAATGATGTTGTTAAAAGTGGTTTAGATGATATTATTAAAAGTGGTGGTGGAGATGATGTTGTTAAAACTGGTGCTGGAGATGATGTTGTTAAAAGTGGTGGTGGAAATGATGTTGTTAAAAGTGGTTTAGATGATATTATTAAAAGTTGTGGTGGAGATGATGTTGTTAAAAGTGGTGGTGGAGATGATGTTGTTAAAAGTGGTGGTGGAAATGATGTTGTTAAAAGTGGTTTAGATGATATTATTAAAAGTGGTGGTGGAGATGATGTTGTTAAAAGTGGCGGTGGAGATTGTCACAAAATAAAACACCGCGTTTGACCAGCTGATTACTATAAGAGGATTTCTGATTAAACGGACGATCTGCTAAGCGACAATTGTTTCAACTAATACAGAGAAAACATTCATAGTTGTGGCTGCACGTGTTCCCAAACAGTTCGGGCATAAATAACAGCTGTACTTGTACATCTGGTCAGCAAAAATAGGAACATTCGGAAGTGAGATGAATGCATACATCGCTTTGACAGTTTATCAACAGTCAGAGACAACCGGAATTGGCAGCTAGGGACAGGTAACAGTCCATCTGTCAATTAGAGTTTCCCGACATCAAACAGAAATGGCAGCGGTGATTGTCACCAGTCGACAGAAGATTGACGGCTGGTTATCGGCAACTGTTGTTGGGAGTATACAGGATCTCGCTGGCTTGTTTTGGGACTCTAAACAACTGATGACAACTCTGACATTGATGGAGCCAGGGAAAATAGATTCTTGACAATGGATGATATGCCCAAATAACACCTGCAGGACATCAACCATGTCACGTGACCAATTTTAGGGGTTTGCCAGAAAACCATGATTGGAGAGGACAGTTGAACTCAAACCTTGGATTTTAGCGGACGTGCCTCGGCACTGCGGTTCTATTGGAATAATGTCTACCGTGTGCTTATTAGTGGATTTAATGGTTCACGTTCCTGTCATGGCAATTTGTGGATGTGATTTGTTAGACTGCAGTGTTGCCTAAGGTAGTATACTATGTAATTAGTCCTAATTAATTTAGGCGGTAGCATGGTGAAAACTAGAGTAGTGAAGTGATATTGGCTCTGCTAGGGTGAATAGAATACTGAGGTTGCCCTCTGTTTATTGGTCTTTCCTTATCATAGCCTGATTCGGACGTAGGTGAGAAGCTATAAGGCTCTCTGACAGAGTAGTTAGCTGTAAAATAACAGAGCAGGGTAATAAGCTTACACCCAGCCGGTAGGATCAGTGACTAGTGCTCTCACATGATGTGTTGGTTTTCCCACAGGTTCCCCACCAGTTACTAGGAAACTCAACACTGGTTTTGAAGAAGTGCACTCCAATTGGACGACCACCAGTTGGACTCTAAAATGATTCTTACGGAAAAGGAATAACGTCCGAGAAGAAAGATGGTATATGTTTACGCTGGACTCATACTCAGAAGGATTCACCATGGCATGGCCCAGAAGAGCCAGCCAATATAACGACTCCTGCGTGGTATGGTTCACATAGGATGGGTGATGATTGTTGATATATCACACATCAGACAAACATTATTTAAGGAACGAGAACATTAACGGATAAGTCACATCGTGTGCTAGATTCCAGTGTAATATTACATATGACATATACTTGAACCTATATGAACACTAGTTAGGATCAAGTGTAGAAACATTAACAGTAAAACCTAAATACACTACAAAGGATTTGTGCATTCTTTAGGACCGATAGGAACTTACAAAGTTAGTTTGCAACCAGTCCGTGATCAATCTGTAATTACAAACAGTATCTATTTCGGATGATCATGAGGATGGATTACTAGGTGGCTACCGATGACAGTCAGTATCCGGCAAGAGGGTTTCGACACTGGGTGAGGTGCACTGGTTATGATTTAATGTGCTGTGGTGTGCCTTTGCAATGAAGAAACTATGCTATTATCTGAAAGTCCGATCATACACACATTATAGAACACATCACACATTTTCTTTGCATACACGCCTTACGTACATTACACAATTTTCTTTTAATAAATTAATCTTTATTAATTTTCAGAAGCAAGAGTTGTTGAATATGTTGCGTTGGGGAAGTATGAGAGGGGGGGGGGCATAGTACGACAGTGAGAGAGTGATAGGGAAAGGTGTCCATAGGCTGATGGAGTGTGTTGGACGGAAGCTGGTGGATTCTCCAAGATATTGATAAGGGAAAAAATATTATAATGTGGGTGTTGACTCTCCTCACTCCAGGGACGACACTTTAAAGGAGGACACGACATTATTGGGGGCTCGTAAACGGAATCCTTGGACAGCGGGATCTCTCGTAAACGTGATCCTTGGACAGCGGGATCTCTCGTAAACGTGATCTTTGGACAGTGGGATCCTCGGACAACGGGGTCCTTTGACACGGGATCCTTAGTTATAAACGGAGATATCATATTGGAGAATCCAGCTAGAGTGAATGTGGATAGGGGTTAGGACTAATATCTTACCTGTTCACACTTCACACGTCTGCATAGGTCTGTGGTCCTGATTCTACTCTTGTCACTGAGTGAATGTGCTGTGTGTGGTAATATCTAGATTTATAGTACTTGTTCATATATCTATATAGTAATTGCAGTTATATTGTACTCGACCTGCTGGCTTACCTCTCTGTAAAATGGCCACCCCTAAACTAACCACTGCAGAATTAAAGGCAAAGGGGGAAGAAATGGGACTGTCGAGTTCTGCTCTAACGGATTACATACAGGAAGTGGAGAGAGATTATAGTCAAGCAGAAAGGGAAGATCGAAAGGCCGAGTTGGAATTGAGAAGGATGGAGTTGGAACAAGAAGCTAGGAAATTGGAAGCAGAGCAGGCTGCTAGGAAACTTGAAGCTGAGCAGGCTGCTAGGAAACTTGAAGCTGAGCAGGCTGCTAGGAAACTTGAAGCTGAGCAGGCTGCTAGGAAACTTGAAGCTGAGCAGGCTGCTAGGAAACTTGAAGCGGAACAGGCTGCTAAAAAACTTGAAGCTGAACAGGCTGCTAAGAAATTAGAAGCTGAACAGGAAGCACAGAAAAGGGAGCACGAGTACCGGATGAGGGAACTCGAGTTGAAGAGTCAATCTAATGGGGAAACTGAGGGAGCAGTTGGAGGTTCCTCCATCTCAGGCTCAACATCAGTAGGTGGACATGGGTATCATGCTATGAAGTTTCCTTTAGCGGTCTACGAGGAGGACAAAGAGAAGATTGACCAGTACCTTTAACGCTTCGAGGCAATGTCTGTTGCTATGGGCCTGGAGCGTAACAAATGGAATCTCAAGCTATCCCAGGGATTACGCGGGACCGGCTACGAGGTCTATTCTCGCCTGCCACCAGGACATGAGAACAATTACGACGAATTAAAGACGGCTCTGCTGAAACGATTCTAGGTTACGTCACATACCTACCGGAAAAAATTTCGAGCAGCGAAACGAGAACCGGGGGAGTTGTTTGCCGCCTACAATTTGCGTCTAAAATCTTATCTCCATAAGTGGATGGATTTGGCTGGGTTCGCACATGACTATGAGAGTCTGGAAGAGCTCATGGTGGTCGACCAGCTGAAGAAGCAAATGTCTAAACCTCTCAGGACGTTCCTGGGAGAACAAGGAGCGGAACGTATTGACCTCGTGAATAAATTAGGAGAACGGTTCGTCGAGGTACATGGGGAGGCAGGGGAAAACATTTCCACCAACACCAAAAGTCAGGAGAAACATGACAAGAAAAAAGCCAAAAACTCAGGAACCAAAAAGTGGGAACCTTATGTGCAAACATCAGAGGATAGTTCAGAGAAGAAGAAGGAGGGAAGCAAGAGCACTTCAAGCTCTACACCAAAACGACCGTGGTCGGAGAAGTGGTGTTCAATTTGTAAGTCACCCTCTCACAATACGAGGGATTGCAAATCGAAGGCTAAGAACCCTCACTTCGCAGCATGTCAAGTGACTTCCAAGGAGGTTGTCACGGAAAATGCCAAGGTCAACAAGGAAGCTCGCCACCAGGAGAGCTCACTCAAGTCCGACAATAGAAAATCTAGGACAGGGAAATGGTGCAACCAATTCAAGTCAAATACGCACAATGCTATTGACTGCAGGGGAAAGTCAGGAGACTCTAAATTCGTCGTGTGCCCCGGGAAACCTAAGGTGGAGCCCACCGAACAGGTCGAGGCCGAGGAAGAGACTCCAGACCAGGAAAAACCACCTGTAGTGGAATTGGTAGTTGTTAACAGTCGTCAAGTGGAGTGTTTGTATGACACAGGACTGGACGGGGAGGCCGTGATTTCTGCGGATCTGGTACATCCAGAACAATTCACTGGTGAGACCATGGAGATACAGCCTGCACAGAAGAGTGCTGTGGCCATGAAGTTGCCCATTGCTAATGTGGAGATTCGGTCAAGGTATGTCATCGACACCATCAAGGCCGCTGTATTGACCGATCCCATTTTTCCAGTAATCCTTGGTTGCAGGTATGTCTTTCTGGGAATGCCCAGGGAGCCAATCCATATGGGAGCAATACAGACTCACTCTCAGACGAGAACGGAAGAGGCAGAAGCAATTGTGACTAACCCAATGCCGGGGGAGCTACGAACTGCCCAGAGTGAGGATGATACTTTACGTCCTTGCTACAGAAAGCTGCAGAAAAGTGCTGATCCACCAGGACGGGGACAGTACTACATGAAGAATAGGATACTCTACAGGAGAGCAGGAAGGGGAGACAACCTATACGGTCAGTTGGTCATCCTGAAAGCTCACCGGTCCCAGATTCTTCATATGGGGCATACCATCTCCTTTAGTGGACACATGGGTATTGCCGCCACCATGCAGCGGATTTCCTGCCATTACTATTGGCCGGGAATGACAGATGATATGCGTCGGTATGTGAAGTCATGCCCTGAGTGCCAGAGGGTGGCACCGAAACACTGGACAGCACCGGTGGTGTTGGGTGAGATGCCCATCATGAACTCTCCTTTCGAGAGGGTAGTGTAACAGTATGTGTAGTTTGGGTTATAATTAGGATCTAGTGGGGAATTAGAGATACAGCACGATTGAGCATTATGAGTGAAAGCGGAGAGAGATGCTCAATCGTGACGTATTGTTGTTGTGAAGGGCAGTCAACATCCGATAGTCCAGCTGAGAAGACACGGCTTGTCATCTTGAGAATAAAGTATAAAGTTTTAGTACAGATCAAGTCTTGTTACTTCATTTGACACTACTACAGAAGTAATAAATGGTGCCGTGACCAGGATTCTGAATTGAACCGTCCGGCTACCACGCGAAGTACTATATAACTCAGAAGATAAAAGTATCAAGAGGCTTTTCTAGAGCCGTGGCTGAATTGTAATGGCATCAGGGAACTGGTAATGGCCGTTAACTGAATCTCAGCCTTCAACGCTTTCCAGGGCCGCGATCTGAACTCTGGAGTTTCAAAAGAAAAGGCTTACTATTTCCAAGCGCCAGCCAATGAACGTTATCAAATTCAAGGGGCCTCCCATGGCCGTTGCATGAATCCTATCGTTTTTCAAGAAGAGCCAGCCTGTCCTGGGACCTTGAGAAAATCAGAAATTCAAGTTGAACATTTGTCGGGCTCAACTAATCATGGAAAAAGCCTCGTAAATTCGTGATCGGGCTTCTTGAAATTAATTGTCATTGGGCTTCGGTTGACCTTGACAATTTTTTGGGCCTTGTCAATCCTACGACCCAAACACACCTGATCCATTTTTGGGCCTCGTTATATTCCTATGACCCATTCCATACGACGATGAAGTACCCACTTGAGATCAAGGAAGGGACCCAACCAGGGGGTCGAAGATTGTCTGGCAGCCCATGAGATGTGACCCAACCAGGGGTTGAAAATTTTCTGGCAGCCCACGAGAAGGACGAAATTACCTGAGAGAAGAGAAGTGATATCTGAACTCCACCACCTGAATTCCGAGACTTTCACTTGATGCGGGCTCTGGTTGGTTGAACTGAATCCGTAAGTTGGTAAAAGAAGATGACGGATTAATTAAGGAAATAGACTCGGAGTAAAAGTTGTGTATTTCGAGGTCTCCCGTGAGCTTCCGAATTTATTAATTAGAGTGGAGTACAGGACATTATTGTGGTTTAAGAAACAAATATCTACAAGGAACCTTCTGATTGCCACAAATTTGAGTTTTTTATTGAGGACAGGGTTCATTCTTCCTATGCTCAGACAGGATATTGTTGATGCTTCCTCTGATTAATGTAATATCTTACAATATTATAACCAACTGAATTGTGCTGTTTGGGATTTGGGAAATTGTAATTGTGTGATTGGTTGCTTGCTTTGTTTCAGTATTTTTCAGCATGGCGGAACCGGATAACTTGGCCCAGGTTTTGACAGGCGTGGGTACAGCAGTAGGCCGACTTAATATGGTGATTAAACAACAAGGCATGGCAACAGAAATTGTAAAGTTTAGTGGACAGGCCAGAGACTATAAGAAATGGGTCACCTCTATAGAAAAATATGCCTATTTGATCTCAGCAACAGATGAAGAAAAAATGAGACTGGCTTATCAGACGGCAACGGAACCGGTCTCGGATCATATAAGAAGAAAGCTAGAAGCTAGAGTAGATGAGACATGGGAACAATTCAAGGAAGACCTAGCAAGGAAATATGCAGAAATAACGGATCCACAACATGCATTTTCGGTGTTGAGGCAGGCTAAACAAAATAACGGAGAGACGGTACAATTATTTAGCGATAGATTAATTAATCTGGCTGAAGAGGCATTCTTAGGACAGAATGTACGAGGAGAGGAGGTGGAAAGGATGTTGGTAGGGATCTTTGTGGATGGCATAAAGTCTGATGGTTTGAAACTTAAATTAATGAGGGAAAACCCTGAGAGGTTATCACAAGCGGTGGATATCGCGGTACAAGAAGAAAATTTGAGACGTAGGTTTAGATTAAGAACAGGACGAGAAGTGGGAAGTAATCGAGATGACAGAGTTGAGGAACCTATGGAAATAGGACAAACAAGATTCGGATGGAATAGGAGAGGAGGTATACAGACGTTACAAGGTAGAAATAGGTATGATAATGAGGAAAGAAGAAATATGAGATACCCTACAAGAGAAACAGTAGGTAACACAAATATTACAAATATTGTCTGTTGGAATTGTGGTCAACGGGGACATGTTTTTCGGTTTTGTAATAACAGGCATGTCCAGTCGAATACACAGGGTAGACATGACAATAATAGGGTGAGTAGGAATGTTGTAGATGGACACAGGAATTTTACAGGTACAAGAACACAGGAAAATCGGCGCCCTACCTATTAGACAGGACCTATGATAGGAGGGTAAATAATAAGGTCCCAAGGGTTAGAGAATATGTTAATAACAGGTATAATAGGTCGAACAGAGAATATTTTCAACTAGATGAAGTCAAGAAATTTATAGAAGATAAAACAGATTATAGTTCTTGTATATTAGAAATAGGAAAGTATAGAGTTCGTACGTTAATTGATTCGGGAGCTCAGGTTAGTGTAGTAAAAGAAAGTTTTCTATACAAAATAGTAAGAAATTGTAGAGTATTTAAGAGTCATAATAATTTACACTCTGTTACGGGACAGAATTTACAAGTAGTTGGGCAAACAATGATAAATTTTAAGTTAGGAGGGATCAACATAAGACACCTTTTTCATGTAGTGAAGGGTTTAAATAGAAACATGTTAATAGGAAGAGATTTTTTAATAAAAAATGGAGTAAGACTTTTCTATGATTTACACAAATTAAAATTCAGGGACGTCTATATAGATATGCAAGAAGACATGCATATATCAGCACTAGTTAGAGTTAAAATGACAACGACGTTAAAACCACAGTCGGTTAATTTGATACAAGTGAAGCTGAAGAAAAACCCATATTATGTAGAAGGAAACACAGTCAGAATCACTGAATTACAAGAGGAAATAATTGATGAGCCTGGTTTGGAAGTTCCGGATGGAATAATAGCGTTAGATAAACACTTAACCTTTCCAGTTATGGTGATTAACAACACAGGTAGAGAAATTAAATTATACAGAGGGTGTGTAGTAGCAAAAATTGAACAGAACGTTAGTGAAATATTGGCAACGGATAGAGTAGAAATGCCGGGAACTAATTATTCACAGTCTTCTAGTGAAAGAAGTAATAACAGACGCGGACGCGGAAGTAGAGGAAACACACGAATGAATGAATTGATCCATCCATTCAAAAGAAATACAGCACAAATACATTCACTAGATAAACAGACAAGAGAACAGGAATTGTTGGCACAGTTAAAGACTTCACCAGAAAATAAAGAAGTATTGGAACAGTTTATAAAGGAGAATCAGGATGTGTTTGCAATTAGTGATTTAGAGTTGGGTAAGACAAAAACGGTAACAATGGAGATAGATACGGGAGACCATCCGCCGATTAGCTTAAAACCATATAGAACTCCCTTAAGAAATAGAGAAATTGTAGAAAAGGCAATAGAAGAAATGTTGAAAGCAGGGATAATCAAAAGATCAAAATCAGAGTGGTCATCTCCGGTGGTAATTGTGGCCAAACCTGATGGTTCGAGTCGATTCTGTTGCGACTATCGGGCGTTGAACAAAATTACTAAAAATGTTGCATATCCACTACCAGTGATAGATGATATTTTGGGGTTGCTAAATGGCGCTACATTTTTTACGACGTTAGACGCAAGAGCAGGATTTTGGTGCATTCCGATGTCGGCAGACGCGCAGAGAAAAAGTGCTTTCTGTACTCATATGGGTTCTTATGAATTTTTACGTATGCCTTTTGGAGTCAAAACTGCGCCATCTCACTACATGCTCTTAATAAATGAAGTTTTAGAAGGTATGCAAAGGTTCGCTCTTGCTTATATTGATGATATTCTGATCTTTACTTCTGGAAATGTGGAGGATCATTTGAAACATATAAAGTTAGTGTTTGACAGGTTAAGAAAACATGATGTGAAGTTAAAGCTCAGTAAATGCCAATTTTTAAAGACAGAAACAAAATATTTGGGGTATATTATAAATAGAGAAGGTATAAAACCAGACCAGGACAAAATAAAGGTTATTAAAGAGTTACCTGCTCCAACTAACGTTAAGGAGGTACGCGCCTTTATAGGAACATGCGCGTATTATAGGCGGTTTGTCCCAGCGTTTTCAAAAATAGCTGAACCTATTACAAACTTAACAGGCAAGTACGCTAGGTTTAAGTGGGATGATGAGTGTCAAAAAGCGTTCGAGTATTTAAAAAACAGTTTAACACTGGTACCACTGTTGACGCATCCAGACTTAAACAAACAGTTGATACTGTACACAGATGCTTCAGACAATGCAGTAGGAGCGTGTTTGGTGCAACCATATGAAGGGAAAGAGTCTGGAATACCAGGGGTTAAAAATGAAAGACCTATATACTTCTTGTCGCATAAACTTAGCAGATCACAAAGAAAGTGGACGACTATTGAGAAGGAGGCTTACGCAATACATTACGCTCTTCAAAAACTAAATTACTACTTACATAACGCAAATTTTGTTATTAGAACTGACCATATGCCTTTAAAGTCTTTTTTAGAAGCCCCAGTGCAGAACAGGAAAATACAAACCTGGGCATTGAACTTACAGGGATATAATACGAAAATTGAGTACATTCCAGGTAAGATTAACACATGCGCTGATTTACTGTCTAGGATTCCCTATCCACAGTCGTCAGGTGACACAGAAGATGAAGGAGAACCAGAGATTGACGATCGAAATTGGCAAGTAAATATTTTAGATTCTGCTATAATAAATAGAGAAGAATTTGATAGTCTACCATCGGAACAAGAGTCTGAACATAGGGAAGATGATCTACACTTAGAAAAATTTAATATGAAAGAGGAGCAGGACCTAGACCCAAAAGTGATACAAATAAAAGAAAAATTAAGAGAAACAGAAGATAACAAATATAAAAGGAATTATTTGGTTTTACAAGAGGATGGACATTTATACTACATGTCTGAAAGGAACGAACAACTGAGGAAATACATTCCAAAACATTTAGAAAATGAACTTTTAAAGGCATATCATGATGAAAATGGACATTTAGGTAGAGACAAATTATTTCACCATATTATTTAATATACGGGAGAGAACCGATACTACCTATAGACAATCTATTAAAACCTAGACGGAAATATATGGGTGAAGACTTTCAAGAGGTTATAATACAGGAAATGCATAAAGCACACGTAGGACTAAGGAATAATATAATTAAAGCTAGGGAAAGGCAGAAAAAGTACAAGAATATAAATACAAACTTGCAGGAATTTAAGGTTGGTGATAGGGTCTATTACAAGAAGCATAGGAGAAACTCTAAGTTTGATAATCGTTGGATTCCAGGGTATTATATTTTGGAAAAACTAGGTAAAGTATCGTATAAAATTAAGAACCAGGTCACGGGACATGTAGCAAGGGCACACGTGGAACACTTAAGGAGAGATGAAGAAGAGATAGAATATAATAATAATAATAATTATTATTCAGACACAAGGTTTTTAGATGAACAACTCGTTAGAGGTGCTACAGTAACCCCAGGCGTTAGAAGAGATCCAGCACAAAATCGCTTATTAGCAACTCCAGGCTTTGATGATACTCAAGAACAGACGATACCGAAAACAATAGAAGAAGAAAAGTTGAATGAGACTCATTATGATAGTATGGAAGAGGAAATAAGTGCTCCGTTTAGGAACACTAGACAGGCAACGAAAAGGAGAATGGATAGACAAAGAGATAGAGAAGTGAAAAGACAGAGGAGAATTAGGGATTATTCAACGAGCGGGGAGGATATGCCGTTACTAGAAAGATCCTTGAGGAATAGTGATCGACAAATTAGATGGGATATTGAACAAAAGAGATTAGCGGCAGCTAAAGAGAGACATACAGACGAAGAAGAAGAAATGGATGAAAAGTCAGAGTCAAGTAGTAGTAGTATGGAGGAAACAAATGGATTGTACGAAGAAGAAGACATTGATGTAGAATTAGCATTGGTTCAAAGAAATTTGGAGATATTGAAGAAGTGGAACCGTAGGAAGTAGATATATTGAGAATATTGCAGATAGCAATTTATAAGTGTTAGAATTGAAAATGAAGAAGATGACTCTTGGTATTTTTATAATCAATATGGAGGTAGTTTTGAATGAAGTATATGTATATATTTGGTTATTTCTCTATGGGGTGGAATTGATGGTTGATTTTTTTAGTAGCTTGGACAAATTGAAGGGAAATAATTGGCAGGTAGGGCCACAAGTAAATAGGTGAGTGGATGGTGAATACTACATTAGTATAGATAAGAGGACTTGTACTGTAGTTTACAGTGATTAATTAAGAGGATTTTCCGGGTAGTATGATGTGTTTGGAGTTAGGCTAGAAAAAGGAGGAATTAATGTTTGTACTGTTTGTTATCATTGATATCGGCAGATATGCTTATAAGATTTGGATATTGGTCTGTAAGTAACAGATACACATATGTAGCATTGAATTGATGGGTTTACTTGGAATGGTAAACTTGAAATTGACGAGAGGAATGAAAAAAAAAAAAAAAAAGAAAAGCTAGTAGTGTTGAATCAATATTTTTTTTTGATAATAACAATTATTATTGACGGAAACTGAAGATAAATTTTGAAACTTTATTCATAAAGTATGTATGGAAAGAGAAGTGTGATTACTTCTTACTTTTTCCTTTCTTTTTCTTATTTTCCTAAGTGCGCACTAACTCAATCTAACATATCTTTTCTGTGAGAATGTGAAATAGGGGATAAGGGAAATATCTTCAGTTTTGTCAATCATAATTTTAATGAACAATTTAAATTTAAAAGCGGTTCGCTTACAGAGAGTTGTAGGAAGTTTTATAGAGAATTTGGTGGGGAGTTTTTTGGTATTATTGATATACTGGGAAGTATGTCTCTGGTTAGCAATTGGCTATGATGAGGTAGGAAAATGAGAATGGAGTTAGGAAATATATAAATGGAATGGCCTGAATAAATAGAGATCTGGTACATTATTAGTATGGTTGTTGGGGCCACTATACGTAATAATTTTAAGAAAGTTTACTTGGAAAATCTTTGTTTATTCACTTGGAGTTTTATTTTCGTGTAACTGGGCAATGATGGTTGTTAATTGATTATTTTATTGAGACTATGTTTCAATGCTATATGTATATGTATTATGTTTTATTTCATGCTTGGTTTGGTTTTATAAAAAGTTAGTTTAAGTAAGTTAGGATCGTTGAGTTTATAGTGCTTTGAGTAAAACACTATTGGACCGTAAAAGTGTCTAATAATGATATAATATTTGCTTTTGGGTTGATAAAATGCATGCCATATTAATTTTGAAAATGTGTTTTAATTGGATAATTGTGACGCCTTGTTTTGATTTAGTTTTGCGTAAACAGTTGGATTGATAGATTAAGTGATGTGGTTAATGAATTGGTTTTAAGTTTGGTTAGAATATTAGTTAACTTTTCAAATACAGGGGGCTTTATAAAAAAAAAAAAAAGCCCTTTCGTTCAGAAAGGAATTATAAAATTATTGAGGGAGGGTATGGAGACATAGGCTGTTGGGAAGGTTAGGTTGCTTGAAAAGCTTCGAATATATAAGTAGAGTATAACTAGATAGAAGTTTAAGGGAAAAACTGTGAATAGCAGCATATAGAAGAAATACATAGGGGGATAAAGGGCAGATCATGGGACATGAAGGGGGCAAGAAATAGGTGCTGTGAAAAACCAGCTTTAATTATATTAAAGGTGTTCATAAAAATTGAACAGGATCTCATGCTAAAAGGTGAGATAACGCAATTTGGACAAGATTGTGGTTGGAAATTTTAAATGTTGAAGATATAAGGCTTGAAACTTACGTAAAAAGTTCTATTTCATATAGGGTTGTATATATAAAGCTTGTAAAACATTATATCAACTTGGTTTATAGAAAACAAAGATCTATTTTTGTATGACGTATTTATAAGAAAAAATTTGATTGTACAAATTTTTTTATTGGCAAAGGAGGTAAATGTGGTTGTGTGGAACATGCGTTTCTTTGTGCTTATCTGGACTATTTATTCCTTTTACTGGGTGCACCCCTTCTTTACTTCTTCTAAATACGTTGTTCTCGTTGTTCGGGTTGTCTTGTATTGAGAAATGCGAGTGATTTCCTAATGCCAGTTGTACAAATACGATTTTACGAGCCATTTTTGTTTATAATATGCATATTGTATATAGGAACTTGAGGAGCCAAGGAATATATAGTGGATTGCTATATAGTTTGGGGAAATGAAAGAAGAGTAGAAGTGGTAAGTTAAAAAAGGGTTACAGTACATGGTACGAGGTATAGAGGTAAAATGGAAGAAGAAGTGGGTTGATTATATAGCTGGGGAAAGAGTTAAAGAAATAGAATGTTTAATTAAATTGGAGTTGGTTTGGGGAGGATTAGAAGAACTATGGAAGATTAGAGGAAAAAGAGGGAATAGAGTAAGGGGATTAGGAGTAAAGATTTTTCCTTTATAAGGAAAATTCTTTAATAAACATGGGGAGGTGTAACAGTATGTGTAGTTTGGGTTATAATTAGGATCTAGTGGGGAATTAGAGATACAGCACGATTGAGCATTATGAGTGAAAGCGGAGAGAGATGCTCAATCGTGACGTATTGTTGTTGTGAAGGGCAGTCAACATCCGATAGTCCAGCTGAGAAGACACGGCTTGTCATCTTGAGAATAAAGTATAAAGTTTTAGTACAGATCAAGTCTTGTTACTTCATTTGACACTACTACAGAAGCCATCGATATCGTGGGTCCACTTCCCAGGACTAGGAAGAGGAACATGTATATACTCTCAATGGTGGATTGCTGTACAATGTGGGGTGAGGCCATACCGTTAACCACGATAGACTCAAAAAGAGTGGCGGACGCACTGATGGAGGCCTTTACCAGATTAGGCTTTCCGGATCAAATTCTGACGGACAATGGGTCTCAGTTTTGTGGAAAACTCATGGAGGAGGTATTTAGGGTGTTTCACTCTAACCACATACATACCAGCCCTTACCATCCTCAGGCCAATGGACAAGTAGAGCGTTTCAACGGCACGTTGATGACAATGCTCAGGAAACTAGCGCAGGAAAAGTCTGATAGGTGGGATGAATATATCCCAGCAGCCCTTTTTGCCTATCGGGAAGTTCCTCGTGGCTCAACAGGACTACCACCCGCTACGTTGCTGTTTGGTCGTCCAATCAAAGGACCGTTGGAAGCCATGTTGAGGAGTTGGACTGAAGAGGGGACGTCAGAAGAAGTGATCTCATCCTACAAATACGTGGAGGAACTGAAAGAAAAACTCCACAAGGGATGGACTCTGGCAAATCAAAACTTGAAAAAGGCCAGAAAAAGACATGCGGCTTACTACAACCGTAGGTCTAAAGACAGATCTCTAGAGGTGGGAGATAAAGTTTTGTTGCTACTCCAAACGGGGAACAACAAATTGGAGATAGGTTGGCAAGGACCATTTCCCGTGGAAAGGGTGATATCCAGAACCAACTATCAGATCCGGATCCGGGGAAAGTCGAAGATTTTCCATATCAACCTCTTGCGGAAATACGAAGAGAGACCCGGAGACACGGCAGCTCACCTCATGGCACTGGCAGTTGCAGTGGAGACGGAAGTGGGAACCAACGAGGGCAGGGAATATCCCTTAGTACACCAGGAAACCTATAGAGATGTGCAAGTGAACCCTGATCTGACCCCCAGGAGAGGGAAAGGATAACCCAGGTTCTCAAGTCTCATAAGGAGATACTGACTGATAAACAAGGACGAACGAGGTTGGTTGAGTTTGAGATGACTTTGACCACACAAGAGCCTGTTCGTCAAAAGGTTTACCCAGTGCAATTCTCTAAAGAAAAGGCCCTGGGGGAGGAAATACAAAAACTGCTGGAGGAGGACGTGATTGCACCATCCACATCCCCATCCAATGCAGGGGTAGTTTTGTTACGGAAACAAATGTGGAGAACACCGGTTGTGTATAGACTACCGACTTCTGAACAGTCACACACAATTTCAGGTGGAACCTTTGCTGAATCCAACTCAGTTATTCGCTAGGCTCCATAAGGCTCGGTACTTTTCAAAGGTGGATCTGAGTCGGGGTTACTATCAGATACCAGTCAAACCGGAGATTCGACCACTGTTGGCTTTCAGTACACCCAGTGGACACTACGAATTCAAGGTCATGCCCTTTGGACTCAGCAATGCACCTAGTATGTTTACACGCATGATGAGGACTTTACTTGATCCTTTACAGGATCCGTCCATCATCTCATTCATGGATGATATTCTGATTTCCAGTGACAGCTTGGATGACCACTTACAATCCTTGGAGAGAGTGTTTAATAGGCTCAAGGAAGCAGGGCTTACCGCTCGTCCAACCAAGTGCATGATTGGTTACCAAACTCTGGAATTTCTAGGTCACACCATCACTCCAGGACACATTGTCCCAGAAGAGAAGAACCTGGAGAAAATCAGAAATGCACCAAGGCCAAAAACGAAGAAGGATGTGCGATCTTTTCTCTCATTGTGTGGGTTCTACCACAAATTTATCCCACATTTCACTGAACTGGGAGCTCCATTGACGGAAACCTTGAAAAAGGGATTCCCGGACCAAATCATTTGGACACCAGAATGTGAGAATGCCTATAGTCAGTTAAAGGAGGCCTTGGTCAGCAAACCTGTATTACAGCTCCCTGACCTTTCCAAACCATTTGTGTTGAGAACGGATGCGAGTGCAATTGGGATTGGGGCAGCTCTGTTACAGGAAGGAAAAGACGATTCTTCGGTTTTGAAACCTGTAGCATACGCAAGTAAGAAACTACTGCAAGGCTGAGAGGAATTATTCAACCGTCGAGAGAGAGTGCTTGTCTCTCGTATGGGCAGTGCAAAAATTCCAGCCATATTTGTATGGAGTTAAGTTTCGGGTCCAATCGGATCATCAGCCCCTGATGTTCTTGGCTACTTCTCAGAAGTTCAACGCGCGTTTGATGCGGTGGTCTTTGTTACTTCAATCCTATAATTTCACAGTGGAGTACATTCCTGGGAAGGAAAATGTTGGAGCGGACTTCTTGTCAAGACATCCAGCTCCTGAGGAAGAGGAATGAATCATCTGGATTAATCACGGTGTAGAAGAGTGAGATGGACTACTCTCTTAAGAGTCACAAAATAAAACACCGCGTTTGACCAGCTGATTACTATAAGAGGATTTCTGATTAAACGGACGATCTGCTAAGCGACAATTGTTTCAACTAATACAGAGAAAACATTCATAGTTGTGGCTGCACGTGTTCCCAAACAGTTCGGGCATAAATAACAGCTGTACTTGTACATCTGGTCAGCAAAAATAGGAACATTCGGAAGTGAGATGAATGCATACATCGCTTTGACAGTTTATCAACAGTCAGAGACAACCGGAATTGGCAGCTAGGGACAGGTAACAGTCCATCTGTCAATTAGAGTTTCCCGACATCAAACAGAAATGGCAGCGGTGATTGTCACCAGTCGACAGAAGATTGACGGCTGGTTATCGGCAACTGTTGTTGGGAGTATACAGGAACTCGCTGGCTTGTTTTGGGACTCTAAACAACTGATGACAACTCTGACATTGATGGAGCCAGGGAAAATAGATTCTTGACAATGGATGATATGCCCAAATAACACCTGCAGGACATCAACCATGTCCATCCATCCATCATGTGCCATGCCGGTAAGCGTGGGCGGTCATGTTCTGCCATCTCACTCGATCACCAGAGTCGTGGATCAGCTCCGTGTTTCTGTCTCGACTATGCCACAAGGTCAAGCCATCAAGGTACTTGCTTCTAGGTCTTCCCCTTGGTCTGTTCCCCTCGATCTTACCAGTTGTCACCAAATTCTCCAATCCATTTCTTCTCATAACATGTCCAAAAAATTTTGACTGTCTACGTCTAATTTCTCTAATCAATTTACGATCTTCATTTGTTTCTTGAAGGACTTGTTCATTGGTCTTTCTGGCTGTCCATGGTATTCTTTGCATTTTCCTCAGAAACCACATCTCTACAGCCATCAGATGTTTTTCAGCCTGACTGCTCATTGTCCACGCTTCACATCCATACAAAAGTACAGGCTCAATGTAGCATCTCAACACTCTCTTTCTCGTTTCAATTGACATCTTTTTATTGGTCAATATGTTTTTCATCTTGCTAAAGACTACTTTTGCCATGGCGATTCTTGTTCTAATCTCTTCAAGGCATCTCCCATCAGATGTTATTACTGTTCCGAGATAATTGTACCTGCTCACTTGTTGAAGAATATTCCCATTTACTTGTATATTACATTGTGGTATTTCGTCCTTCCTAGTGACGACCATAATCTGTGTCTTTTTACAATTTAATTCTAACCCTAGTTGTTCACTGTGTGTCACAATCGCATCTACTAAATTTTGCAGGTCCTGTTCATTGTCTGCAATCAAGACTGTATCATCTGCATATCTAATGTTATTGATGCATCGTCCCCCAATGTTGATTCCTTCCATATCTTCAATATTTCTGAAAATACTTTCACTGTACAGGGAAAACAGATCTGGAGACATTACACATCCCTGTCTCACACCCCTTTTAATAGGCTGATATTGGCTTACTTCATTATCAACTCTTATGGCAGCTTGTTGTTTCCAATATATGTTTTTTACAAGTCTAAGATCTTTTCCATCAAGTTGTAGATCTTCAAGCATCCTTATCATGTTGACATGTCTCACTTTATCAAAAGCCTTTGTGTAGTCAATAAAGCAAAGGTGTAGATCTTTGTTTACTTCTATAGAACGTTCGATTATGTTTCTCAGTATATACACAGCATTTACTGTACCCTTGCCTTCCACAAACCCACATTGTTCTTCTCCTATTTCAGGTTGTACTTTCCTCCTAACTCTTTGCATGATAATTCTTAGCAAAATCTTCGTGATGTGACTCATTATACTAATTGTTCGATGTTGATCACATTCCAAGGCTCCTGATTTCTTTAGGATTGCAATAAATACAGAATTACATAACTCCTGAGGTATATTTTCAGTATCGTATATTGTATTAAGCAGACTGGTAACTTGATCTATTCCATATTCTTCTAAAGCATTAATCATTTCTGTTGTGACGCTGTCTGAACCGGGGGTCTTGCCAGATTTCATATGGTTAAGAGCATTCTGAACCTCCATCTTCAAAATTGCTGGTCCTTCATTATTATTTTGAACATCATACTGTTCGTCTCTGTTGTCGTCATACAGGTTTTTCACGTAATCTGACCATTCATGTAATATCTGATCTTTTTCTATTATGACTCTTCCATCTTTTGTCTTTAGGCAGCCTGCTGATGTACGTGTTCTTTGATTAGTAAGCTCCTGATTTCTTTTGTGCATTAGGTTCGCATTGTTACTGTTGTGTTATTTTTCAATTTCTCTGCAATTTTTCTCAAGCCATGTTTCTTTTGCCTCCTTACATAAGGTTCTCACTTTTCTGTGAATTTCTTCATATTTGGCAGGATTATTTTTGTTCTGTCTTCTTGTTTCCATTAGTTGTAAAATTTCTTCAGTCATCCATGTCTTACGGCCCACTTTCTTTACTTTTGGAATAGTTTTTTCTGCTGCGCAACTGGTTGAATTCTTCATCGTTTCCCATTGATCATCTACATCTTGAAACAGGATCTCTAGATCAGACAATATATCAAATTTGTTCTTTACTTCTATGTTAAAATTATCTTGTATTTTTTTGTCAGTTTTCAATTTGCACCAGTCATATTTAGGGTTTCCTGCTGTATACTTGACTTTCTTTAACTTTACCCTCAATGTGCCTGTAATTAATCTGTGATCACTGTAACAGTCTGCATTTGGAACTGTTTTTACGACTGTTAACGCATTTCGAAACCTTTTGAAAATCAGGATGTAATCTATCTGGTTTTTAATCCTGCTTTCTGGACTCCTCCATGTCCATAATCTTCTAGGATGCTGTTTAAACCAGGTGTTTCCTACAACCATTTCTTGTTCTTTTGCCCATTCTACAAGTCTGTATCCTCTTTCATTTCTCTCTCCCAAACCATGGTTGCCTACACTGCATCCATCGCCTTGCTGTCCTATTTTTGCGTTGAAATCACCCATTATGATATTTAATTCTGATTTTTTGCAGTTCTTCAAAGCAGACTCCACGTCATTATAAAATTCCTCTATGCTTTCTTCACTGCTTTCACTTGTTGGGGCATATACTTGAATGACATTTATTTTAAAAGGTCTTCCGTTTAATTTTACTAATAGGACTCTGTCTGACACAGCATGATATCCTTTGACAGAATTTGATGTTTGCTTATCTAATATAATGGCTACACCTCTTTGCTGTTCTTCTCCCCCAGAGTAAATAATCTTACAATCCTCTCCTGTCCTTATATCTGCTCCTTTCCATCTCGTTTCCGATATTCCTAATATGTTAATCTTCTCTCTCTTCATTTCTTTTTTGATGTTTTCTAACTTTCCATCTGCATTCATTGTTCTAACGTTCCAAGTTCCTACTTTCAATGATATTAATCTGTTGCACCTAGTAGCCTGTTGACGGTCTGGAGTCACCTGGTGCGCATGACTATCCCTACCGGGCGAGGTTGCTCCTATGGAGCACCCATTTACGCCGTTTCTCTGATTATCGATGATTTCACACAACATGATTTTCTTGGCATGTGTAAAGAAGGTAGTTTGCCATTGCTTTCCTTCCTAGCAGTGACCATACTGGTGGAGACCATAACCTACAACTATCTGTTGGCTGCTCTCCATCTTCATCCACCACCTGCACCCATGGCTTCACGTAACCCTGATCGGGGGGCTAAACGGGTACTCCACCTTGCCCAAGGGTGTCCCGTAGGCTAGCGGAGGGAAGGAGGCGCCTTACTTCTCCTTTGATAGGGGATACCCCTACCCCGCTACCCAAACGATGTCACGTGACCAATTTTAGGGGGTTGCCAGAAAACCATGATTGGAGAGGACAGTTGAACTCAAATCTTGGATTTTAGCGGACGTGCTTCGGCACTGCTGTTCTATTGGAATAATGTCTACCGTGTGCTTATTAGTGGATTTAATGGTTCACGTGCCTGTCATGGCAATTTGTGGATGTGATTTGTTAGACTGCAGTGTTGCCTAAGGTAGTATACTATGTAATTAGTCCTAATTAATTTAGGCGGTAGCATGGTGAAAACTAGAGTAGTGAAGTGATATTGGCTCTGCTAGGGTGAATAGAATACTGAGGTTGCCTCTGTTTATTGGTCTTTCCTTATCATAGCCTGATTTGGACGTAGGTGAGAAGCTATAAGGCTCTCTGACAGAGTAGTTAGCTGTAAAATAACAGAGCAGGGTAATAAGCTTACACCCAGCCGGTAGGATCAGTGACTAGTGCTCTCACATGATGTGTTGGTTTTCCCACAGGATCCCCACCAGTTACTAGGAAACTCAACACTGGTTTTGAAGAAGTGCACTCCAATTGGACGACCACCAGTTGGACTCTAAAATGATTCTTACGGAAAAGGAATAACGTCCGAGAAGAAAGATGGTATATGTTTACGCTGGACTCATACTCAGAAGGGTTCACCATGGCATGACCCAGAAGAGCCAGCCAATATAACGACTCCTGCGTGGTATGGTTCACATAGGATGGGTGATGATTGTTGATATATCACACATCAGACAAACATTGTTTAAGGAACGAGAACATTAACGGATAAGTCACATCGTGTGCTAGATTCCAGTGTAATATTAAATAAATAAAATGTTTTGCGTATCCTTTTACAGGACTTAGCTGTCAACAGCAGCATCTTTCAGCTGTCTGTTGATCTCTTGGCAAGATTACGCTCAGTAGTTTGCCATTGCTTTCTGAGCGGCCGGCTCAGTATCCGCAAGTCACGAGCGGGGGTCGAACCACCTCAGTTCTCGCTCCGCTGCGAGACTCTGCGTGATAAACGGGATTACAGAGAGAAAGTGTTGTAACCCCACAGCCAGAGAGACCGGCATAGTGTAATATTACATATGACATATACTTGAACCTATATGAACACTAGTTAGGATCAAGTGTAGAAACATTAACAGTAAAACCTAAATACACTACAAAGGATTTGTGCATTCTTTAGGACCGATAGGAACTTACAAAGTTAGTTTGCAACCAGTCCGTGATCAATCTGTAATTACAAACAGTATCTATTTCGGATGATCATGAGGATGGATTACCAGTTGGCTACCGATGACAGTCAGTATCCGGCAAGAGGGTTTCGACACTGGGTGAGGTGCACTGGTTATGATTTAATGTGCTGTGGTGTGCCCTTGCAATGAAGAAACTATGCTATTATCTGAAAGTCCGATCATACACACATTATAGAACACATCACACATTTTCTTTGCTTACACGCCTTACGTACATTACACAATTTTCTTTTAATAAATTAATCTTTATTAATTTTTAGAAGCAAGAGTTGTTGAATATGTTGCGTTGGGGAAGTATGAGAGGGGGGCATAGTACGACAGTGAGAGAGTGATAGGGAAAGGTGTCCATAGGCTGATGGAGTGTGTTGGACGGAAGCTGGTGGATTCTCCAAGATATTGATAAGGGAAAAAATATTATAATGTGGGTGTTGACTCTCCTCACTCCAGGGACGACACTTTAAAGGAGGACACGACAGAGATGATGTTGTTAAAAGTAGTGGTGGAGATGATGTTGTTGAAAGTGGTGGTGGAGATGATGTTAAAAGTGGTGGTGGAGATGATGTTAAAAGTGGTGGTGGAGATGATGTTAAAAGTGGTGGTGGAGAGATGTTGTTAAAAGTGGTGGTGGAGATGATGTTGTTAAAAGTGGTGGTGGTGGTGATGAAGATGAAGATAGCGATGTGGATAGTGGTGGGGAATGATGCTGAAGATAGTGATATTGATGGTGTTGGTGATGATGAAGACGGTGATGGCGATGGTAGTGCCTATGACGATGTGGGTGGTAGTGACGAAGATGATGATGTTGTGAGTAGTGGTGGGGATTACGATGGTGGTCATGAAGTGGTGGTGGTGATGATGGAGATGTTATTTTGATAGTGGTGGTGATGAAGATCCCGATACATGAAGCTCCATAAACGGGCACTCTCCCGCTGTTTATACTTCACCTCGACACCTCAAAGTACAAGAGGAATCTGATGAGATGAGATGATGAGATGAATTGAGATGATGAAGATGGTGATATTGATGATGGTGGTATTAATGGTGGTGATGATGAAGATGGTTGTGATGATACAGGTAGTGGTGATGACGAAGATGGTGGCGATGGTGAAGATGGCGGAGATTCTGTAAATTGTGGTGATGATGAAAATGGTGGTGATAGTGGTGATAATGAAAATGGTGATATTGCTGGTAGTGATATTGGTGGTGATGGTGATTGTGGTGGTGAAGATGACGAAATTACCATGGCGGTGAGGATGCCAATGGCGATATTGATAGTCGTAATGATGATGAAGAAGGAGACGCTGATGATGGCATGATAAAACCCATGATGTCAAGTGTAACAACCCAATACCAGTCATGGCGTTCGTGTCCGTTGCTTAAGGATAGCGAACCCAGTTTTACAATCCCGACATATCGAGTTCGAAGTCAACAGCTGGTGATTTACAAGCACATCTCCTTGCGTTGATTTCCAAAATGGTATAAGCGTCGGCGATTCAGAAAGCATGGCAAACTGCTAAATATGAAATTGCCTTAAAAACCACAAACAGCCAATACATACTGGTGTTGATTATGACGTCATTAAAGGAGCATGCAATAAACTTGTAATTAGTCTTTACACAGGATTACATAACTTCATTTTAAAGAAAGATCCTTCTCCCCCCTCCCCCTTTTCCTTTCCTCACAGCTCCAAATGCAGTTACACAAATAGACAAAACGAACGAACGAACGAATGAACGAACAAACGAACTTTATTTTTAAAGGGTCACAAATTGAGCACGCAGGTCCGACTTACATTCGGCCCTATTAATCACTTATCTTTCGTACATCAATTAACTATTTTGCATGTTACATTAACTGTCATTGTCATTTATTGCCAATATAGTACCTTACTGTGTATAGCAGAGGGGTCTTTGAGCCTGAGGAATTAGGGCCGTATGGCTAGTGCTGTCACCGCGAACTGTCCAGGTTAGGATTGTGTTACATTAACAAAGGGATAAAAGAAAACATTGTCAAATAAAAGTGAACATAAATAATGCATATTACCATGTCAAGAGACAGGCACGCGGCCAGACAGACATACACACACATGCATAAACACAAATAATCCGAACTCAAACTCTAACAGTTATGCACCCATTCAATAACACACAAATACACACTCCCTCGCATAAACTCACTCTCAATCACAAACTCACTAACAAAAGATTACTGATACATACACTCATAATCTAGCTCTCTCTCTCTCTCTCTCTCTCTCTCTCTCTCTCTCTCTCTCTCTCTCTCTCTCTCTCTCTCTCTCTATCGCCCGTATATCCCTATTTATACAGGCAGGCAGGCAGACAGGCAGACATCAAGACAGACAGACAGGGGCAGAGAGACAGGCAGACAGAGAGACAGCTAACTGAATACTAAGACTGTATTGACAATCCAACAAAGACGTCCCTCTCCTAGCCACCTCAAGTGATATGGACTGCTGGGTTATATGTCTACATACAGCTAAATGAATACCGAGACTGTATTGACAATCACATAAAAGCCACTGAAAGAACAAAATTTCCTGTCAAGACTTTACGTGCACAACTGACGGCACGCGAAGACGTGTCTCACTCAGCTATAGTACAACCACACAGAAGTTAACCCGACTTGGTCCCTACTACATCGGCACTTACTTGATTGATATAGCTACAATAGTCTTTTTTAATTTAGCTGTTGCGTTACATTCTACATTCTAGATTAAGTTCCAAATAATAAGAATGTTTGGACCAACAGTGTACATTTCCATTCACAGCGCTTTGAAATTGCGGAATATGCTACGAAACAAAACAAATAAAACGACGACCCTAATACGGTGATATATCGTCTTGTTGTTAACATGGAGAGTTACATTTAGCGATATATTATCCTTCGGCGTTGAATCGGTTCAGTTATAATCGAGGTTGTTAGTCAGACGTCGGCGATGTGGCGAAGGAGTTACGAACTCAGTCCGTAATCCACCATACCGCGATCGAAACACAGGCTGCGGGCGATATGCAGGCAGGCCGCTTGGAGTTGATTTTCATACAGTGGTACGAGTGTTCTTCAGTCGGTCTGTAATGGCAAATTACTGAACGTAAACTTGCCAAGAAATCATAAACAAACAAAAAACAAAACAAAACTTCTAGGGTTGACTGAGACGTCCTGTAGAGGATACGCAACAAACTTTTTATTAGTCACATCATAATATCTGAATGATTCATATAAGGCAAAGGGCCTCTTTACACGTTTTGTAGTATATTGGGTATTTGGCCCTAACTCCCAACTATCAGCTCTCGTTGTGTTACGTGGTCAACATCAAACCGGCGCCGCTATTAAATCACAAGTCATATCCTTGTAGCCATTTTATGCTGGGTCTAACTGGGTGCCCAGGTCAATGGTAACTCCCACCCGGTGGAGATTCGAACATCACCCCGCTGGGCTGATGGGCAAGTCTGCTATCACACGCGTACCAGTGGCTCTTATAAGATTGATTATTTTAGGGTTCTATATGCAATGCCGGTCTCTCTGGCTGTGGGGTTACAACACTTTCTCTCTGTAATCCCGTTTATCACGCAGAGTCTCGCAGCGGAGCGAGAACTGAGGTGGTTCGACCCCCGCTCGTGACTTGCGGATACTGAGCCGGCCGCTCAGAAAGCAATGGCAAACTACTGAGCGTAATCTTGCCAAGAGATCAACAGACAGCTGAAAGATGCTGCTGTTGACAGCTAAGTCCTGTAAAAGGATACGCAAAACATTTTTATATGCAATAGATCATGTCGCAGTTTTTTATACAAAAGTAAATAACACGGTAATTATTATAATAGATTATGGCACATTAATGCATACAATAGACAGTAGCAGAGTAATTCAGTCAAAAGATAATTGCACAGTGGTCAGTACAATGTATATTGGCACCGTAATTGGGGGGCGCCAACACTGTTCAGCCTCATGTTTTCAGCCGTTGATGAATGCCTTCGAGAACGACGACATTGGAATAGACATCAACTACCGTATGGATGGAAAGTTATTCAATCTCAGAAGGCTGAAAGCTAAAATCAAAATTAACAGCGACACCGACAGAGAGCTCCTGTTTGCTGATGATTGCGCTCTGTACGCCAACTCAGAGGCGGACATGCAACATAATGTCACAGCTTTCTCACATGCCTGTGCCAACTTTGGGCTCAATATCAATTTGGAGAAGACTGTAGTTATGTACCAGCCAGCTCCAGGGAATAATCACACTGTGCCGAATATCAAAGTGAATGGTCATAGACTAAGTGTTGTGGACAAATTCACCTATCTTGGCAGCACTGTGTCACAAGCTGCCACAATTGATGACGAAGTGAATGCAAGAATCTCCAAGGCCAATGTGGCCTTTGGCAGACTGTACAAGAACGTATGGGACAGAACTGGAATAAGCCTGCAAACAAAGCTAAAAGTCTACAAAGCAGTTGTATTATCCACACTGCTATATGCTTGTGAAACCTGGACAGTTTATCAGCGACACGCTAGGAAATTAAACCACTTCCAAACAGTCTGCCTAAGGAAGCTACTGAAGATTAAATGGCAAGACAAGATCCCAGACACTGAAGTCCTAGAAAGAGCGTCCATGCCCAGTATCCATACTCTACTGATGAAGAATCATATCCGCTGGGATGGTCACTTGACTCGCATGCCAGATCACAAGCTCCCTAAACGAATTTTTTACAGCGAACTGCGTTGTGGTAAACGCTCCCAAGCGGCCAGAGGAAACGCTTTAAAGACACTTTGAAAATCTCTCTGAATGCTTTTGGAATTCATCATGACACCTGGGAGACTGCAGCCAGAGACCGAAATTCGTGGCGTGCATCATTACACAAGGGTGTAGTCATGTGTGAGGCAACCAGGACTGCAAGATCTGTAAAGAAAAGGCAGGACAGAAAGACCACTGCAGGAAATCCTCCTCCAGAAACGTCAAGCATTCTTTGTCCACATTGTCAAAGAACATTTGGAGCCAAAAAAATTTTCAGCCATCTTAGAACCCACGGCTCCATACTTTCAACCCCACTGGATGAAATGAATGGTCATCATCATTCTTGACGGAAAAACAACACCAATTTGGGGGAGGGGGGATACGGTGTGTCAGGCATTGGTAGCAGCTTTGGTAAGGATGACTCTCATGACCTTTTCAGGACCTATCCCCCACTGGTCCAAGCCTGACACCCAGCTCACGCCTGTGGCTCCTAGTAGCTGTCAGCATGCAACAGCGGCCAACCCCCGTTCAACAGCTGTGAGAGGCTGGCTAAACCAGGCGGGGGTAGCCGATTTGGTGTCAAACCAAGCGGTGAAGTAGGGTATGCCTACCCAGCATGTGAAGACAGGATCCGGCAGACTGCGCGGAATAAATCATTCCTGATTCAACGGGCAAGTCGGCGTTTACCTGCAAAGCTCTGTGGAACGTAATGAGCACGGCAAGGCACGTAGAGCGCCCTGGTCATCCACTGCACCTGTATTCGCCTCCAGTTGTCTTGACCTGTCCTGCCACTGGATTCAGATGGACTCAGGCAAGAGAGTGAGGTCGACGAATTGCGCAACTCTTCTTCACTTTAATCCAATTCATCGCGCAAGTCATTCTTCATCCAACGTCATATATCACCTTCAAGCCCTGTGGCGATGGGCGAGCGGCGAAGCGGCAGGCCTGGGTACGCTGGCAGCCGTAGTCGCAGACCTGCACACAGGCGGCTCAAGCCATATGGTCGTCTTCTACTGACCGGAGCAGCAGTGGGATTCGGCAGCCCCCTGAGCGACTGAGCAGCCCTCTATAGGAACACACTGCTCACCTTCATATCATGAGGAAGGGTCTAGAAAAGGTGTCCTAAACATTGTCTGCTCCATCACTACCTAACCAGCTAGCCGCGGTTGATGGGTACCCTAAACTGCGATCGACATACAAACAAAGAAAAAACAGGTAAAGCTAAAAGAGCAAACTATATTCCCTTAATAATCGGAACTTTTAATGCACGCACCCTACTTGACAGAGATGGTGCGTCGGGTCCAGAGAGATGAACAGCACTGATTGGGAGAGAGCTGGACAGGTACAACATCGACATTGTAGCCTTGAGCGAGACACGACTTGCAGAAGAAGGCCAAATCTGTGAAATTGGTGCCAGCTACACATTTTTCTGGAGTGGAAGGAAAAGCGAGGAAAGACGCCAATCCGGTGTGGGATTTACCATTGCCTAGTCGGCAAACTAGCTGGATTTCCAAAGGCTATAAACGACAGGCTCATGACCATTAAATTGCCCCTGCTGAGCCAACTATGACCAATGAAGATGATGTCAAGAACAAGTTCTATGAGGACCTGCACAATGTATTAACATCTGTTCCCAAAGGAGACAAACTTATACTCCTTGGGGATTTCAATGCCAGAGTAGGCACGGACACGACCTCTTGGAGTGGCATTATTGGAAAGCACGGAGTCTGAAATTGTAACAGCAATGGACTCCTTCTTCTTTAGACATGTGCCGAACACGATCTCCTGATTACCAACACAATTTTCCGTCTCCCCATAAGAAACAGGACATCGTGGATGCACCCTCGATCGAAACACTGGCACCTAATTGAATATGTCATCGTCAGGAGCAGTGACAGACAAGACGTTCGGGTGACAAAATCCATGTGTTGTGCCGAATGTTGGACAGACCATCGTCTTATTATCTCGAAAATAAACATTCACATCAAACCACCACGGCGTCCTCAAGGGGTGAAAATGCAAAATAAAAAACTAAATGTCACCCACCTAAACAGCAAGAAAATGCAGCTGTCATTTGAAAATATGCTGGAAGACCGCCTCAAGCCCAATTCAGCAGCTAAACAGGATACAGAAACAGAGTGGAGATCCCTAAGGGACATAATTTACAACACTGCTATGGAAAACCTGGGGCTAACCCCCCGAAAGCATAAAGACTGGTTTGATGAAAATTCCGAAGACATCAACCAATTGCTGGCTGAGAAACATCTTCTCCTTAAGGCACATTTGAATGACCCGAAGTCAACATAAAAAGCTGCCTTCAAGAACATTTAGAGAGTAGTGCAGCAGAAACTTCGGCACATGCGGGACTCTTTCTGAGCAGCAAGGCTGATGAAATTCAAGGCTTTGCTGATAGACATGATATGAAAAACTTCTACGACTCACTGAAAGCGGTCTATGGTCCTATATTACCAGGCACAACTCCCCTCCTCAGTGCAGATGGGGGAACATTGGTCACCGATAAGAAAGGCATCCTTGAGCGCTGAGCAGAACATTTCAGCAACATCTTAAATGCAACTTCCTTCTTCGATGATAAAACCATCAACTACCTTCCTCAAGTTCCCATCAATGATGCACTTGATGACCTGCCAACCATAGTGGAAGTAAACAAAGCCATCCAGCAACTCTCCAGAGGCAAGGCACCTGGTCCGGACTCCATCCCGGCAGAGATATACAAGGCAGGTGGGCCGGTCCTAATAGAGCAGGTTCACCAGGTCTTTACAAACATATGGGTGAACGAGACCATGCCACAAGATTTCAAGGTCGCGTCAATAGTCCACCTTTACAAACGAAAAGGAAACCGCCAATCCTGTGACAACCACCGAGGCATCTCCTTGCTTTCAATTGCAGGGAAGATACTCGCCAGAATTCTTCTCAATCGCCTCACGGCCCATCTCGATCAAGGTCTTCCCGAGAGCCAGTGTGGCTTTAAAAAAGAATGTGGAACTGGTGACATGATTTTCGCAGCAGCAAGAGAAATGTCAGGAACAGAACTGCGAAATGTTCTCCACTTTCATTGACCTTACCAAGGCTTTTGATACAGTCAGCAGAGAGGGACTGTGGAAGATTATGGCAAACCATGGCTGTCCACGAAAGTTTGTCCAAATAGTGCGGCTATTTCATGATGACATGCAGGCAAGAGTACAGGAAAATGGTGAACTGTCTGAGCCCTTTCCTGTCACCAATGGAGTGAAACAAGTATGTGTCTTGGCACCAACACTGTTCAGTCTCACGTTTTCAGCTATGTTGATGAATGCCTTCGAGAACGACGACATAGGAATAGACATCAACTACCGCATTGATGGAAAGTTATTCAATCTCAGAAGGCTGAAAGCTAAAACCAATATTGACAGCGATACCGTCAGAGAGCTCCTGTTTGCTGATGATTGCGCTCTATAAGCCAACTCAGAGGCTGACATGCAACATAATGTTTCAGCTTTCTCACATGCCTGTGCCAACTTTGGGCTCAATATCAATTTGGAGAAGACTGTAGTTATGTACCAGCCAGCTCCAGGGAATAATCACACTGAGCCGAATATCAAAGTGAATGATCATAGCCTAAGTGTTGTGGACAAATTCACCTATCTTGGCAGCACTGTGTCACAAGCTGCCACAGTTGATGATGAAGTGAATGCAAGAATCTCCAAGGCCAGCGCGGCCTTTGGCAGACTGTACAAGAATGTATGGGACAGAACTGGAATAAGCCTGCAAACAAAACTGAAAGTCTACAATGCAGTTGTGTTATCCACACTGCTAAATGCTTGTGAAACCTGGACTGTTTATCAGCGACACGCTAGGAAATTAAACCACTTCCACCCAGTCTGCCTTAGGAAGTTACTGAAGATTAAATGACAAGACAAGATCCCAGACACTGAAGTCCTAGACAGAGCGTCCATGCCCAATATCCACACTCTACTAATGAAGAATCAGATTCGCTGGGCTGGTCACTTGACTCGCATGGCAGATCACAGGCTCCCTAAACGAATTTTTTTACGGCGAGTTGCGTTGTGATAAACGCTCCCAAGGCGGCCAGGGAAAACGCTTTAAAGACACCCTGAAAATCTCACTGAATGCTTTTGGAATTCATCATGACACCTGGGAGACTGCAGCCAGAGACCGAAATTCGTGGCTTGCATCATTACGCAAGGGTGCAGTCACTTGTGAGGCAACCAGGACTGCAAGAGCTGTGAAGAAAAGGCAGGACAGAAAAACCACTGTAGAAAATTCTCCTCCAGAAACGTCAAGCATTCTTTGTCCATATTGTCAAAGAACATTTCGAGCCAAAATAGGCCTTATCAGCCATCTTAGAACTCACGGCTCCATACTTTCAACCCCACTGGATGAAATGAATGGTCATCATCATTTTTGATGGACAAACAACATATTGGCACCGTAATTATTATAATAGAAAGCAGCACAGTAAAGTGCAAAAGCAGCAGTCTAGTGCAAACACTAGACCAGTCGTTCTCAACCGGTGGGGAATTCCCTACAAGGTGGGGGGGGGGGGGGGAGTTTAGTAAGTAGACGCACAAATCACATTTTATGTAGACGTCTAGGCTTGTTCAAGTATGTGTTAGTAAATTTAGTTTCCATTCTTACGCATGTGTGTAGAGGGTGGGGGGGGGGGGGGGATTTATAGGGAGGAAATACGAAAAGGGGTGGGAGTGGCATTCTGCACATATGGTGAAAGGGTGCATGGGCCAATAAAAAGGTTGAGAACCACTGCACTAGACAGCACCATGATTAATATAATATATTATAGCACATTCGTTCATACAATAGAGAGCTGCTGAGTAATTCAAGCAAGAGATGAAAGCACGGTAATTCATGCATCAGATAATGTCACCATCGTCATCATGTGTCATGCCGATAATCGTGGACGGTCATGTCTGTCGACGACAGTGAGGGCCCTACGGACCCAAAACTAAAAAAACATCCATCGATCGGTCTAGCAGTCTACCGAACACTAAACCGGAAAATGATTGCCGGACCGATGCAAATGAGGCTCGAAGGGATTCTTCTTTGTTTGCGGTGAATTAAAATTGAAGTACCTTCATCTGCTTCTTGTAGGACTTGTCAGAGTTATTTATAAAGTACATACTATCTCAGTAATTTAAACAATAGATAATATATCTGTAAATTATAAGTAGATACGTTATGTATACAGTCGATAATATCACGGTAATGTATACAGTAGATAATATCACAGTAATCTATACAGTAGACACCATCACAATAATTGACACAGAATATACTATTACAATAATTCATACAATAGATAATATCGCATTGATCTCGTGGTGAAGGGGTTAACGACTTTCTACGTTATTCCGTATATCCACGTGAGGAAAACAGCTGGGCGAGATTCGGCAGCGGATCGCGTGGCATTTGTTACTTACGGGGTATGCGAGCCAGTCGCTCAGAGAGCAATGACAAAGTACTGAGCATAATCTTGTCAAAAACATCAACAACAGCTGAAAAATGCTTGTGTTGACTGCAACGTCCTGTAAGAAATATGCAACTTTAAAAAAAAAGATAATATCACAATAATTCACACGGTAGATAATAGCACACTAATTCATGCTGTAGATAACATCACAATTATTTTTTCATACACTAGATAATATCACAATAATTCACAAAGAAGATAATTTCACATTAATTCACACGAAATCGTGGACTATTTTATTAATACCATATGTGTTTCAATTCACTAAATGAATACATTGATTTGAATATCACAATAATTTACACAGTAGATAACATCAAAATAATTCACACACTAAATGCACACCCACGATCATGTTACAGTTTATAGATCTACAGAAGAAGATCGATTTCATTGCACCGTGGTATATCCCATATAGCTGGGTTTGTTTCCGCAAATCGAACTGACGCTAGCGCCGCATAGAGCGCGTAGCTACCAGCGACTACCCGCAAGAGTCTCCGAGAAAAGCACTCGTCAAACGGAATGACTGAATCCGGATCGAGCCCATTGTGAGGCAGGCGGTTTAACTACTTGGCCACGGAGCGTATTCAGTCGTTGTTATCTATGTAGTATTGTGTATGACAGTACAGTAGAAAGCACAGACTGGCCGATTTGTTGTTCATGCACAAGGTTAGCTGCATGTCGTTTAAGGACGTTGCATACATCCTTAGTCGGCTCCCTGGTCTAGGGCTTACACGACTTTCTCCGTAATCCCGTATACTCACGTGAGTAACGTGACCTGCGCGAGAATCGGTACCGGTTCTCTTCGCGTAGGTAACTTACGGGTTATGTGAGCCGGTCGCTCAGACAACAATGGCAAGCTACTGAGCGTAATATTGCCAAGAAATCAACAATCAGCTGAACGATGCTGATGTTGACAGCGATGTCCTGTAAGGGATATGCGAACAAAACAAGGAAAAAATACATCCTCAAGCATTTAAAGGCTATTTATGAATTACGGCCAGCTCTGTGGCGAACGAGGTCGGATTACAATTCCTAATTCCGCATACGGCGTTGGAAACACAGCTGCGGGCTATTTGGAAGCAGACCGCCTGGTGTTGTTTTTCATACAATGGTATGAGTGCCGGTCGTTCAGAAAGCAATGGCAAACTACTGAATGTAAACTTGCCAAGAAATCACAATCATCCAAAAACATGTTTGGGTTGATTGCATCGTACTGTAAAGGATATGCAACTATATATCTGTGAGTTACTACAAAATGTTACTTTCAGTAGTTTGTCAGTGTCCGCGCTGTGTTTTATGTGCATTATCTTAGCCATTTCATAAGAAGATAATATTACATGTATCCATGCAGTAGATCCGAGTTGTTCCCAAAGAAATAGATATTATCATAGTCATTCCGAAAGAAGATTACATTATGTGTATTCACGCAGTAAATGTTATCTTATTTATTCCCACAGATATCAAAATTATAGCTATTCCCACAGATGACACTAACATAGTTATTCCCACAGATGACATTATCATAGTTATTCTCACAGCGACAGAGTTATAGTTATTCATTCTGTGGTTAGATATTCCAGCTGTAGATACTATTATATGTATTCGTGTAGAACAGTGGTTCTCAACCGGTGGGGAATTCCTCCCCATGGGGGGAATTTTAGGGTTTCCGGGGGGGGGGGGGGGAATTAAGATTATTTCAAGATCGCGTTAATACAAGAACCGATTACTTGATATTGTTTTTCCCTTCATATTATACGGTTTTGTACGTATCACACTTCTAACATTCAATTTATAAAGTAAATAGACCCACAAATCATGTTTTATGTGGACTTCTAGATGTGTTTTAGAATGTGCTATTAAATTTAGCTTCCATTATTACGCATACTGTGTAGGAGCGGGGGTGGGATTTTTAGGTAGGAAATATGAAAGGGGGAATGACGTTCTGAAAATATGGTGAAGGGGGGCACGGGCCAAATTTTTAGGTAGGAAATACAAAAAAATAGGGGGGGGGGAATGACGTTTTGAAAATATGGTGAAGTGGTGGGTGGGGGGGGGGGGGGCCACGGGCCAAATTTTTAGGTAGGAAATACAAAAAAAAAAAGGGAGGGGGGAATGACGTTCTGAAAATATGGTGAAGGAGGGCCGGGCCAAAAAAGAAAAAAGTTTGAGAACCACTGGTGTAGTAGGTACTACCATAATTATTCACACAATAGATAATATTGAATTTGTCCCTGCAATAGATAATATTGAATTTGTCCCTGCAATAGATGCTATCGTAGTTATTCTCGCATAAGATAATGTTATAAGTATTCAGTATAAACTATCATAGTTTTTCAACCGAATATAATACTATAGTTATTCATACAGTAGATACCCCTACGGTTTGTCCCACAGAAGATAATATTACAATCATTCATATAGTAGATACTATCAGAGTGTGCCCCACAAAAGAACAAACTTTCGCCATAGACGGGAAAAACTATAGTTGTTTAAACCATATATACTAGGATTCCCGCACTAGATACTGTTATACGGATGCCTACATTAAATAATACAACACAATGCCACATGTATCTGGTTATTTTCTTATCAATTTTGGAAGCTATAGGATCCGATGATAGTTATTCTAAGAGGTGAAATGTAGACCAAAGATGGGGCAATGTATGTAACACACAAGACATGATATTCTAAATTAGACCTGTCAAGATTATTGTAAAGGATAACCACGTCAAGGATATTGTAAATCATACTATGACTAGGATATCTTAGATTAAATCAAGGCTAGGATATTGTAGATTATAATATGACTAGGAAATTGTAGATTATACTACGACTAGGATATTGTAGATTTCACCACAGTAGGATATTGTAGATTAAACCATGGCTATGATGTTGTACAATACACACCATCTATCTAGTATAGTGTATGTCATATCGATGCTAGGATATTGTATTTTACACGTCTATGCTATAATAGATTATACCGATGCAAGAATATTGTCGATTAAACCGAGCTAATATTGTAGATTACACAACGTCTACGATATTATAGATTATGCAAAGACTACAGGGTCCTGTAGATAACACCACGGCTAGGATACTGTTGATTATACCACATGTAGGATATTGTAGAGTAGACTGAACTAAGGATGTTGTAAAATAGATCGAGTCTACAATTTTGTAGAGCTGACCTAGGTTAGTACATTGTTGATATGACCAAAGCTAGACTATAGTAGATCAGATCAGGGATAAGGTATTGTTGAGTAAGCTGCAGCTATGATATTATAGGATACACGGAGATTAGAACATTGTGGGATCAGAGAGAAGCTAGGCAACTGTAGACTACACGGCACTATGATATCATAAATTAATTAGACAGAAGCTAGAATCAAACGGAGGATATAGTAGATTAAGAAGTGTTTAATATTTTACATTGTATCACGATTACAACATTGTAGATGTATTAAAAGCCATGACAGCGTGTATTGGAATAAAGCTAGGACATTGTAGATTGTTTGAGTTCAGGACATAATACATACTTTCTTATATACGCTAGGACATTCTAGACAAGGCTGCGACTAACACATATAATACTCTGCAAAACATGATAGGTTAGACAGAGGCTAGGACATTGTAGATTTAGCAGCAAGCAACCAAGGGTCGAGTATGTATCATTCAGCGGGGTATCCGAAGTCGCGACAGCGTAGCGGCGAGTCGTCACCCTGCTAGTCCGGTGGCCATGAGTTAGAATCCGTATCGGAAAGGATCCGCCATATTCTGCACACATCTTCACTTTAGCATTCCTCTTCCTCTCTTCCCAGGCATATTCATCCATCATGTGCCATACCGGAAAGTGTGGGCGCCATGACTCACCATTTCACTCGATCACCAGAGTTGTGGTTCAGCTCAGAGTTCCTGTCTTGACCATGCCATGTGGCCAAGCCATCCAGGTATTTACTTCTCGGTCTTCCCCTTGGTCTTTTCCCTTCGATCTTGCCAGTTGTCACCAAGTTCTCCAATTCATTTCTTCTTAAAACATGCCCAAAATATTTTGACTGTCTACGTATAATTTCTCTAATCATATACCCCTCCATTGTTGTTCTCTCCAAACTTTCGTGGCGTTTCAAGTTACCAAAATATTTCAATTTTCTTTGTTTTATCGTCTTTGATAGGCAACCTTCTTAAATATTCAGCTCTTGGAGTATGGATGCATATGTTCTTTCCTTTATCCAAGATATTCTTAGAACTCATCTATAACATTTATATTCAAAGGCATGTACTCATTATATTCAAGGCATTTATATTCAAAGAGATTTATACTCAAAGGCATCCCTCTATGCACGAAGGCTGAAAAAGGGTCCTTTACCTACTTGTTTACTGATACCATTGTCTCAGAGCTCCACCCAGGGGCGTGGCTGGAAGTCTAGATTTGACATGCAGCCAATCAGTTTTACTTATTTACATTACTGCATTCGTGTCATGGCATTATCTTTCCACGACGTGAGGAATTAGGGCTGTTTCCCCCAAACAGCCAATACATCATGCGGGAATTTTTTTTAGCCCCAGTCCTTACGCGTGCCGTTCAGGGGATTAAACACACGCCTTACGTTGTGTGGAGCGGAAATTATAGGCCTCGGCCGCTAGCTCGTCAATAAGTTCTTGTAGACGAGTGGGTTTACATCACAAGTTCGGGAGATCTTCAGACGGGTGGGGGAGGGGGGGGGGGAGACAAGAAAGACAAATATTAGCAAAAATACTAAGTGACACGAGTAACACTGTATAAGCAGTTGTGGTAGTAATGATTATAGTAGTAGTGGTGGCGGTTGGCGGAATAGTTGTGGTAATAGTGGTGGTCGTAGTAGTAATAATAATAATAGAAGTAGTAGTAGAAGGAGAGATAGTAAGAATAATTGCTGTTGTAATAATAGTTGCAGTAGTAAGAGTAGTTAGAGTAGTTGTTGTTGTAACAGTATTCGTAGTGGTAGTGTTAGTAGAAGTACTAATAGTTTTAGTTGTCATAGTAGTCGTAGTTAGTAGTAGTAATAGTAGCATTAGTAGTAGTAGTAGTAGTAGTAGTAGTAGTAGTAGTAGTAGTAGTAGTAGTAGTAGTAGTTGTAGTAGTAGTATTAGTAGTAGTAGTTGTTGTTGTTGTAGTTGTTGTTGTTGTTCTTGTTGTTTTTGTTGTTCTTGTTATTCTTGTTCTAGCAACGTTAGAAGTAGTAATAGTTGGTCTACTTGCTACAGTGGATATTTTTGGTATTGTCTTTCGATGAAATTTACAAATGTGCCAAGTTACCAATAAAACAATTCATCAACAGTTGTACAGAGGGAACAAAACCATTGATGACAATGACTCACTGAAGAATGTACTTATCTAAACAACCATAGACAATTGAAACTCACGAACACAACACCACTTACGGAAAGAGACATTGCAGTCTCTGCTGCAACAGAAAGTTGGTAGATATTCGTGCAATGTAACAACTATCCAAATGTTGGGGGACGAGACAAACGCCTGCCGCCCTCGTCTATCCAAGATTTCAGGGACAAGACCTGCCGATTGTGTCTACCCAGGACTTTCTCTGTCCGCGGTAAATCTCCTCTCTTCCAGTCTGAGATTGTAAAGTTCCGTGTCACCTCTCGCGACTCCCGACACTGGCCGCTGACTCGGCGTTTGTGGGTGAGCAGCGAGCCACGCAGTTCTCTCACAGACATTTCCGCGTGCCTCGGAGTTCCACTAGCCAGCTCCAGGTGGCGACAAATTATGTATAAGATGAACGACCCAATGTCGTTGCTTTCGTGGCATTTAGGGTCCATTGTGTGAATATTGTTAGTGGCTTGTGTTTTTAAATATAGGGCATATAGTGTTTGTGGATAACCGAGTGACATAGACTTCTGGGTTCTCCTTTCGGGGATCCGGGTTCGATCATCCGTAAGGTATGGATTTGTTTTTGTCGGGGAGGAGGGAGGGGGGGGGGGGGGGGAGAGAAAACCTTAACCTGCACAGTTCGAGGCGACTGTACTAGCCAGGCGGCCTTAATACCTCAGGCTCAAGACACCCCCCACCCCCGTACTACACGGCAAGGTACTGTAGGCAGTAGATAACAGTTCTGTTTTGGACAATGTTATGACCAAACAACACTAGCTGCCGCTGTACCTCCCAGAAAATTGTCTGGTGCACATTTTAGATATGGAAAGCACGTGATCACTGGACATATCCAGCGTCAGTGTGAATGTGACCCCCCAGAACCACCGAATTGGCAGGCGCGCACACTAGTCTCGATATTAAAGGCATTATTATTTATAGGTGTGTACATTATCCTCAGTACTCAAGCCATTCTTATTTATAGGCGTGTACAATTATCTCGAAACAGTCATAACATCTGATGGGAGATGTCTTGAAGCGATTAGAACAAGAATTGCCATTGCGAATGTAGCCTTTTGCTAGATGAAAAATATACTGACCAATAAAAAGATATCAATTGAAACGAGAAAAAGAGTGTTGAAGTGCTACATAGAGCCTGCACTTCTGTAAGGATATGTAGCGTGGACAATGTGCAATCAAGCTGAAAAACATCTGATGGCTGTGGAAATGTGGTCTCTGAGGAGAATGCAAAGAATACAATGGACAGACAGAAAAACCAACCACCACGTCCTACAAAAAACAAATGAAATTCGTAAACTAATTAGAGCAATTAGACGTTGACAGTCAAAAGTTTTTGGACATGTTATGAGAAGAAATAAATTGGAGAGCTTGGTAACAATTGGCAAGATTGAGGGGAAGAGAACAAGGAAAAGACAGAGAAGTAAATACCAGGATGGCTTGACCACGCGGCATGAACGAGACAAGAACACTGAACTGATCCACGACTCGGTCGATGGGGTGAAATGGCGAATCATGACGGTCCACACTTACCGCCATGGCACATGATGGATGGATGGATCTTTCTTGCATTACTATACAGATTTCTGAGGTTTTCTTTCGGTGCTGTTTCTTCTGTCTCTCTTGATAAGGCATCTATAATATTGTCTTCCATCCACCCATATCCGCTTTTTAACTTCTGTATTAACTTATACAATTAGTAGATGCAGTTGTTGTACACAGTGAGCAACTGGGGTTAGAATTACATTGTAAAAAGACTCAGGTTATGGTCGTCACTAGGAAGGAAGAAGTGCCACAATGTAATATACAAGTAAATGGAAATATTCTTCAACAAGTGAATCGGTACAATTATCTTGGAACAGTCATAACATCTGATGGGAGATGCTTTGAAGAGATTAGAACAAGAATCGCCATGGCGAAAGTAGCCTTTAGCAAGATGAAAAACATTCTGACCAATAAAAAGATGTCAATTGAAACAAGAAAAAGAGTGTTGAGGGGATACATGGAGCCTGTTCTTTTGTATGGATGTGAAATTTGAACAATGAGCAGTCAAGCTGAAAAGCATCTGATGGCTGTAGAAATGTGGTTTCTAAGGAAAATGCAAAGAATACCATGGACAGACAGAAAAACCAATGACCAAGTACTACAGGAGACAAATGAACATTGTAAACTGATTAGAGAAATTAGACGTAGACAGTCAAAAATTTTTGGACATGTTATGAGAAGAAATGGATTGGAGAACTTAGTGACAACTGGCAAGATCAAAGGGAACAGACCAAGAGGAAGACCGAGAGGAAAATACCTGGATGGCTTGGCCACATGGCATGGACGAGACAGGAACACTGACCTGATCCACGACACTGGTAATCGAGTGAAATGGTGAGTCATGACCGCCCACGCTTTCCGCCATGGCACATGATTGATTGATTGATTGATTAACTTATAAAAAGCATTTAACAGTTTAGTATAAATATTTATATTTTAACCACTCCTGATACTTCTGTGACAAAAGCAATACTCTTCTCCGTCGGAAACATGAGTCGAGAAAGCCGATTAATAATGGAGTCATGTCTACCAATAACAGTATCATATCGTAATTATTCGTGTACAGATAATCACATTATATCCTTGCGTTAATAGAGAGAAGTTAGGGGGAGGAAGGGATGAGAAAGGGGCGGAATAGAGTAACTTAGTTTGGAGTAAAATAAGGTTAGTTCTACGTGTAGAAGTGGCTTGAAACTGAGTTAAATCTGTAGAAATGTGAACATTATAAATAATATTATGTGTAAGGCAGCATTATAAATAAAGTTACGGAAACGGGCCGTTACGTTGACAAGTCTTCATCAGCAAATGGTCACTGTCAAAACAAAAAAAACTGTTATCTATTGCCCATAGTACATTGCGGTGTGCCGGTCTCCCTGGCCTAGGTGTTAACGTCTTTCTCCGTAATCGGTGGCGGTTCTCGCCGCGTTGATACCTTACGGGGTGTGTGAGCCGGTCGCTCAGAAAGCAATGGCACGCTACTGAGCGTAATCTTGCCTACTACATCAAGAGCAGCTGAAAAATGCTGATGTTGACTGCAACGTCCTGTAAGGGATATGCAAAAAAATCATTGCGGAGTAGTATGGGGGAGGAGGAGGAAGAGGAGGGTGATTGAGCCTGAGGCATTTTATGGCTTTTTGTGATTTCTTGGCAAGCTTACGTTCAGCAGTTTGCCATTGCTTTCTGAACGACCGGAACTCATGCCATAGTATTAAAACCAACACAACGCGGTCTGCTTCCACAAACCTGCAAACAAAGCTGAAAGTCCACAACGCAGTTGCATTATCCACACTGCTATATGATTGTGTGAAACCTGGACTGTTTATCAGCGACACACTAGGAAATTAAACCACTTCCACACAGTTTGCCTTAGGAAGCTATTGAAGATTAAATGGAAAGACAAGATCCCTGACACTGAAATCCTAGAAAGAGCGTCCATGCCCAGTATCCACACTCTACTAATGAAGAAACAGATTTGCTGGGCTGGTCATTTGACTCGCATGCCAGATCACAGGCTCTCTAAACGAATTTTTTTTTTTTTTTACGGCGAGCTGCGTTGTGGTAAACGATCCCAAGGCGACCAGAGGAAACGATTTAATGACACTCTGAAGATCTCACTAAAAGCTTTTGGAATTTATCACGACGCTTGGGAAACTTCTGCCAAAGACCGAAATTCGTGGCATACATCATTATGCAAGGGTGCAGTCACCTGTAAAGCAAACAGGACTGCAAGAGCTGTGAAGAAAAGGCTGGACAGAAAAACCACTGCAGGAGATCCTCCTCCTGGAACTTGAAGCATTCTTTGCCCACGTTGTCAAAGAACATTTTGAGCCAAAATAGGCCTTATCAGCCATCTTAGAACTCACGGCTCCATATTTTCATCACCAATGGATGAAATGAATGGGCATCTTCATTCTTGATGGACAGACAACAATATATATAATATATAACAAAAAAATATCTCCCGTGTGTTGCATGGGCCCATAAGGGAAGCAAAGAATATCAACACTGTAGCCTACCACGCATGTCGTAAGAGGCGACTAAGGAGGCTTGATGGTTCCGTCGCCCTACTACTGAGTGAGTGCGTGGCGTGACACTGTGAGCTGTGAGTTTCGTGTGAAATGCTTTTCAATCTGCCCGAGGTTTTTTGGAACTTGACTGCATGTTCGGAGCGATTGCAGATGGCTATGTCCCAGAGTTGACCGGTTTTTTCCTTATGCAGAAATGCGTGGCTGCTGGGCTTCTGGTTGACTGCCACATCCATCGACGATGAACTGTATTTCGTGGACTGTGTGGGTGAACATCTAGGAAACATCCAGATAGGAAAATGACTGCAGATTCCATCAGAAATGAACTGGGTGTTTTGTGGGGGACTATTGTGTTGACATTCTGGCGGCGGCATTATGCACAGTGCATCTGTGCGGGCTGTTGTTTGTCGAGACTCCTGTCTTTTCCACTTTTCACATTGGGCAGTGGGGAGAATTTTGTATGATATTCACTGGCACAGGAACGTAGCATAATGGGGACGACCCGTTGCTGTGAAGTTGGAACTGCGACTAACTAACTAACCAAACAACAATATTCAAAGACAAGGGCACATTGCATAAAATGTTCTCCATTTAATAGAATGCAGGTTTTTCTTGTTCTATTATGTTCCTTATCTCTGTGATACATCTTTCATCTGATGTTATTCATGTACCTAGATGAATAAATGTCTGCACTTGTCTAAAAATAACACCAATTACTTTAATTACACATTTACGCACAATCTGTTTCTTTGATATCACAATGACTTCGGTCTTTCTACCGGGTGTTTGTAAAATCTCACTACACTTTGTATGTAGAACAAATCTGAAAAATGAAGCACATGATGTCATCAAAATAACGTTCTCCATGGTACATCCAAAGCAATATGCAGCGAATGGCTGTCGTCTGCTGCAGTAATTTTTTTCGCTCCAAACAGAGTGGTGTTTTCAACGGGGAAAAAAACAAATTTATTGATTGAGCAAGTTTTTCAAAATGGTGGTCGATACACACAGGTTGTTGTTCAAAGATTCATAGCAAGATTTTACGATGAACAACCTCCTAAACGCTTTACGGTTAGAAATTTGTTGAATAAGTTTATTGCTACGAAAAATGTGAAAGATGCTCCGCGATCTGGCAGTCCTGCTTTGTCTGGAAAAAAAAATGTCTAGTTTTACAAGACATAATCCTAAAAGTTCTAAGAGTGTCATCATGGCCAATGTCGCAACACTGGAACGTATCAGTGAGCACATTGCAAATAATTCTTAAACAATAAAATTTCCATCCATACAGGATTTATGTTGTTTCCAAATGAAAAAGAGTGTGATAATCAATCCAGAATGAATTAATCCAGGCGGTCTCAAGCAGTTTTAGCTAAAGAAATCCTGTCAGTTCTCGATGTAACAATCTTCCTTGATGAGGCATGGTTTCATCTATCTGGATAAGTTAATAGTCAACATAATCGTATTTGGAGCGCTGTTAATCCCAGTGCATTTCATGAAGAGCTTCTATACGATGAGAAAATTGGGCTATGGTGTGCTGTCAGTAGAAACCGTTGTAGTGGACTAATATTTTTCAACAAAACTATAAATGTCGATCGGTACCGTGCTGACCTTCTGGAGACTTTTTAGAACAGCCAAATGAACGTCAGATTGAAGAAGCGTGGCTTCAGCAAGGTGGTGCAATTGCACACACTGCTAGAACACTATTGCGTATGTTTGAAGAAATTTTCGCAAACCTCATATATTACGTGGAAATTGGTATGCTCGTTCTCCAGATCTAACTCCATTATATTATTATCTATGGGGTTTCCTTAAAACAAATATTTACAAAAATAATGTACACATAATTGAAGAACTGAAAGAAGCAATTACAATAATCATTCACGAAATAACAACATACACGATGCGGAAGATATTTGACAATATGAAGAGACGTGCAAGTTATATCTTGAAGCCCGTGATGGACATTTCCAACACCTCTTTGTGAGGTGTTTCATTGAGTAGACGAGGATATTTATAAGGGTATCCTCTACCGCTTTCTTTGGGAAGCCTGGAATTCAGCTCGTTGCCCCCACGGGGAGATAACTAAAGACAAAGCCAGCATCTTCCACGAAAATTATGTAAATCTAGGCTCCTTTGGAAGGTGTGGAGACGAAGGACTGTTACCTCTACCTCTAGTGAAGATGCCCTCCTCTATGCATGAGAAAAGGGACTAGTGTGCTTGCCAGCCCTCATGACGTCTCCAATCGTCTATTATTTAGTTATATATATATATATATATATATATACCAGCTCCGTGGCCGAGGAGATAGCAGCTTTCTCCGCTAACCCCGAATACTCTCGTCACGTGACGCGACGAGAATTAGCAGTGGTTCGAATCGCAAAAGTGACTTATGAGAGTATGGAGCCGGTCGCTCAGAAAGTCGTGGCGTGCTGATGAGCGTAATCTAACCTAGGAATCAACATACAGCTGAAAGATGCTGGTGTTGACCGCAATATCCTGAAACAGGATGGAAACGCGGAAAAAAAAAAAAAAAAAAAAATATATATATATATATATATATATATATATATATATATATATATATATATATATATATATATATATATATATATATATATATATATATATATATATATATATATATTGTGAACTGAACAAAGAAACAAAACAAACAAACAAACTTTATTTTCAAAGGGTAACAAACTGGGCACGCAGGCTCGTCTTACATTCGGCCCTTCCAATCACTCATCTTTCGTTCATCAATAGTGCATGGTACATTCACATGGGAAAAAACATTGACAAATGAATGTTGTAAACATAAACAATGTATATTACCATGTTATGAGACACACCCCCACCCACCCACACACTCCAGCCCACCACACATCCTCCACACACATACCCTACCCACCCACACATACACACCCAGGCACATATACATTCCCCCACTCATCCGCCCATCCCCCACCCAAACACATCTACCTACCCACACATCCATCACCCACACACATTCCCCCACCAACACACAAACTCACCCACCCACCCACAAACACAGGTAGCACAAGACATCCACTGTGTGAACAGCACACACATTGTTATCACATAACAATCACTGTGTGAACAGAAAATTTCTCAAGAAATCACTCCAAAATACTGAATTTCAACGTCAAGTGTCATAATCATTCACAGGTTGGATTACAAGTTACTCTGAGAAATAAACAATATGCTCATATGGAGTAACATCTGTTGCGAAAACATATTTGTAACGCAGAGATCATACAAGATACAACAATCATGAATATGTAAATATCAAATGTAAACACTACATTTAAAAAAAAAAGATATTCCTAACTCTTGGGATGCTGGTAACGGACATTGAGGTACATCTACGTGTCTATATGCTGGATGGACTGGTTACAGGTATGAAGCTCATGGATGAAAGTCTCTCCCTTGGGACCAATTCCCTTTCAGGGAGTCTCCTCCAATGGTGAGTAATGCATGGTAAGATACTTCTGACCTGCTCCAACAACCTGGGGTTCTCATGGGTTAGATACTTGGAGGATGGGGTGGTGAGGGATGCAGGAAGAAATGCTGAAATAATATTTGGGCTGGTAGGAGATGGACATGATCCGAATACCTATCTTGCCCTCAGCAATCAAGTCTGCATGAAAAGCGTTCCCTTTAGTAGGCTGCTAGTAACACCGCCCATCTTATCCTCAATGGGTCGTTTTAACACATAACCACAACAAAGCTTTCCTGATGGGGCCAAGAACATCGGCTTCTATCTGCTCCCAACCAAAATCGCTGGTGGTCGTCTTGATAGTTTGAAATGGACTGATATCATTTCACAGCCAATTATGGTTAGGGTGGTCAGGCGGGCATCTCATGTGTCATATGACAAGCACGCCAAAAAGTAGATACAGAAAAGGAAAAAGGGATTTTGCATAAGGATGCACCAAAGTGGATGATGAACAAGGAAACCAAGGGAGACACGAGACGTCATAGGACAACAAAGGGACAGACGTTGCGAAGCCGTGTTACCAAGCGGTTGTGTTTTCCAAATTCTGTGTCAAGTGGATATCTGGATGCAGTGATATGATGATCTGCAAGTGAACAACAGGACGAGGAATTTGTTGATAAGAAGCCATTGATAGAAGGACTGGGAACAGAAACCTGGGCGAATTCTGAACGACGGAATTGTGGAATGGAAATTAGACGTCAAGGTGAATAGGACAGAGTTAGGTAGGATCATTCGTAGATAGTTTAAATAGATACCGACCCTGTGTCAAGGGCGATCTATGTTCTACATATATTGAATCTGATAATTCTACAACGCACAATTAAAAATGTGTGGAAACGTTCACTGACCTACGTGATTTTATTTCCTGTTATCAGCTGAGATCAGTTAGTGTTCAGTATTACGAGTTACAATGCTTTTATATGTGGATTCACTGTAAGGCATCAGGCTTGGCCTTAGCCCCCCCCCCCCCCCCCCCCCCGTGTGTCTCTATTCGAATCGCCTTCTCAGTTACTCCTTGTTTTGACCTGGCTGATGAAATCTGTTTGTCTATGGCGTTCCTTTCTGGTTAGAGTGCTGGATTTCGTAAGATGTGAAGTGACTTGGGAGATATATCACACTCTTATAAAGAATAATATATTGTTACTTTCCAGCTTCCCCAAAACAGCGTTAGACCATAACAGTGACTATTATAACTAATTAAATGATTGTTAACACACAGGACACGGAGAAAACTAATCCACACGCAATACTCAGCCCAGTAACAGAAAAGCGAATGAACTACGCTTGAGGTCAAAGCAAGTGAAGATTTTAAAAAAAAACAATATTGGATGAATGGATTGGCTTAAAGAGCCATCTCTACTTAATATCAAAGTGTCCGTTACTGCTCTGATCAGATCGTCTTTAGAAGTTATCAGCTGACTGCACAGACTTCAGAAGTTAAGGTAACTATACAAACAGTATCAAAAGATGTTCACTGTACAATAAGAACCATTCAGAAGACTTTACAAAATCTTGTCTGACGCCCTTCTGTATACACTGAAATGTTCCTAACAGGCTGTTGATTATTATGGATGTTGTTTGCCGCCAATATATATTCTTTATTTTTCGCAGATCTTTGCCGTCATCGTTTAGTTACTCTAGCATTTTAATTATTTAAACATGTTTCACATTGTCAAATGCTGTTGTATAGTATATAAAGCATAAGTACAGATCAAAAGTGAAAGATGATGATGGTTAGAATGTGTACCCAGTGTATCACTGACGAGACATTGCGTATGGAACAAGGTGACACTGCCTCGGTTATATATTAATAATCACATAATTGCCTATGTAAGAATTAAACTGTATGAGTTGAGTTGAGTCAAGAACGGATATCACAGCACTCGGTGCACTCCCATACGTGTTCCTTCCTCACCTTCAACAGGCAACGAAGAGTTCCAGTACTAATGGTACCAGTTGCAGTCTGATTATGTGTCTGTCACAGTTTTGCCCGAAGTGCTGATTGTCATCCAGATTCTCTGGTTCCGGTAAATATGCTTTGCGTAGACAGTAACCCACTGCCTCTCCATTATATCTAGGCTGTATAATTCATGCAATACACGTCATCCTAAAGGGTCTTAACCTTATCTTCCTTATCTGCACCAGTAGCGTCTTCCAAGAGGTCTGAGGAGCAACAGGCCAGGAAAAGATACCTGGTCAAATGAAGCCACTTTTAACTTTGATGTTTATGAGGGGTTCCAGCGCAGGCAGGAAACGATGGCGGCGGCGCTTGATCTCGAGGATGCATACAATAGAGTTAGATATGATAATTTGATGACCGCACTGATGGAGAAGGGGGGTCAATCCCTGATTGGTGAACTGGATAGCAGCCGTCCTGTATTCTCGCCGGGTCGCTCTCCGTCTGGGTGCATGGACCTCAGAGCCACATATGTTAACCCCGGGACTGCCACAGGGATCTGCAATCTCACCTGTGCTCTTTAATGTGTATACAAGCACGATTACAAACCTAGAAGCACCAGGGATTGGAAGGATACTAACATTTGCAGATGATATTCATGGATATAGGCAGGGAAGAGATAGGGTACAAACAGCCCAGGAGCTACAGGCGACAGTAGACAAAGTGATTGACTTGTGCACTGAAATGAGTGTTGTCATTCATCCGGAAAAGGCGGCTGTTTTGTGGTGCTCTCTGGATAACAGGATTGTGAGTGCTGATGTCCCAAGCCTCACGATAGATGGTAGAAACGTCAACAGAGAGAACAAAGTGAAGTATCTGGGAATCACATTTGACAGGAGCCTGTCCTTCAAGGACCATGTGGAGACGGTTGTGACAAGATCTCAGAAGGGACTCAATGCACTTAAAACTGGCTGCAATGGACACATAGCAGAGAATGCTTTTCATACTATATCAACACTTGATCCTCTCAGTGATTGATTATCTACTAGGACTGTTCACTGTCTCAAATAGTCAACTGGTGAAGTTAGAGCGCATACAGAACGAAGCTATGCTGGTCATTCAGGGATGCACCAGAGACACCCCAGTAGTGTGTATGCGTTACATTCTTGGTTTGCCGACTGTTGCAGATAGGCTCAAGGTGATGCAGGCAAAGGCATACCTCAGAGTAGCTGCAGACACAGATCACCCTTTGTACGAGGCGCTGGACGCAGTTAAGGGTCAGCGACTGATAAGAGGTAAATCATGGATGGCTCAGGCGGAGGATACGATCAGACATGTGTGGATTTTGGAGAACATTAGGCGAGGAGAGGAGTGGGTCAGAGTGCCAGGGGAGCAGTCAGACTTCTGCGGAGTTGTAGTTACATTGGGCCGGGAGTGCGGGGAGTGGCCGGCGGGGCGTGGAGGTGAAATCCAGCGGCTAATTCAGGGTGATGCTCGCGCGGGTGGTGTGATTGTCTACACGGGTGGTTCGGTGTCGGGGGTGGGAGAGATGCCTGGGGGTTCGTGGCGAAAGCTAGTGGCCGACGTTTGGTGCAGGAGCGCCTGGCATGTCATGCCACAGCATCTGGCTTGGGAATGGAGGTGGGGGCGGTCACTGCGGCTTTCCAATGGATCGAGAGTACGATACATACACAGACATCGTGACTCCCTCTCTCTCTCCTCTTACATCTGGCTTCTCTGTGCATATCTTCTTCACGTGCATTGCCAGTGGTTGGAACTTACACAACCCCAACAACTCTAGGACTGGGCGAGGGGCTCCTGAAGCGCGTTGTATGACTAGCAACCATACTGACTATTTCGTAGGTTACAATATACCCCATGTGGTAGGTCGCAGGCACTTTTCCTCTCTCTGTCTCTCTCTGTCTCTCTCTGTCTGTCTCTCTCTCTCGCTCTCCCCTCTCTCTCTCTCTCTCTCTCTCTCTCTCTCTCTCTCTCTCTCTCTCTCTCCCTCTCTCTCTTCTTGCATGTCCACATACACTAGCATTTTGTCAGTTGAAGTGTGTCTATGTAAGTACGCGTGTTCCTACACACCAGTCCACCCAGACCAATAACACAATGGGGTCGTGGTCAATTTTACACGCCTCCTACCCCGCCCCCTTCTTTCTATGTGCTCACTGTACCGTAACATCCAGCACCGTTATAAAAATACACCTGAGATTTCCGTAAACATTCACAGGTCCGTACGTGAGGTGAGTATACAGTTTTTTTCTCTATAAACAGTTTTTCTATTAAACATTTTCTTCGACTAACATTCTTTTCAATTAACATTTTGTCAATTCTCGTTTCCTCTTCATTGCTTCCATTTTCCCATGCATTTGTTCCTCTCGTCCTGTCATCACCTTCTAATGTAGTCACAGGAGTTCTCCTTGACTGTATGTTGTGTTTGTGAATGTGTTTGTTTGCTGATGAAGGCTAACCGCCGCAACGTTCTGTATGTGTCGTAACTCTGTTATGTAAAGCTGCACTACTTTGTGTCATTATATATTGTTTGTAACTGACTCGGAGGGCATACTGGGGAAGATGGGGACGGGCATGCAGAGTGGCTTGCTTCGCTTCGGAGGTCACGGGTGGCAAGCATCGCCTGGATCTTTTCTTCGGGGCATGCCGGTGTGCTGGGAAATGAACAGGCGAACAGATTGACTGGTCCTGAAGAAACTTGGTTGAGTGACAAGGCAGAACGAACGAACGAACGAACTTTATTTTCGAAGGGTAACAAATTGGGCACGCAGGCCCGTCTTACATTCGGCCCTTCCAATCACTCATCTTTCGTTCATCAGTGCATAGTGCATTCACATAGGGAAAAACATTGTCAAATGAATGTTGTAAACATAAACAATGTACCATGTTATGAGACAAATCCCCCACCCACCCATCCCCTATTCATCCTCGTGTCCCCCACACACACAACCACCACCTAACCACACACATACCCACAGGCAAATAGCTTCCCTCATCCATCCACCGATCCCCCAACTCACACATCCCACACATACCCCCACATGCACCATCTCCCCACACACACACACATCTCCCGCCCACCACACATCCCTCCACACACATCCCAACACTCACAAACCCAGGCACACATGCATGCATCCACCTATCCATCACCCACCCACACATCCCCACCTTCACACATCTCCCCACCCACACGCACACATCCTCCACCCATCCCATAACCTACCAACACTAACCCACCTACATATCCTCCACCACCCACCCACACACTCCAACCACTCAGCCAAGCACACATCCCCAAAACCACATATCCAACACCCACACACACATATTCCCGCCAACTCACATATCCCGCACCTACCCACACACAAAACCCGCACCCACCCACACATCCCCCACTTACACACTTCCCCCGCCCACACAATCTCCATCACAAAACATGCCGCAGCCACACACACACACATTTCGCACCCACCCCCAACCTACACACTCACCCTCCCACATATCCTCCACCCACCCACTCGCCAACCACACCCTCCCCGATCTCCAATCCACAATCGCACATCCTTTAACTTGCATCTTACCACCCATACACTCACACACATACATCCCCACACCCATACACACATCCCCACCCACCAACACATTCCTCATCCAAAGACACACACCTCCTACCCACACACACCCGACCACCCACATATACCCCACCCACATACATCCGCCACTCACACACATCTTCTCACCCACACACACATCCCCCATACACTCATCTCTTACACACATCCACCCACTCACGTACTCATCCGTCAACCACTCACACCCACACATCACCCACCCACCCATCAACATATGCATCTCTCATCTACCCCCACCCCCACCCACACACACCCAAACCACCCAGCCAAACACACATCCCCCATCCTCACATACATCCGTCATTCACCCGTATATCCCACACCTCCCCCACTCCTCACACAACTCCCCTCCCACACCCCACCCATAAACACATCCCCCCCCCACACACACATCCGTCACATGCATTCTCCATACACATCCCCGCCCGCAGACGGGGTTGTGGCCTTGTGGGAGCACGTGTACACCTCGGAGAAGCAAATGGATCGTCATGGTCTGGCAAGAATGAGGCAGCGAGGAGTGACGAGGGGATCTGGCCGACGCTCGACGCTCAGAGGAAAGGCGAGACGGACATATAATAAGATTGCTACTTGTACTATTGGTGTTGGAACTATTCGCTGGCTGCTGAGGATGGAGACGGAACGCCTATGGGAATGCCCCGAATGCTGTGATGTCGGTTCCTAGATCAATCAATCAATCAATGAATCTGCACCAGTACACCACACAGCTGTACAGACCCAGCCAATCTGTCCGAGTTCTCGTTTCTCACCACACCAGCATGCTCTGGGGAAAAGATTCAAGACATGCTTCTTATCCTTGAATTTGCATGCCACTCTACACAAAGCATACCTTTCTCGGCATGCACTGTGAATCCGTTAAATTCACGTCATGTTTGCGCTGTTTGCTCTGGGGAAAAGATTCAAGACATGCTTCTTATCTTTGAATTTGCATGCAACTCTACACAAAGCATACCTTTCTCGGCATGCACTGTGAATCCGTTAAATTCACGTCATGTTTGCGCTGTTTGTTCTCCATCCAGCTAGCCGCACTGTCACTTCTTCCACCTCCATTCTCAGAATAGATGTCGTGATATCATATGCCAGACTCTCCTGTCTGAAAACATAACTTATAGTTATATCTAAGACGAAAGAAGAACCACAATGTAACTTCCAAGTAAATTGTTACATTTTTAAATAGGTGAATCTGTACAGCTTTCTAAGAACAATCACACAATCTTATGGGGATTAAAACAGGAACTTTCTTGGCAAAGGATGCCTTTTGGCAGATGGAAAATATCATCATTTTCCATGCCGATAAGCGTGGGCGGTCATGTTTTCGCCACCTCACACGATTATGAGAGTCGTGGTTCAGCTCTATGTTCTTGTGTCGACCATGCCACGTGACCAAGCCATCAAGATATTTACTTCTCTGCCTTCTTGTTATTGTCCCTCAATCTTGTCAGTTGTCACCATGTTCTCCCATTTATTTAATATCATAATGTGCATAAAATTCTTTTTACTGTCTACGCCTAATTTCAGTGCAAGAAAATCGAATTAAATTCTATTGAAAATAACCAAATATGCACAGACATATCGATGAGCTCATGCGAAGAAAAATGAGAGTAAATACAGATTGTTTGAAATCAACAACAGGAAAGATATTACTGGAGGAAAGTGCTATAATGAAGAAATGTATTGAGTATACACGATAATTATATGGTGGGAAAAGGGAAGAATTAACAGAAGAAAGTAAATTAAAAGGTCCACCTATTCTAAAAACAAGAGGTCGCTGATACTGTCAAACATATAAAGAAAGGAAAAACAGCTGGGCCGGATGGAATCACAATAGAAGAATATAAGTACTTGGAGAATTTGGAGTAGATATATTAACCACAATATTGAATAATATTTACAGCAGTGGATTTTTACCGAGCGATATGCTGGAATCTAAATTTATAGCTGTATCAAACAGACCAGCAGTAATTGAATGCGAAGATGTTCGTACAATTAACCTCATAAACCATTTCAATATGCTTCTGCTCAGAACTATAATGAAAAGAACAAGAAAGAAATTAAAAATGGTAATAGGTGAAGAGCAGTATGGATTTGTGGAAGGGAAGGATGCAAACAATGCAATATATACATTATGAACACTTATAGAAAGATCAATAGAGACACAGAAAGACATATATTTCTGCTTCATAGATTATCCCAAGGCATTTGATAAAGTAAAACATGATGAACTGATTAAAATGTTGGACGATATCAACATTGATGGGAAAGATCTCAGAATAATAAAGAATATTTACCGGAACAAAGTAGCAGCAATTAGAATTGGAAATAACGTGAGCAGTTATGAACAAATAAGGCTAGGAGTACGACAGGGATCCGATAAGCGTGGGCGGTCATGTATTGCCATCTCACTCTATCACCAGAGTCGTTGATCAGCTCATATTACTTTCTAGACCATGCCACGTAGCCAAGCCATCCAGGTATTTACTTATCGGTCTTCCCCTTGGTCTCCTCCCTACGATCTTGCCAGTTGTCACAAAGTTCTCCATTTCATTTCTTCACATAACATTCCCAAAAATCTTTGACTGTCAACGTCTAATGAATCTAATCAGTTTACGATCTTCATTTGTTTCCTGAAGGACTTGTTCATTGGTTTTTCTGTCTGTCCATGGTATTCTTTGCGTTTTCCTCATAAACCACATTTCCACAGCCATCAGATGTTTTTTCAGCTTGACTGCTCATTGGCCATGCTTCACATCCATACAAATGTACAGGTTCTATGTAGCACGTCAACACTCTTTCCTCGTTTCAATTGATATCTTTTTATTGGTAAATAATTTTTTCTCTTGCAAAAGGCTAACTTCGCAATGGCAATTCTTGTTCTAATCTCTTCTAGGCATCTCCCATCAGATGTTATGACTGTTCCGAGATAACTTCTCCCTCTATAGCGAAGAAGTAATGAGAGAGATCAAAGAGAAGCCAGAAATACTAATTGAAGGTTATAATATAAACAATCAAAGCTATGCAGCTGACACAGTATTGATGGCAGATAATGCAAAAGATCTACAACAATTGCTGAACATTGTAGTATTAGAGAGTGCAAAGAAAGGACTCTCCTTGAATATCAAGAAAACAATAACAATGGTGATATCAAATAAATTTGTGACACGAAAATGTAAAAGGGAAATAGAAAGGAAAATGCTTAACTAAATAGATAATTGTAAATTCTTAGAGGCAAATATAACATCAGATGGAAAATGCACAACAGAGATTAAGAGCAGAATCGGGCAATCAAAATAATTTTATGCAATAAGTCACTATTATTGAAAATAAGAAGGAAAGTTCGAAATGCTAATATAGTGCCTGTTTTGCTGTAAGGTAATAAATCTTGGAAAGTAAATAAACAAATTGGAAAGAACTTGGAAGCAACAAAGATGTGGTTCCTGAAGCTGTCAGAGTAAATAGCAGCAATTGCCTGAAAGAGGCTAATAAAAACTATAATATTACAATAATAAGAAGAAAGAGAATAACAGCTTTCATTGGTCATGTGATGAAAAGAGAGGCGTCGGAGATCATCGTAACAACTGGAAAATGGGAAGAGAGGCAGAGGAAGACCAAGAGAAATAATGCTGGATAGATTGGGACGGTGGCATGGATTAATATCATGTGCAGAGATCTGTGGTACAAAGTATTTGGAAACCAGTAAGGCTGGGTGATCTCATAAGGGGAACTGATTGTAATTCTCCCATGGTGACGATCCAGGTTCCCAGGTTCATCCAGAGAACCCTCACTTTTATTCTAAACATTGTCCTACTGGACTATCTTGGAATCATGGGGACTTTTGGGGGATTTGAGCTAATTGGATTCTTTTAGGAGGAACAAATGTCTGGTGTGTTTCCTAACTTATCCGGGGTTTCCCTAGACCTGTCGAGTTCTCTATAGTCTAGTTTCACTACCACGCCTCTTACACACCATTAGGAATTAGTCCTAAGTCTATAGCTAAAAAGTGTTCGGGGGATGAACATAGTGCTACTGATTCTTACCACCATTTTCCACTCCTTACAATGACATGCTCATTAGTTTGTCTGTCTGTCTATGGTATACTTTGCATTTTCCTCAGAAACCACATCTCCTCTGTCATTAGATGTTTTGCAGCTTGTCTGCTCATTGTCCACGATATAAAACACACTGAGAAATACAATTATGTCCATTGCAGTCGATGTGCTATAAAGAACTTATAATGTTGCTGTCGCGGAAAAACTTGATAGTTTCGATCGATGACAAAAAGACCCGACATTCGTCTACACAAACACCGGCAACCCTTTGATGAGCAGGGGACTGAGGAACAAAATAAGTTGCGTCAAATGTCTACACCCGGTCGGCATTTTGTTAACAAGTTGTTGCTCGAGACGGGAAAAAAGTGCCATCCGTCTGCAGGGCGGTAGTCGGCCTTTGATGTTGTAGACGGAATGTCTGGACAGACGTCGGAGAGGTCTTGTGATGTAGGGGACATGATTCCCCAGATCCCAGATTAGCGGGACTCTCGGAAGTGCCGGGACAAGTCCCAGATGAAAGCAAACTAGACGGCGGATTGATTCCAGTCAGTCTAAAACAGGCGGAGAAAACCAGACTCTGGACTGATTAGCGTCTAGACTTTTTGGTGACTTCACTCAAGCCCCGAATTAAAACCAGTTGAGGTAAACAAGTTGAGTTAGTTGACCAAAATTTCTGAAGTGTTAAAAATCGGCGCAGTATTCCGAGTTGTGTTAATTGAAAGAAACTATAGTGTCAAAGTGTTGATATTTATCGGCGGACATAGATCCAGTCTGTGATTGCATAGTCTCAATCATCAACCGGAATAGGTATATGGTATTCTATTAATCATGTCTAACTTAGAGTATGATTAGGAATAGAGTACAGTACTGTGCGGTGATAGAATGTATTATAGGTGCGTTGATAGAATGTTCTATAAGTGCGGTGATAGAAAGTATTATAGGAGCGTCGGCACTAGTAACCTATTGTGTGGCTTTAACTAGCTTGTGTAATATATCATTTAACTCAGGGAGTTAAGGACAATGTAGTGGGATAATAATTAGAGAGACTGAGGATGGTTGGGAGGGGTGAAGGGAATGTGAAATGGTACGATCTTCCAGTAGGGCATCTGCTGGGTTTCTACCCGTTTCCTTTAATCTTTCCTTGTGTTTCCATGTCTAAGACCAATGTGATGAGCTATTTGGACGTATAACAGAGTTCGGTTCTCTGTTATAGATCTGAGTGCTGCTATCGGCCTACACTCACCTAATTAAGGTCAGAATTGAGTTGCTCTCACCAGGGGATTCTCTATTCTACAGGTTCCACTTACACGTCCACTTGTTGATGGTGATACGATATACTACCAAGAAGTTAGTATCAAAGTTGAAGAAAAATGATGGCTCACGGATGGAAGACAGAGGTTACTGAGAGGCTTGTACACTGGGCTCAGAACTTGGTTTGGTCTGCAGAAACCTGACTTCTGCTGAGCCGGACTTGATGAATACAAGCGTTGTTTTTCTTGAGTGATAAGCTACATCACAGAAGATTCATATCTCATATACCAAGAACACCAATATATATATCTAACTGGAACATTAATAGGTTGTATTTTAAATATGGGAAAAATCGTATAACATGTGACTTATGAACAGTTATATTTTCCCATGTGACATTTAAGTTATTGGAAAGATTCTCTAATCAACAAACATTATTGAACAGTGTAAATTCACAGTGTTTGCTAGAGTGAAGACCAATATCGAACAGTGTCTATCATTGATGACCAGCGTCCTGATTGTTCGAGAGTGATCGGAGAAAGTCGTCACGTGGCCGGAGAAACATCTTCTTGGTGAGGTTTTCTGTCCGGAATACTTGGTGCTGTTGTGTGCTCAGCACAGTGATGTAACTAACGTTGCTCTTGATTCACTGGTCTGATTCTACATACTCCATAGAATATTCGACACACATTCTACACATTACACGCACACACATTTCTCACACACATACTCTTTGCTTTAATAAATTATTTGTTGTATTTATTTGTTAAAGCTAGAGTTGTTGAGTATGTTGTGTTGGGGAAGGATGAGAGGGGGCATGATCCAGGGGTGAGTGAGAGTAAGAAAGAGGTGTCTACAGACTGAAGGAGTTTTGTGGACGGATTCTGGTGGTTTCTCTAGGACAATAATATTGGGTTAATAAAAAATGTGGGTGTTGTTTCCCCTCACTCCAGGGACGACACTAAAGTAATAAAGGATTACTACGACAGTTGCATGCGAGTGAAGCATGGACAATAAGTTGACAAGCAGAGAAACATCTAACAGCATTGGAAGCATGGTTGCTGAAGGAAATGTAACAATCACTATAGACGCACACACACAAAAACAACAACAACGAGGCGGTCCTTAAAAGACTAACTAAAGCTGTTAATTGATTAGATAAATTAGACACCGGCTGCCAAGACTTTTGGAGCTAAATAAGTAAGTATTAGCTGACAAGATTGATGGAATTTCATACTAAGCTTAATAATAATCTATTCAGAACATATAAATGTCCTTTTGTATACGTATACATAATTCCCACATGAACTGCCCCCAAAAGTTCCTGTTCCTAATTAATAACATAACAACGGTGTAATTCGTGTTTATCTTGTTAACTGCCTCTTCGCTGGGAATCTTTGGAGAAAAACTATCAAATCCCTTCACTCTTTGACTCATTCTCTCGGTGATTTCCAAGATTGGCTGTCACTGGCAGACGCTTTATGAAAGATCATATTCTGTGTGTGCTACTTAGTATGCTACTTGTATCAGGTGATTCTAACAGACGTAGTTCCCAGCACATTTTCGAGACAAGGGTTTGGTTGATGTAGAGTTATTTCCCCAAGGACATGGTGTTTTCTCACATGCTGGCTACTGTTTGTGTTTAGGTGTCCACGTTTTGTGTCGAAAGAGTATTTGGTTCCAATCTTCAGACTGTTGGTTATTGAATAGCCTTCACGCTTCCAAACGGCTACAAAATATGGCCACTATTACCATAACAAATAACATTGCAATGGAATTCGTGGGGTCGTTGACGCCTGTAGTTTTTGCTTGTCTTCCATGTCGTTATAAAACGGCCAATAATTACCCACGAATTTATAGTCAGTGCTACTTCTGTGATAAAGTATCACAATTCCAAGCAAACCTATAATTACGCATCTGGCAAACTATGCAAACACGCAGGGCAGCATTTGTCGGTAAACGTTTAGATAGTAATCTTCTTCGTATAGCCCATGTCGTTTGGCCGTTGGTAATCGCGTTTGTCTAAAGCTGCCTGCCTCTGTCACACTCGGAGAACCTGGTCCTACAAGACTGGCCTAGAAAAAGAACTGGTTCAAGGAGAGAAGCCATCTGGCTATACGGCTGATCTGAATCTTTTGTTGTAGTACGATCTCTCTCTCTCTCTCTCTCTCTCTCTCTCTCTCTCTCTCTCTCTCTCTCTCTCTCTCTCTCTCTCTCTCTCTCTTTACGTTTTATTTCCTGTGTGGGATACCCAATTTTAAACAGTAACATTGACTTTTATAGTCATTTATTTCATTTATTTATTCTTTTCGATAGCAGCTGGATACTTAGCTTGCGAAAGTAGTTCTTTCAAGTTAATTAGTTATTGCATGCTCATTCGTTTCATTCAGTGTTTGCACTATTTTTTTCTGCTCTAGTTAATTAAATCATTATAATATTGTCATTTGCATATCGATTTATATTACTGGGGGTTTGTAAGTTAATGTAATTTTGAATTTTTATGATCTTGTATTTTTGCTTAGGTTTGACTAATTTATACTTACTCCATGGGGGAAATGATTGTAAAGATGTTTACAAACATTGGAGAATCCATTGACAGAAAACATGATTATAAATAGGTATACAAACATTGGAGAACCGACTGACAGAGAACATGATTATATAGATGTATACAAACTTGGAGAACCGACTGACAGAGAACATGATTATAAAAATGTATACAAACACCGGAGAACAGACTGATAGTGAACATGACTATAAATGTGTATACACACTTTTGAGAACCGACTGACAGTGAACAAGATTATACTTATATATACAACCTTTGGCAGTCTAGGTGGCGGACAGTATAAGAGCACTTGCTGCTCTTTTATAGTGCATTCCGGTGCACAATATTCCGGTGCATTGACTGCGAAGTAGTGCGTTTAGTCGTGTAAATGAAGCTGATCATCACGGCCTGGAGAAAATGGGGCAGCAAGGAGTGACCAGAGGATCTGTTCCACACACAGGACGCCGAGAAAAGGTAAAACGGACACACAACTAGACTCCTTCTGGTACCATTAGTATTTGGACTCTTCCCTGACTGTTGAAGATGGTGACGAGGAACGTATGGGAATGTCCCGAGTGCTGTGATGTTGGTTATTGACTTAACTCAGCTCATCTGAGCTTAACTCAACTCAACAACTCAACTCAAAACATCAACTCAATAACTTAACTCAAATCAATTCAAATCAACTCAACTTAACAATTCAATTCAGCTCAACAACTCACCTTAACAACTCATCTCAACTCAATTCAACTCAATTCAACAACTTAACTCAACTCAACTCATGTCAACTCAGCTCAGCTCAGCTCAGCTCAACTCAACAAGGCTACATGAATATGAAATCTCCCTGATTCAGTGGTGTCTGCCTCATGTTGCGAATGTCGGTGTTCGTTTCCGGTAAACTCCTGGAGTTTGTGCTCTGTGAGAGGTATTCGGCAGATCGTCCTGAGGGAAAAGACGAGCCATGTTTGATCAAACTCGGTGCAAAAAAGTCGATCCTCTCCTTTGAAACATTGCTTTGTAAAACAATCGAATTACGCCAAACATAATTGCGTAGATGTGTACAGACATCTGAGACCCAGTTCTGTGACTAGATTGCATTAGAAAGATATGTACAGACATTGGAGTCTCAACTGACACTGAACAAGATTGGAACGAGGCACCTAAATAAGAAATATTGTTAATCTTGCAAAAGCTCCAGATGTTAATCTTGAACAAAAATCAAATGGCATGTGAAAATCTTTGCCACCGAGGCAAACCTGAACTGTCGCAATGAGTTTCTAATTAATAACATAAGAACAGCGTATTCTGTATTCAACTTTTTAAACTGCGTCTTTGCTGGGAACGCCTGGAGAAAACAAACTATCAAATCCGCCGGCATCCCTCCCTTCTTTGACTTATTTCCCCGGTGATTTCCAAGACTGGCAGTCACTAGCAGACGTTTTATGAAGGATCACTTTTTATTCCAATCTTCGCTCGCAGAAAATGAAGAGTGATTGACAACAGTTCTTAAAACGTCAATGTTGTTAGCTGAATCATATGACCTTCAGCATTGATTGAGAAAAAGAACCTTACCGGAAAGATATTAACACTTTTAATAAAATATCCTTGTCAGGATTTCTGGCGACTGAGGGCAGGACGCGACAAGGGAGAAACCCCAATTTTCCAGGCTAACCTGGGTTGGGACGTTGACGTAGTTGATCCACGATGTTGAGGAAACGTCGTTGTTGACATTAAAGAATATATGCATCTTTAATGTTGTCATTAGTCTTAGATGTGATAATTCCCTGTATTTATTTATGATAAATTAATGTCCACCAGCATCAGCGACATTCAACGATGCTTTAGAGCAAGTGGATCCATCTCAAACATTACACGTCCCTGATTCGTCTGTATGCATAGTTGCTTTCACGCATTCTTTGTTTGTTTGTTTGTTTGTTTTATTTTAATTTTTACATTATCAAACATTCTGTTGCCGTGTTGCTCTTTTTTTTTTTTTTTTAGTAATGTCAGTCAAACCAGTTACGGCACGACTTTGCCTCCAAGACCAGACAACACAGAGATTGTGTGTTCTTTTTTTTTTATTTTCATATATATTTGAGCAAACTTATTTTCTTTCACGTAATCTTATTTATTATTTTCACATCTGATACATTTCGTTTGCTTGTTGTTTGATTGTAATCCAGGCGGGTACGATAAGTGGGCCGTTGTGTGTAGTGACTAGATGCTGGCATGTCGCCCTGTGCTGATCGGTGTATACAAATATGAGCTTAGCATGAGTGTCGGCCACTCAGAGTTAATTCAGTAACATCTAGGGAACGTCTCGCATGTATCCTATTAAGACGCGGAAGCTCCATTGTTTGTTCTGTATACGCTATAAACCCACGCCATTGCAGTCAGACAAACTTTTCTTGCGCGTTACATAGAACTAGTTCCTACATATGCCTGTGAATCCTGGACAATTAGTAAACGAACAACTCAATCCTTTGAGGCCTCATAAATGTGGTTTTAGAGAAAAGTGCTCAATATTCTTTGGACAGCCAACATGAGTTATATAAATGTTTCAAAGGAGGCTGGGACATAAACGAGGCAGCTTAGGACAAACATCAGAAAGAGACTGTTGTCATCTTAATGGTCACAGTATGATAACAGGAAGCATAGATCATAATGTGACGACTGCAAAGATTCGAGGAAAGATACATCGAGGATGACAACGAGAGAAGATTGTGGAGAGCCTTTTGTCAAGACGCGGAAAGTTCAAGTTCTAGTTCACCTGAGCCGAGTGGCCCCGTTCAACCCTCGACTATATCGACTTGCTTGTATTTGGGGCCTTTATGATGTTTGTAAGACTTCTTCTTTCGAAAATATAGGTTCGTATATCTGCTTCCTTGAAAGAGTTGAGTTGCTGCAATTGTGTTCGTTTCACCCTTGTGGTTTTACATGTCTGGACAGAGTCGCACACTTGTTAATGCCTGGAGTAATTGAGTACCCACACCGTAATATGGTGCTGTTTCCTTCAGGGAGCTTTACCAGTTGTCGTCTCTCCTGGTGTTCCACGTCTTTCCCCGTCGTGGGTTGTCTTCGAATCTTCTCGGTCATCTTTGATTTCGTGTGTCGTGGATGGCTTGGTGGTTCGTTTTTGGTGGAGAGCGAGGCGGAATCTTAGCCCATGCGGCTTCAGTTGGATTGCGGTTTTCATCCTGTTCTATTTCTACATCTGTTGATTCTTCTTCTGTCCAGGTCTTTGCATTTTCTGGTTCGGATGTTTCGTTCTGTGACTTGAGCTGTTCTATATGTTCTCTTTCTTCTTGGATCTGTTTGAGTTTCTTTTGTCTTTTCTCACTCGTCTTGGATTTTTGATAGAGTTTCGTCTGTTTCAGCCTTAAAAGCTGAAATATGCGGAAAGATGTCAGAACATTCACTTATAGTTGTTGTAGATTGCACCATATAGAGAAGATTGATCGCTCACGCCAGTCGGCAAGATGATTGATGATGATCATGACGAAGCTCACTAAGATTACTGTCTCCAGCCTTGCACATTGTCCCCTCTACTTAGTATGCTACTTGTAACTGTTGATTCTAAGACACTTAGTTCCCAAAACTTTCCCAGCACGAGGGCTTGGTTAATGTAGAGGTATTTCCCCCGGGACTTGGTCTTTTCTAACATACTGGCTGCAGTTTGTGTTTAGGTGTCCATGTTTCGTGTCGAAAGAGTATTTGGTTCCAATCTTTAGACCTTTGGTTATTGAACAGCCTTTACGGGCGTACACAATATTATGACTATTTCCATGACCAATAACATTATTATGGAACTTTTGAAGTTGTTGATGCCTTTATTTTTCTACTTGTTACATATATTGTTCTAAAAGTGCTGTGAATTGTGCTGTGAAATTCACCACTTGTGAATTTATTCTTAATGCTACTTCTAAGATAAAGTATCACTATTTCCATCACAGATTATAATTAAGCATATGGCAAACTATACTTATTTGCCGGTAAAGGAATAGATATATATTTTCTTATTGTTCTGTGGCGTTGATAATTACGTCTGTCTACAGCCGTTGGTCTGGTATACTGCCAGTCATTTCTGATATTGTTCCTCCAAGCTATGATGTCACACTAAAATATTTTCTTTCTCGGTCTTCCTCTCCCACTCTTCCCCCTCCTACTTTTGTGGTATCGCGAAGTACTCCAACTTTCTCTGTCTGGTGGCTTTCTCATAGCATGTCGGCTGTGATCTTCTGTTGAGAGTAACCAGTTCTCGTTGTGAGTTCACTTCTTTCAAGATATCTTCACTATTCTTTCTATTTGTCCATGGTGTTTTCCTCATTCTTCTATACAACTACATCTGTGAACTATGAGGAGATTTTCCTTGTCTTAAAAAAGTCTTAAAAGTCGAGAGGATCGACTTCACTGCCCGGGTTTTATTCCATATGGCTCGGTCTCTTTCCGCAGGAAAGACCTACCGAGAGCATCGCACAAAGCACGAACACCTTAGCTCCAGCGACGACCTCCAGGAGTCTCCGAGAAGAATGCACTCGTGAACCGAATGATGTGTTGTTTGTCCATCAAGAATGATGATAACCATTCATTTCATCCAGTGGGGTTGAAGGTATGGAGCCGTGGGTTCTAAGATGACTGATAAGGCCTATTTTGGCTCGAAATGTTCTTTTACAATGTGGGCAAAGAATGCTTGACGTTTCTGGAGGAAGATTACCTGTAGTGGTTTTTCTGTCCTGCCTTTTCTTCACAGCTCATGCAGTCCTGGTTGCCTCACATATGACTGCCCCCTTGCGTAATGATGCACGCCACGAATTTCGGTCTCTGGCTGCAGCCTCCCAGGTGTCATGATGAATTCCAAAAGCATTCAGTGAAATTTTCAGAGTGTCTTTAAAGCGTTTCCTCTGGCCACCTTGGGAGCGTTTACCACAACGCAGTTCGCTGTAAAAAAAATTCGTTTAGGGAGCCTGTGATCTGGCATGCGAGTCAAGTGACCAGCCCAGCGAATCTGATTCTTCATCAGTACAGTGTGGATACTGGGCATGGACGCTCTTTCTAGGACTTCAGTGTCTGGAATCTTGTCTTGCCATTTAATCTTCAGTAGCTTCCTTAGGCAGACTGTGTGGAAGTGGTTTAATTTCCTAGCGTGTCGCTAATAAACAGTCCAGGTTTCACAAGCATATAGCAGTGTGGATAATACAACTGCTTTGTAGACTTTTAGCTTTGTTTGCAGGCTTATTCCAGTTCTGTCCCATACATTCTTGTACAGTCTGCCAAAGGCCGCACTGGCCTTGGAGATTCTTGCATTCACTTCGTCATCAATTGTGGCAGCTTGTGACACAGTGCTGCCAAGATAAGTGAATTTGTCCACAACACTTAGTCTATGATCATTCACTTTGATATTCGGCTCAGTGTGATTATTCTCTGGAGCTGGCTGGTACATAACTACAGTCTTCTCCAAGTTGATATTGAGCCCAAAGTTGGCACAGGCATGTGAGAAAGATGAAACATTATGTTGCATGTCCGCCTCTGAGTTGGCGTATAGAGCGCAATCATCAGCAAACAGGAGCTCTCTGGCGGTGTCGCTGTTAATTGTGGTTTTAGCTTTCAGCCTTCTGAGATTGAATAACTTTCCATCCATGCGGTAGTTGATGTCTATTCCAATGTCGTTGTTCTCGAAGGCATTCATCAACATGGCTGAAAACATGAGGCTGAACATTGTTGGTGCCAGGACACATCCTTGCTTCACTCCATTGGTGACAGAAAAGGGTTCAGATAGTTCACCATTTTCCTGTACTCTTGCCTGCATGCCATCATGAAATAGCCGCACTATTTGGACAAACTTTCGTGGACAGCCATATTTTGCCATAATCTTCCACAGTCCTTCTCTGCTGACTGTATCAAACGCCTTGGTAAGGTCAATGAAAGTGGAGAACATTTCGCAGTTCTGTTCCTGACATTTCTCTTGCAGCTGCCTTGCAGCGAAAATCATTTCAACAGTTCCACGTTCTTTTCTGAAGCCACATTGACTCTCAGGAAGAAGACCTTGATCGAGATGGGCTGTGAGGCGATTGAGAAGAATTCTGGCGAGTATCTTCCCTGCAATTGAAAGCAAGGAGATGCCTCGGTGGTTGTCACAGGATTGGCGGTTTCCTTTACGTTTGTAAAGGTGGACTATTGACGCGCCCTTGAAATCTTGTGGCATGGTCTCGTTCACCCATATGTTTGTAAAGACTTGGTGAAGCTGCTCTGTTAGGACCGGCCCACCTGCCTTGTATATCTCTGCTATATATATATATATATATATATATATATATATATATATATATATATATATATATATATATATATATATATATATATATATATATCATGGAACTACCGAATCTACCGAATGATGTAGCCCGCAATTGAACCTACAACCTTGGGAGTGCGAGGCAGACGGCGTGACCACTTCGCCACGGAGCCTCCGTTACGCCAGTTAGCCAACATGATGATGATGATGGTGATGATGATGATGATGATGATGATGATGATGATGATCATGATCATGATGATGATGATGATGATGATGATGATGATGATGCGAACTCAACTGTACAAGTCACCAAACACGCGAGGCGGGTGGAACATACACACATGGACTCCATGACAGGACTGGGATTAACTACCGAGAAGTAAACTTTATATATATTCACATACACATTGTGCACGTGGGTGTATAAGTTAATGTTTATTTTTGTGTGATGTGGAAGGCTTTAACCCTATCGTTTATATCGTCACCTGTGATTGTTTTCTAATAAATCTCACTGATTCTACTTCTCTATGTTATTCATACAATCATTTCAGGTAATACGTATTCGCATAGTACACCGTTCTCTTTGTACAAGCAGATATTGCAAAAACATATAATTTATATTGTGTGACACTAGAGTAGTATAAGTATCCTCCATATGAAGACGGTGCACAACGCGCTATTTCAACAATATCCTAACTGATGGAAAGATATAATCACAAAACATATCAGTTATTCTCGGTAATAATAACCACTATATGTCTCAAGTATAGCATAGAAGCGGAAACAGAAAAGAAAAGTTTCTCACTAAAAGAATACAGGAAGACTGTGTGCGAATGGTATACAGATAGCTGGATCTTTGCTGGCGCTACAGAATTCAAAATTTTCATTTTTTGATATATACTGAAGCACATGAACAATGCACCGCCTGTAAAATCAAAGAACAGAGTGTGAAATGTAAATATCAGTGTTTACAAGTTTACATAGTTGGAATCTTTATCCATTTTCCTATTAATCCATGCTGGTCATTAATGAGTGCATTTGATTGCTACGAAATTCATTGTATTATCTTCGGGCAAGGTAGAAAACTAAAAATGCAACCAATTAAAAAATGCATTAACGCTATCCTCAGTATCAGGTATGTCCACTGTGTGCATGCAAGCAAGCTTGGCAGCGGCCCTGCATGGAACACCACAAATCGCTGAATGAAATTCCGGGAAATCAAGTCCCATTCATGTGTAAGAGCAGCTTCGAGCTGTTGCAGATTAGCTGCAGAACCTTGCCTGTAGACTCGGCGTCCAAGCTCGCATCACGGATGTTCTATAGAGGACATGTTTGGTGACAGGGCAGGCCAGTTAATCGTCATAATGTTCTGCTTCTGTAGATATTTCTGCGTAATGCATGCGGTGTGCGCACGCGCGTTATCCTGATTGAGAAGTTCTGGATAATTTGTGAACGCAGGAGTAACCAATGCATCCAGAACCTGACCTCTATGTGTCACAGCATTAACATTTCCACAGAAGACGTGAAGAGGCAAGCAATGGTGAAAACTGAATCCTCCCCAAACATGAATACTGCCACCTCTAAATTGGATGTGCTGACGAACACTAGAATCTGCACAGCGCTCTCCACACCGTCGCCAAATCCGCATTCGGCAACCAGCAAAACTCAGGTTGAATCTGCTATCGTCTGTGAATAGGACATCATCCCACTGCAGTCTAGTCCATCTAACATGTTGCTCTGAACATTGCTGACGCTGTTAACGATATCTGTGGGACACGTTTGGCCAAACATAAGGTCGTCTTGCAGTAAGGCCGGTATCTCTGAGTTGTCGTATGTCATTCGAGAGACTTGCCCACGTCTATCCATTATTGCTGTTTCTGTTTGACTTGCCGGGAGAAAACGATTCCTTGGTTGATTCAGCACAAAATATGACGATCTTGCGCAGAGTAGTAACTCGTGATTGGCCAATTCGAAGTTTATCCCGGGCACTGCCAGTGGTTCCGTAACGTTCACAGAGATGTGCAACAGTGTTGTGTGGCAATTCATCCTTCTGGCAATGGCCCGCTAGCTTATTCAGGTCTCCAACATACCAATGACTCACAGGTGGTCATTTTCAGATAGTTGTGGCATTTCAAGCACATGTACTTGGTGTTTTGTCTCAACTTCTTTTTTATACCGAGTATACAGCCACAATGCGTACACATTTTCAGGATCATAGCTGTTGGAAATCATGTTGCGCGTGTAATTGTCATTGTTTTAATGTAGTATGTACACAAACCCATGGGTTGAATCACGTACTTTCCATTCCAGCAGCCATTGGCTCTCTACCTCGTGACAACCTGGAACATGTTATGAGGGGAAGTATACAACTGGCACACTTGATGAAATAGAGCAGTTGGAAGACATGGAGATAAATACCCAGATCACTTCGATATATAGCATATTCTGGACAAGAACACAAACCTGAACAGTGACTCAGGTGACTATGTGACGTGTCAGACCTTGACTGCCCACGCTTATGGAAAAGACACATGTTGTGGATGACGAGCTGCAGGGCTGAAATCAGCAACCAGACGTGGTTTAATTACAGTCTGTTGTACACTTACCATGCATGGTACATAAATCTGTGGCCTTGACATCACATGAACACGGGACAATCGATCAATCGATGGTCACAAATGCAGCCGAAATGACCGGGCATATGCGAACTAAAAACCCAACACCGAACCCCCCCCCCCCCCCCCCCCCAGCCTTAAAGTTAAGGTTTGCCATTTTACTCGTCGATTTCCTTTCCTTTCTGTTTTAGTGCACAGTTACAGGACGTAATATTGACGATTTCTTTTTGTCTTTCTTCACATTTTCTGCAGTTATTCCCCGAGGTCTTGGTGCATTCTCACATGCTGGCTGCTCTTCGTGTTTAGGTGTCCATGTTTTGTGTCGAAAGAATAATTAATTCCAATCTTCAGACCGTTGATTTTCAAACAGCGTATACGGGCTTTACACAATATTACGACTATTTCCATGACCAATAACATTATCATGGAACCTTGAAGCCCTTAGTTGCAGTTTTGGGGATTTTTCCGTTTTCAAGGTCGCTGTTAACAATAGTTATCTTCAGTTCATCGGAAGACACCTTAATGATCATCGCTCTCATTGTTAGCAATACCGAGAAGGCTGACAGCTGAAAATCCGCAGCACATCATACAGAATGTTTGAGGCTGGTTCGACTCCGACAACCGTACCGGTAACAAAGGTAGCCCTGCACCTGTCGGGGATTGAAAATAAAAGATTTTGTCTTGGCAGATAAGCAGACTAACTACAATGTCTATGTGGATGCGAAGGTGTCTATAATAATCTTAAACGGTATAGTAACACATTATAACATAATCAACATGAACTTCCATAACACATTAGACCACAGAAAGAATTTGAAAATAATGATCGCCGATACCTGCCTGGAACCAGTCAACTGAAGAAGATATATTACCAATATTGTCTAATCTTGAGAAATTAATCTTGAACGAAAATTTAATGTCATGTGAAAATCATTCCCACTGTGGCACACTTGAACTATCTCAACGAGTCCCTAATTAATAACACAAGAACAGAGTATTCTGTGTTCAACTTTTGAGCTGCCTCTTTGCTGGGAACTCCTGGAGAAAACAAACTAATCAAATACATCGGCATCCTCTCACTCTTTGACTCATTTCAAGATTTCCAAGACTGGCTGTCACTGGCAGACGCCGTATGAAACATAACTTTTTATCCGAATTTCCCCTCGCAGAAAATGAAGCGTGATTGACAAAAGTTCTTATAACTCCGCAGTTGTTAGCTGCATCATATGACCTCCATCATTGATTGCACAAAAAGAACCTTACCGGAAAGATATTAACACTTTTAATAAAATATCCCTGTCAGGCTTTTTGGCGACTGAGGCGAGCACGCAAATAGGTAGAAACCCCAATTTGCCAGGCTAAACGAGGTTGAGGACGTTGACATAGTTGATCCATGATGTTGAGGAAATGTCGTTATTGACGTTGAAGAATGTACGCATCTCTGCTGTTGTCAGTAGCTTTAGATATGATATTGACCTGTATTTATTCATGATAAATTATTTTCCGACAGCATCACCGACATTCAATTATGCTTTTGAACAAGTGGATCCATCTCAAATAACAAACGTCCCTGATTTTTCTGAGAGCATATTTTTTCACGTAATTTAGTTTAAATATTGAGCACAACCCACTACTGGCAACGCCGATCGCATTCTGGTATGAACCTAAGGCCTATCCACGTCAATATGGAAGCACTATACTCGAGTTTCGCCCTCGTTTGAGCTCGTCAGTAGTGCATATCCCTGACCGGATCCGGAAACAGTCCCGGATCACGCGTGTGAAGCGGGTGTGTAACCACGCGGCACACACTGGACACACCAAATTATCACAACAGAATACCACAACGCTACCCATCGTAGGCTATGCTCAAGATTGCCCAATCGCCGCGACCGACGTCCGTCAATCGATGGGACCCGAACGATCAGGACTTCTCACTGGCAAGGAACACCAGGCCTCCTAAATCCAGTGAGCAATAATCAATTGATTATGTGGTTGTTTCGGGATATGAAATTTAAATATTGAGCACAACCCACTACTGGCAACGCCGATCGCATTCTGGTATGAACCTAAGGCCTATCCACGTCCATATTGACGTGGATAGGCCTTAGGTTCATACCAGAATGCGATCGGCGTTGCCAGTAGTGGGTTGTGCTCAATATTTAAATTTCAAATCCCGAAACAACCACATAATCAAGTAATTTAGTTTGTTTTTGTTTTTTTTTTTAAATATTTTCACTCGTGTTTTTTTTTTCCCTTAAAATTTAATGAACCTCCAAGACCAGACAACTAAGGTGTCCAAAACAATGTTTTCCGGACTGAATGTGAGTAACGAAGACACAAACAATAGAATGTAAGATATTGTGCCTAGAATATTTCAGCTTGACTCATTTATCTAATTATTTTAGCTTATGTTGTGTGATTTTTGCAGTGTGTACTTGATGGGATGCAGCGAAATATAACTGGCACATCTATTGTGTTTTCTTTTTTCAAACTGAGATGCTCCTTGTTTTAACATAGAGTATTGCCAACATAGCGTCTTTCCTGTTGTCGCATTTATTATTTACAAATTGTTGTACATTCATGTTTTTTTTTTTTAAATTGTATTCAAGCCAGGAACAATACGACACTACGGGTTCCGTTGTGGCGTAGTGGCTAGACGCTGGCATGTCGACCTGGTTGTGAACTTAATTTACTTACTATTAACATTATCAGAATACAATAATTAACACTATAAGTGGGTAATTACATAACTTATTTTCTGTTCGCGCCGAATCTTTGGGCGGCACTCACCAAACGCGAACACCCACATTGTGTCAACTGCTTCGGGCGGACGAGCGCAAATGAGAGTACAAGTCTTATTCTGGCGCAAGGAAATGCAACCTAAAGACTAAATGTCATTGCAAGGCAGACCAGGCCCTTTGCCTTGTTTCACCTGACTTAGGATCGAATTTCCGACAGGCCGACAGCTAAAGCATTGCTTTGTGGATCCGGCAGCTTTTGTAGTTTGTCTTGTTCAAAATGTATTTGTGTCATTGTTTCTCTCTGGAGTAAACTAAGCAGACCGAAAGAGTGATCACGCTGCAAGGGTAACACATGGTCTCTGCAAATCAGTCCAGGCTTTGTGCTGTGGAATGGTTATAATGTCTTGTGTTTTTTTTTTTTTTGTAGCACAGTATAACAAACTATAGTCTGTCAAGACGAGTAGGTGCCAGTACAGTACGGAATTACAACACATGCCCGATGTTAATGCAGCTATTTGCCACATTCCTGGGAAACGTTCTATGAAATCTCTCCATGCTGCAATGTGTTGTTTGTGATAACATCCCCAATATCCATGAAGTGTTGCCCTTTCAGTGTCGATGTGAGGTCAAGACACGAGAAACTGCAGTTCAAGCCATTTTGGAGATTTGTGGAGCTTATTCTCAGAAACAGTCGGTCATATTTTGCGATGCAATGAAGCTCTTCACCGATAGAAATCGAGTTAGGCGATTGTCACTGTAGACCTACAACTTTGATTTATTAACTTGTCGATCTAGTTCTGAAGCCACTTATCTTAATCTGATTTACACACAGCAAGGTCATTAACCTCTGCAGTGTGTGCAGTGAGCTGATAAGCTGATAACCCCTGAAGAGGATCTGCTCAGAGCACTAATGTAACCTTTCACGTGTAGTATGATGGCCTTTTAAGCCAATCTATTCATACATTTTTTTCTTTCGCTCGCTTTGAACTCAAACATAGTCCATATACGTGCTACAACTTATAGTGCATTGGACTGATATTTGCGTGAGATTAGCTTCCTTAGCACCGGTGTCCCTCACCATTAGACGAAGCGACTTCTGAGATACTTGTAATAATTTATGTCCACAAGTCAAAGACAAGAAGTCAACAGTTTAGTCCAATTGACTGGTGTATTGGTTGAACCTGCTATCTTGACATCATCACATCGGAAGTTTAGGAGCACAGAAGCACACTTTCTTATCCATTCGGCCATGCTGACCTCCGATTCATCCATTAAACCCATGCCTGTGTGTGTACAACAAATATGCACAAAATAGACATATAAACACGCACTGACCTAGCGCAAGCTAATGCCCTCGTGTGAGAAACAACACTCGCACTAAAACATCCTGATTATCTGGCCTGGAACCTGTAAATTGCCACTCAACACATGTACAGGCTTTTTTTTTTTTTTGTAGCAGGAAAAGGGTATCCTCTATCAAAAGAGAAGTAAGGTGACCTGTTCCCTCCGCTAGCCTACTGAACAACGTAGAGTATCCGTTTAGCATCGCTTGACAGTGTCTATAGTGCTGATCCCGCGACCAGCGAGAATCTAACCGCCGGAGATATTGCTCGTCTGTTGCGAACAAATCTCACTGAACAAGTAAATAAACGATACCTTTCAATATTTATATTTTACACGTGGTGTGGGCGCTGTTGACACTTTGTGCAGGAGCCATATTTCTATAAGCCAATCGGCACTTAGTGGGTGAGCTGACAGTGTACCGCTGGCCTTCTTTATACATATCCTGGCAGCCATTTTAGGCTGGTCGACTAGGAGCCCAGAGAAAATAGGAAAATGATCCCTGTTGCTGACTGGAACCTGCGACCACCGGGCTGAAGGCCAGTGTCTAGTCACAGCGCTACTATGGCTATCTTAACGTCACTAGTGCGATTACAGTTAAACACACACAACAATATGCATGAAAACATTGGTATTATCAATATGATTAAGTGTAATTAAAGTTACACAAACACAACGGAATGTACGACAACATTCACATTATCAACATAATTAAGTGAAAGATAATATGTTCGCCCTTCTTCTTCTTCTTCAGCGTTCCGAGCCATTGAGGTTCTTTGCTGCAAATACAATCCGTCTCCATTCGTCTCTCTGGTGGACCTTCTCTTGCCAGTCGTTGATTCCAAGTGCTTGTAGGTCTGTACATGTATTATCTCTCCACCGCCTTCTTGGTCTACCTCGGGGTCTGCGGTCATTTATTTCCTGAGTGTAAGCGAGTTTTGTTTCCCTATTATCTTCCATTCTTTCTATATGCCCCAGCCATTGTAGTCTATTAGCCTTCATGATACCAGTGATTAGCGGGGACTTAAACAGATCATAAATGTCTTTGTTACTTCTTCTTTTCCACTCTCCACTATATGTATCCCTAATGGGTCCAAAGATGCGTCTTAAAATTTTGTTCTCAAAGGTGTGTAACAAGTCTTCGTCTATTGTCGTTGTACTCCAGGTTTCAGAGCCATACAGCACAACTGGTCTGATCAGTGTTTTGTATATTGTGATTTTGGTGTTACGAGATAGCGCCTTTGATTTTAGTAGATGTTGTAGTGCATAGTATATCTTATTTCCAGAGTTAATTCTAGTTTGCATTTCTTCCCTTATGATGTTGGAGCAGTTGAAGATTGTACCCAGGTATTTGTATGTTTCCGTTCTTTTAATGGTCATGTTATCTATTTGTATGTGGCCAGAGTTTTTAGCCATTCCATCTCTTGAAATTACCATATATTCTGTCTTATCTTGGTTGATAACCAGCCCCATCTGTTGGGCTTTTTCCTTTTAGTGAGTCAATATTTCCAATGTCTTTTGTTCACTTTGCCCTATAATATCTATATCATCTGCATAACCAAGCAGCTTGGATGTTCCTCCAATATCACATTCCTCCTTTACCTTCCTTACAACTTTCTCTAGAGCCAGATTGAAGAGTAGCGGCGATAGTGCATCACCCTGTTTTAAGCCAGATGTTATTTGGAAGGGGTCTGATTTCCTGCCTTTATATGTTACTATATTATAAGTATCTTCCATGCATAGTCTGGTCATGTTGATTAGCTTCCTTGGTATTCCAAATTCCTGCATAGCATTCCATAGACTATTCCTATGGACACTATCATAAGCCTTTTTAAAATCCACAAAAATGTTATGGAGATCTCTTTTATATTCCCAATGTTTCTCGGCTATTTGTCGTAAGATAAATATCTGATCTATTGTTGATCTGTTTTGTCTAAAACCTGCCTGGTAGTCACCTAATATGTCTTCTGAATATGGTTTTAGTCTATTTAGTAATACTGCGGATAGTATCTTATAGCTTGTGGACAGTAGTGATATTCCTCTATAATTTCCACATTGGAACTTGTCTCCTTTCTTAAAGATAGGTATCAATAATGACTCTTTCCAGTCATGGGGTAATTCTTCTGTCCTCCAGATCTTTATTATTAGTTCGTATAGCTTTAGATGTAATGCATGGCCTCCTGCCTTTATAAATTCAGCAGCAATTCCATCAGTCCCAGTTGCCTTATTGTTTTTAAGTCGTGTGATTACATATGGGATTTCTTCAAATGTAGGTTCTTCAATTTGTGGTTCGCATGTTAGAACCTCTTCCTGTGGGAAAATGTTACTTGGAGCTTCACAATTTAGTAATTCAATAAAATATTCTTTCCATGTGTTGCACATTTCCTCATTGGTATTTATCATATTCCCATTTTGTCTTTTAAACCATATGTGTTTTGTTGGTGCCCTCGTTTCATTGACTTCAGTTCTTTAAAAAATTTTCTGGATTCGTTTTTCTGGTGATTAGTTTCCATATCTTTGATTATGTTACTCATATATTCTCGCTTCTGCTGTCTGACTATTTTTGTAGCCTCTTTACATTCATTTCTATAATGCTCTTCCTTTTGGATGTTATTGATGTCATTTAACCATGCATGTCTGTTCAGGGATATTGGGCCGTGTCGGACAGAGTTCTACTAGTTAAATTGAGTGGCAGACCTTTTAACATAAATGTTATTCAAGTATATGCCCCAACAGGAGAGTCCAGTGAAGATAGTGTAGAGGAATTTTATAATGACATAGAGTCTGCCTTAAAGAAATGTAAAAATTCAGAAATAAACATCATAATAGGGGACTTCAATGCAAAAGTAGGAAATCAAGGGGATAGATACACAGTAGGAAACTATGGTTTAGGAGAGAGAAATGAAAGAGGATACAGACTAGTAGAGTGGGCAAAAGAACAGGAAATGATTGTAGGAAACACCTGGTTCAAGCAACACCCTAGAAGATTATGGACCTGGAGGAGTCCTGATAGCATGATTAGAAACCAGATTGACTACATTCTCATTAGCAGAAGATTTAGAAACGCGCTAACAGTAGCAAAAACAGTTCCCAGTGCTGATTGTTATAGTGACCACAGATTACTCACAGGAACATTGAGGATAAAGTTGAAGAAAGTCAAGTATACAACAGGGAACACTAAATATGATTTATGTACATTGAGTAATGACAAGGAAATACAAAACAAATTCAACATAGAAGTACAGAACAGATTTGAAATATTGTCTGATCTAGAGATCCTATTCCAGGATGTGGATGATCAATGGGAAATTTTAAAGAATTCAATCAATGTGGGTGCAGAAACAACTATTCCAAAATTAAAGAAGGTGGGTCGTAAGAAATGGATGACTGAGGAAATTGTACACTTAATGGAAACAAGAAGACTCAACAAAAATAATCCTGCCAAATATGAAGAAATTCACAGACAAGTCAGAATATTATGTAGGAAGGCAAAAGAATCATGGCTTGAGGAAAAGTGCTTAGAAATTGAAAAACAACACAACAGTCAAAATACCAAATTAGTGCACAAAAGAATTCAGGAACTTACTAATAAAAGAACAAATACATCAGCAGGCTGTCTAAAAACTAAAGATGGCAAAATCATAATAGAAAAAGATCAGATTCTACATGTATGGACAGATTATGTGAAAGACCTGTATAATGATAACAGAGAGGAACAGTATGCTATTAGATTTAATAATGAAGGACCAGCAATTTTAAAGATGGAGGTTCAAAATGTTCTTAAGCATATGAAAGCTGGCAAGGCCCCCGGTGCAGATAACATCACAACAGAAATGATTAAAGCTTTAGAAGAATTTGGACTAGAGCAAGTCACTAGACTGCTGAACACATTATATGAAACTGGAGATATACCTTCTGAATTATGTAATTCTGTATTTATTGCAATCCCAAAGAAATCAGGAACCTTAGAATGTGATCAACATAGAACAATTAGTATAATGAGTCACATCACAAAGATTTTGTTACGAACTATCATGCAAAGAGTGAGGAAGAAAATACAACCTGAAATAGGGGAAGAACAATGTGGTTTTGTAGAAGGAAAGGGTACAGTAAATGCTGTGTATATGCTGCGAACAGTTATTGAGCGTTCTTTAGAAGTAAACAAGGATATACATCTTTGCTTTATTGACTACACAAAGGCTTTTGATAGAGTTAGACATGTCAACATTGTGGATATGCTTGCAGATCTACAAATTGATGGGAAAGACATTAGACTTATAAAAAACATATATTGGAAACAACAAGCTGCCATAAGGATTGATAATGAAGTAGGACAATACCAACCTATTAAGAGAGGTGTTAGGCAGGGATGTGTAATGTCTCCAGATCTTTTTTCCCTATACAGTGAAAATATTTTCAGAAATGTAGAAGACCTAAATGGAATCAGCATTGGAGGACGAAACATAAATAACATTAGATATGCAGATGATACAGTATTGATTGCAGACAATGCACAGGATCTGCAACAATTAGTAGACGCTGTTGTTGTACACAGTGAGCAGCTGGGGTTGGAATTAAATTGTAGGAAGACACAGGTTATGGTCGTCACTAGGAAGAACGAAGTACCACAATGTAATATACAAGTAAATGGGAATATTCTTCAACAAGTGAATCGGTTCAATTATCTCGGAACAGTCATAACATCTGATGGCAGATGCCTTGAAGAGATTAGAACAAGAATCGCCATGGCGAAAGTAGCCTTTAGCAAGATGAAAAACATGCTGACCAATAAAATGATGTCAATTGAAACGAGAAAAAGAGTGTTGAGGGGAACCATAGAGCCTGTTCTTTTGTATGGATGTGAAACTTGGACAATGTGCAGTCAAGCTGAAAAACATCTGATGGCTGCAGAAATGTGGTTTCTGAGGAAAATGCAAAGAATACCATGGACAGATAGAAAACCAATGACCAAGTACTACAAGAGACAAATGAAAATCGTAGATTGATTAGAGAAATTAGACGTAGACAGTCAAAATTTTTTGGACATGTTATGAGAAGAAATGGACTGGAGAACTTAGTGACAGCTGGCAAGATCGAAGGGAACAGACCAAGAGGAAGACCGAGAGGAAAATACCTGGATGGCTTGGCCACATGACATGGACGAGACAGGAACACTGAGTTGATCCACGACTCTGGTGATCGAGTGAAATGGCGAATCATGACCGCCCACGCTTTCCGGCATGGCACATGATTGATTGATTGTCTGGCATTCTTCTTCCTAATGACTGCTTCTTCACATTTTTGATTGAACCATCTGTTCTTTCTATGCGTGGTTAACACACCGAGACATTCTTCTGCGGTAGATTGAATTGTATTCTTGATATTCAACCAAGTTTGGTCAACGCTTTCCTCCAAAGGGTTTTGCAGAGTTTCAAGTTTACATTTTATTTCATCTGTAAATTTCTCTTTGACTGTAATGTCTTGTTTTTCTCTGTTATATGTTGGGTGTAATCTTTGTAATTTAGTATAGAAAGCTCTCTTAAGTTTTATTTTAAATTTTGCTCCAACGAGGAAGTGGTCACTGTGGCACTCAGCTCCTCTATAACTTCTGACTTGCTGTATGTTTGATGCATTTCTGTTGTTAATTAAAATGTGATCTATTTGATTATAGGTTCTCTTGTCACATGATTTCCAAGTTTGTTTGTGTATATCCTTTCTTTGTAGTCTGGTACTGCTAATCTGCAGTCCTTTGGCTTCTGCCAGGTTGATGACTATCCATCCATTATCATTTGAAGTTGAATGTAGGCTTTCCATACCGGCCACTTTTTTATTAGTTTGCTCTCTACCTATTTTTGCATTGAAGTCTCCCAGCACAATCAGGATGTCCTATTTGGGGGTTTCTTCTATGACATCTTCCAGATCATTATAAAAGTCTTCTTTAATATCATCTTCTTTCTCTTCAGTAGGTGCATGTACGTTAATCATCGTTATATTCTTCCATTTACCTTTTATTCGTAATTTACTAATCCTGTCATTAAAAGCTTTAAAGTTTAAAACGTTCCCCCATAACTCTTTTTTGATGACAAATCCTGTTCCTAATTCATGTTTATTTTGGGTGTTTCCTCCATATATTATAATCATTCCATTTTGCTCTAAAGTACCCTCTCCTGGCCACCTTATTTCTTGAATTGCTGTTATATCCATTTGAATTTCGACCAGCTCCCGAGTTAGTTCTTCGGCCGCTCCAGCTCGATATAGTGTCCGTACATTCCATGTTCCAAATCTCAAAAGTCCTTTAACGTTCCAAGGTCGTTGTCCAGATAAGTCAGTCCGATATCGAGACTCATGTATTTGTTTCGTAACAAAGAAAGGTTTTTACAAAGGTGGGGATGTTAACCCCACGCTTCAACCCCCAACCTGGAGGACCAGGGTGTTTCTCTTTGTCTGTTCTCTACCCTTTGACCTGTCCGGCTTGGGAGGCCCTGCTGGTAGCTACGCTACCGCCGGCATAGCTCTCAGGGTCATTGAGAAACTCAAGCTCCCCCACCACGACAAGGTGGAAACACCATCGGGGGAGAATATGTTCGCCCTGCTATATATTATTTTAAAATCTAATTTGTCTGGTCTTGGAGTCGACAACGTGTTGTAGCCTAACTGGCTTGATTAAAACGACACAAGAAACAGAACAAAACAAAATGCAAGAAAATGTCACAATTAAAAAAAAAAAAAGCTACGTGAAAGACAATATGCTTACAGAAGATTCAGAAACGTGTGATATTTAAGATGAATTAAATTGCAGAAAAGATCACTGAATGTCGTTGATGCTGGCGGGGAAAAAAATATGATCATAAATATGTAAGGGCAATATCACATGTAATGCTGATGACAACATTAAAGATACATACATTTTTTTAAGTCAACAATGACATTTCTTCGACATCCTGGATCAACTATGTCAACGTCCCCAACCCATGTTTTTTTTTCGGCATATCCTTTACAGGACATCGCTGTCAACAGCAGCATCTTTCAGCTGTCTGTTGATTTCTTGGCATGATCACGCTCAGTAGTTTGCCATTGCTTTCTGAGCGGCCGGCTCAGTTATCCCGCAAGTCACCAGCGGGGGTTGAACCGCTTCCAGCTCTCGTCCGCTACGAGACTCTGCGTGATAACCAACCCATGTTAGCCTGGAAAATTGGGGTTTCTCCCTTGTCGCGTGCTGCCGTCAGTCGCCAGAAATCCTGACTGGGATATTTTATTAAAAGTGGTAATATCTTTCTGGTAAGATTCTTTTTGTCCAATCAATGCTGGGGGTCATATGATGCTGCGCTTTAAGACCTTTTTTTTAAAATTAAGATCCCGGCGTTTTAAGAACTTTTGTCAATGACGCTTCATTTTCTGCGAGCGAAAAATCGGATAAAATGTGGTCTTTCATAAAGCGTCTACAAGTGACATCCACTCTTGGAAATCAAGGGGAGGGGGGGGGGGGGGGGGGAATGAGTCAAAGAATTAAGGATGCTGATTTATGTGATAGTTTGTTTTCTCCAGAAGTTTTCAGCGAAGAGGCAACTAAAAGGTTGAACATCGATTTTATTTTTGTTGCATACCCCTTACAGGACGTTGCAGTCAATACCAGCACTTTTCAGCTGCTGTTGATGTACTGGGAAAGTTTTACGTTCAGTAGTTTGCCATTGCTTTCTGAAAGATGGACTCACCTACCCCCGTAATATACCAGCGCGGCGCGAACCGCTGCCGATTCTCACAGCTGCTGTTTTCCCCACGTGGATATACGGGATTACGAACAATGTCGTTAACCCCTTGGCCAGTGAGACCGGCAAATACACTATTCTTATGTGATTAATTAGGAAATCTTTGGGACAGTTCAAGATTACCACCGTGGGAATGATTTTCACATGACATTGTATGTTTGTTCAAAATTAATCTCCCAGGATTAGACAATATCAGCAACATTTCTTCTTCAATGTTCTGGTTCGGGGAAACATCGGCGGTCATGACTTTGAAATATCTTCTGTGATTTGATATGCTATGGAAGTTGATGTTGATTATGCCAGCGAATGAACGAGATAAGGGTCTTCATTCGCTGGTACGCTCCTGGTCTTGATAGAGGGTGCGTTAATGCCCTCTACTGGTTATTCATAAAGAGTGCCTGACTGCTCACAAGGTCGACAGAATCATACGCACTCTGCGTCTGACTGAAGGCTGATTCGTCTCTGATATAATTCATTTCAATTACATATATGATGTCTTTCTCTTGAGCCCAGCTCCGTAAACGTTATCTTGAATGTCAGACATTATATTTAAGTACCGCAACTCTCTAATGTTCCCCTCTCAGTATTACACTTGATTATGTGAAACTGTCATCCTTTACTTCGGAACAAACTCACACTATGCACAAGTAGAACGTAGAGCTTGATACTCTACTCAGATTGATTGTTTCCACGATCTATTGACTAATCACAGAATACACTTCGTTCATACTGGCACAATTTCTCAACGCTACAAATTAACAAAACCACGTAACAACCACAATTCCTAACATGTTCGTAGCGGAGCAATTTGTGGCTGTGCGACTGCAACAAAGAACCATGTCCAGACTTGACTGTGGCTCTCGTCCAACTGACTGCCTCAAGGAGACGATATCCACTCACTTACAATTTGCCTTGCCGTCTTTGTGCAAGGCGTGCATCTATAAAATCACGCTGAATTGCATGAAGCCCTGTATTCTCTAGGTTCCCTATTCCATGATCTACTATAGGCTCATGGTAATTATGTTCTAATGTGTTACTGAAGTCTATTTTATCTACGTTATGATTTCTTACTTTACCTTATAAGCTTATTACGGACACCTTTCCAACCACCGAGACACTGTAGTAAGTGTGCTTATTTGCCAAGACCAAAGTTTGTTTTCAATTCCCAACACGTGCAATAGTATTTGTATTTCCACCAGTGCGGCTGTGGGAGACTAACCAGCCTCAGACATCCTGTATGAAGTGTTGAGGATTTCAGCTGTGAGCCATGGTGGTGTTGCTAACTATGAGAGAACTGATTATTGAGCTTCACAAATTACCCAGAGAGAAATCTTCCATATGAATAGAAGGTAACCAGTGTTGGCAGCGACCCTCGACAACTACGGTCACTAATACCATCGAATTAACCGTTCAGCTATCTGCTTCTAAGTCGTCTAAAGCTGATATCCAACCATCGACTCAGATATTTCAGATTTCTGGAAGTGTGTGTACTAACCCCTAAAAGAAACTTGTTGCAACAAAAGCAAAAAGTAAAGTACCCTTCTCCACCCCTTATGGTGGATTGACATGTGACGCTGGATCCTTATTTGTATACACCAATCAGCACAAGGCCGAGAGTCCAGCGTCTAGCGACTACGCCAGAACGGCAACCTTATTGTGCCTGGCTGGATTAAAGTTAAACAACAAGCAAATTAAATGCATCAAATGTGAAATTAATAAATATGATTACATGAATGAAAATATGTTCGCTCTATTCTATATGAACGAATACAATCTCTGTGTTGTCTGGTCTTGGAGGCGAAAAATGGCTATAACTGGCTTGATTGAAGTTATCAAAAGAGAAATATGAAATAGAATGCTTGAAAATTTCAAAATTATAAAAAGGCAAAACGCTTTAAATAAAATATGCACATAGACGAATCAGGAACGTGTAATGTTTGAGATGGATCCCCTTGCTCTAAAGCATCATTGAATGTCGCTGAAGCTGGTGGAAAATAATTTATCATGAATAAATACTGGCCAATATCACATCTAAGGCTAATGATAACAGTAGAAATGCGTACATTCGTTAACGTCAAAAACAACATCTCCTCGACATCATGCATCAACTATGTCAACGTCCTCAGCGCAGGTTAGCCTGGAAAATTGGGGTTTCTCCCTTGTCGCGTGCTGGTCTCAGTCGCCAGAAATCCTGACAGGGATATTTTATTAAAAGTTTTAATATCTTTCCGGTAAGGTTCTTTTTGTCCAATCAATGCTAGGGGTTATATGATGCAGCTAACAAACCCGGCGTTTTAAGAACTTTTGTCAATCAAGCTTCATTTTCTGCGAGGGAAAATTCGGATAAAAAGTGATCTTTCATAAAGCGTCTGCCAGTGACAGCCAATCTTGGAAATCACCGGGGCAATGAGTCAAAGAGTGAAGGGATGTATTTGGATTTGAAAGTTTGTTTTCTCCAGGAGTTCCAGTTTAAGAAGCCGCTAAAAAGATGAACACACTGTTCTTATGTTATTAATTAGGAGCTCGTTGGGACAATTCAAGTTTACCACAGTGTAAATGATTTTCATATGACATTACATTTTTGTTCAAGATTAGACAATATTAACAATATTTCTTCTTCAGATTTCTTGTTCTGACACACACCGGCGATCATGACTCTCAGATATCTTCTGTGATCTAATGTGCAACGGAAGTTAGTTAGTTGATCTTGATTATGTTGTAGTGATTTACTGAAGTCAATGTTATCTATATTATGAATTGTTACTATACCGTTTAAGCTTATTACAGACACCTTTGCATCCACGGAGACATTGTAGCTAGTCTGCTTATCTGCCAAGATAAATGTCTGTTTTCAATTCCCAACAGGTACAGGATACATTTTTGTTTGACAAGTGCGGCTGTGGGAGTCAAACCAGCCTCAGACATTCTATATGAAATGTTGTGGATTTACAGCTGTGAGCCAAGATGATGTTGCTAACTATGAGAGGGCTGATTATTGAGGTTCATAAATCACCCAGAGAGGAAGTCTTCCATATTGATAGAAGGTAACCAATGTTGGCAGCGACCCTCGACAACTACGGACACTCATACCATCGAATTAACCGTTAAGCTATCTGCTTCTAAATCGTCTAAGACTGATATCGAACACTCGACTCAGATATTTACGATTTACAAAACTGTGTGTACATACCTCTAAACGAAACTTGTTGCAACAAAAGCAAAAAGTAAAGTGCCCTTCTCCATGACATAAGTTGGATCGACATGTGGTGCTAGACCAATATTTGTAGAGACCCATCAGCACAGGGTGGCAGGTCTAGCGACTACACCACCACGGCTGCTTTATTTTGCCTCGCTTCATTAACGTAAAATATAATCACACTGGAAGTATCATATGTGAAAATAGTAAATAAGATCGCGTGAAAGAAAATATGTCTGCTCTACTCTATATGAAAAAAAATATAATCTATGTGTTGTCTGATCTTGGAGGAGGAACATGCTATACCTGGCCTAATCGAAATTAATGAGGGAAAAAGTAATACCAAAATACATGAAAATGTCAAAATTTACAATTAAAAACAAACGTAAAATAAACTATTCACAGAGACGAATCATTAATATGTGATATTTGAGATGTTTCCACTTGCTTAAAAGCATCACTGAATGTCGCTGATGCTGGCGGAGAATAATTTATCACGAATAAATGCAGGACAATATCACATCTAAGGCTAATGACAACATTAGAGATGCGTACATTCGTTAACGTCAACAACGACATTTTCTCGACACCATGGATCAGCTCAACCAAGGTTAGCCTGGAAAATTTGGGTTTCTCCCTTGTCGCGTGCTGGCCGCAGTCACCAGAAATTCTGATAGGGATATTTTATTTAAAGTGTTAATATCTTTTCGGTATGGTTCTTTTTATTCAATCAATGCTGGGGGTCATATGATGCAGTTAACAACCCCAGGGTTTTAAGAAATTTTGTCAATCACGCTCCATTTTCTGCGAGGGAAAATTCGGATAAAAAGTGATCTTTCATAAAGCGTCTGCCAGTGACAGCCAGTCTAAGAAATCACTGGGGGAATTAGTCACAGAGTGAGGGGATGCCGTTGGATTTGATAGTTTGTTTTCTCCAGGAGTTCTCAGCGAAGAGGCAGATAAACAAAAAGTTTAACACAGAATACCCTTTCTTATGTTATTAATTAGGAACTGGTTGGGATAGTTGCCACAATTAAAATTATTTCCACATGGCATTGAATTTTAGTTTAAGATCAATCTCTGTAGATTAGAAATATGAGGGTAAGTTAATAAGTAAATCACAAGTGGCTGTAGAAAAAATAACTAACTATGATAACAACTTGTAACTTATAACCTGTTTATTTTTATACATACATTGTCCCTTTATTTCTCAACATAATTTCCACCAACTATAATTCAGGTATCCCATCGTTTTATCAGCCCTCCCAAACCGGCTGCATAAATCTGCGTGCTTTGTTTTCATTTACCTGCTATCCCACAGAACAACGTGACTTACTTATTGACTCATCGTCGTAGCGGTTTTTTTCCCAACTACGCACCGCTTTACGGGAAATCGCTAGGGGCTAAGTCCACTGAAAACCCACCTTGGCGGGAGACATTTCGCGAATGACGCCGAAGTTGAATGTGAAGTGAAAACGTGGTTTAGAAAACAGAGCACGCAGTTCTATGCAACCGGTTTGTGAGGACTTATAAAACGAAGTGCATCAATGTTGGTGGAAATTATGTTGAGAAATAAAGGGACCATGTATGTATAAAAAATAAACGTGTTTCAAGTTGTTATCATAGTTAGTTATTTTTCTAAAGCCATTTGTGACTTACTTATTAGCTTTTTTTTTTTTTTTAAGCATATCCTTTACAGGACTTAGCTGTCAACACCAGCATCTTTCAGCTGTATGTTGATCTCTTGGCAAGATTACGCTCAGTAGTTTGCCATTGCTTTCTGAGCGGCCGGCTCAGTATCCCGCAAGTCACGAGCGGGGGTCGAACCACCTCAGCTCTCGCTCCGCTACGAGACTCTGCGTGATAAACGGGATTACAGAGAGAAAGTGTTGTAACCCCACAGCCAGAGAGACAGGCCACTTATTAGCTTACACCAATATTATTTCTTTAGATGTCTGGTTCTGGACAGACGTTGACGATCATGACTCTCAAATATCTTTCGTGATCTGACGTGTACTGAAGTTGATGGTGGTTATGTTATCATGTGTTACTCCGCTGTTTAAATTGATTATAGACACATTATCAGTCTCAGAGTCATAGCCGTTAGTGTGCTTGTCTGCCAAGACATTGTTCAGGGTTCAAATCCCTGAGGGTGTGAGAATACTTTTTTTCCGACCAGGACGGCTCTGGGAGACGTGCCTGCCTCATAAAACATGGCACCCGACAATCAGACATTTCTGTCACTTATTTGTGAAGGAAACAAATGAAGAGTTCATGTTGGTCTTTATCAGTCAGTCTATCTTTATGTAGCTGCCTAATATATGCGAAGTGGGACGCAAAGGCGTTTCCAATGCACCAGGGCCAGGTTCTATACTGGCCAAGACCTACTAGCACGACTTCGCGTGCGTCCTGGGCAACAGGTCCCTTCGGGGTCCTGGCTAATGTAGTAGGATCGCTGTTCTTCCGAAGTCGGAGAGTATCTGCCTGCACGGCCAGGAACCACCAGTCTGTACACCAATAAGCCAGACATGGGACAACGGATACTCACGCAAACCTCAGGTCCTGTATGACATCACACTGATGTTGGACAACAGGATGTCTTCATCCGACATACAGGACTTCGGGCTGGAGTTCACAGGAAGAGAACGCAAGCAAGCAAGCATATGTGAAGTCCTCAAACTACACACCCAACATCAGCATCTGCTCAAGGACTACAATTTACCTTTCACCGACAATTTAGATGTCTTCCGTGCTTGTCTTGTCTAGTAATGTCCCAGGTTAGGTCCCGTGCTGCTGAAATGCAGCATCCACACAAGGCTAGTGTATCTATCTATTCCACCTTTCCATCTGAAATACCACAAACATTCACACAAGGCTAGTGGCTCCATTCCACCTTACCTGCTGAAATGTCACATACATCCACATAAGGCTAGTCTCTCTATTCCACTTTCCTGCTGAAATGCCGCAAAAATCCACAGATTGCTAGCTTTTCTATTCCACCTTTCCTGCTGAAATGCCACATACATCAACAGATTGCTAGTTTCTCTAATCCACCTTTTCTTCTGCACTGCTGCGTCAATTTCACCCATCTTCTTCGTGTAGTCTTGATGGTTGAACTACTTACATCTGGAGCTTCATGGTCTCACTGATTGCTGTCTTCCCTACTCACAACATTCTCAACTCTCTTATAAAACACTGCTTGTTCAGTTACATCAACTACATTCCCTCTTACGTACCATTTATTGAGCATAGGCATTCCTACTGAAGACAATTCTCACCATCAGGATGTGCCAGGCTGACTAGCTCACGCGGATTTCCAAAGGCTGTACAATATATATATATATATATATATATATATATATATATATATATATATATATATATATATATATATATATATATATATATATATATATATATATATATGGCGCCGTGGTGAAGGAATTTACGGACGCAGTTCGTAATGCCGCATACCGCGTTCGAAACACAGCTGTGTTTTTTTTTTTGTTAATGAAATGGTATGAGTGCTGGTGGTTCAGAAACGATGGCAAACTACTGAACGTAATCTTGTCCAGCAGTCATGACAAGCTAAAATATGCGGAGTTGACTGCTACATCCGTGTGTGTGCGTGCGCGTGCGTGCGTGCGTGCCTGCGTGCGTGCCTGCGTCTCTGCGCATGCGTGTGTGTGTGTGTGTGTGTGTGTGTTCATGTTCACTGTCTGTCGGTTCTCCAAAGTTCGTATACATCTGTATTATCATGTTCGCTGATATTTAAGTCTGATAATGAATCTCCCATCTCCCCCAAAACAAAACTAACGTATTAAAATCTGTGACCAAGAAATATTCCCCAGCTGGAGATGTAATTGTACTTTAATCCCATAGACTTAGGTGTCATCAATGGGTCATCAGTCTCTGTAGGGGTGTGTTGTCCATTAACACATGCAGTGTTTCTCAATGTACGCATAAACACACACACATGGAGACAGACAGACAGACAGACAGACAGACAGACAGACAGACAGACAGACAGACAGACAGACAGAGCCAGAGACAGAAACATAGCGAAACAGATAAATAGAGATAATGAGAGAGAGAGAGAGAGAGAGAGAGAGAGAGAGAGAGAGAGAGAGAGAGGCAGAGATAAAGAGAGACAAATATAGAGAGAAACAAAGATATAGAGAGACAGATACAAATAAAAAACAGAAAGAGAGAGTGAGAGAGAGTGAGAGAGAGAGAGTGCCAGAGAGTGCCAGACACAGAGAAACAGAGACAGAGACACAGAGAGGAGGATAGAGTCAGATAGTGAGAGTCGGACAGAGACACAAAGAGACAGATATATGTAGCCTCACAACACGCTACATCTTTCACCACACATCTAGCCACACAAGAAGTGCCACCTTTGATCACACATGCAGCACGCTTCTAGGCTGCTGGAAGGTACTCACAGTAATTACACGTCATGATGTAACAATCAGTGTCTACGTCTTGCACCCATTGCATAAAATAAAAATATCCCCTAGCAAGATCATGCTGTGATTATGTCAAGTGTTTGGGTCATCACATTTTCAGCCTGAGTGCAAGGGAATATAGGTAGCCGAATCTTTGCTTCCGTAGCGAGTGACCAGCCCATGCATTGAAATTTCGTCGACATAACTCAAACCATTTTCAAGGGCACTTTCTAACCCATCCGCCAACGCTCTCGCCATCCATTGTTTGAGATTACAATTCTCATAATGCGCATGGGAGAGAAAGAGAAAGCGTATTTGAATTCGTGCGCATGTGAGGGTGTGTATGTGTCTATTGTGTGTGTGTGTGGGTGTTTGTGTATGCGTGTGTCTGTGCGTGTGTGTGGAAAGGAGTGTGTGTGCTTTGCCTTATGTATAAATGAGGAGGATATATAGGCGAGAGAGAGAGAGAGAGAGAGAGAGAGAGAGAGAGAGAGAGAGAGAGAGAGGGAGACAGATTTTATGTGTATGCAAGGGGTGTTATATTACTTAATATGTGGTGTAACATGTGTGCTATGGCGCGGTGTTATGAATATGCGACAGCAGAGAAAACTATTTTGGTGGGGGTGGTCGTGTCATTGTTGCTCTATACTCAGTTGGATCAGATCGCACTTTCCTACTTCAGCATCTCACAAGTTTATTTTTGAAGGGATGGGGGCTATAGCACGAGTTTCAAGGGAATTGTGTGCCTCAAAGTAATTCAAACTTCATTTTTAAGGGATCATATATTGTATTTTAATACAGTCAGCGTGTCATTGACAATCGTTTCGCGTGCCACTCTTATCACGCATGCCGTAGGTTGCCAACTTCTGTCCTAGATCTAAAGTTCATATAAGCCTGGCCAAAGACGTGACGTTCTGAATTCAGAGGATCAGCTTGACAAGTTTGATTCGAACTATCTGTGAATGGCTGACATAAAATCTGCACAGCGTTCTGCAGCGTGGCGTAGCCTCAAGTGTCATTGAAAGCGACGACAAAATTCACCCGGGAGAAATGTCACACAAGAAACACCTGGCAGCTTATTCTCCGAAGGCAGTAAGCGAGAGAGGAGAGAATAATTCCACCCACTCGTCATGTCCTAAAAATCGCGTGAACAGAAGATGTTCGTGTTTGATAGGACCCGTCACCCAACACTCTGCTGATGTTGTTACAGCGGGCGTTCTGCCCTACAAGGAACATATTCAGGCTAAAATTAGTTCATTTCAAGGGAACTCTCTGAAACAAAACGGTTAAACAATGGAAATTACAAATCCAGTTAACGTAATTCCGGTTAACGAGTCACTGGATATGGCCAGTTCCAGTTCGTTAATCGATGTCTGAAATAGAAAATAACGAGCGTTGCATAAATACTGCTGAAAATTTGTTGCGTTATGTCTTAACAATTGTTACGTCGTAATTATCTTTTCACAGGAAAGCACATTCAAAAGTTCTTTGTTCGTGCTTCTTTCATCTATCTGCAAGTGCCTATGTAAATTTGGTGCGATTGATTGAACACTGAATATCTGGTCCAGAAGAACATAAGAAATCGTTCTTTTTAACATTTGCTTTACATGTCACAGAATGCCATTGTAAATAGGGTCTTTTTGTATTGTATTAAACAGCGGCTTCTTATAGATCCAACCAACAAACTGTTGATATTCACAGTCATCTCCGCACTGACTGTCGGCTTCAAAGAGCCCCAAACCTTTACCGTGCGATCTTCTTATGCATTAATGAAGTAAACCTTCATAGTTTTTCTTCTCTTCAGGGTCTTTGTTGCTTTGGTCTCGCCAATATCATGGTTTTGTTCTTCGGGTTAAGATCTCCACTGTTTCCTTCATCTCGGGATGTTAATATTGTTCTTCCCGTTTATATATATATATATATATATATATATATATATATATATATATATATATATATATATATATATATATATATATATATACATACCCACTTTTCATTTAATGTACAATTTTCTGGTGTATCAGTGAAAGCGTCTTCAAGTTGCTGTCGAAACTAAAAGCACTTTTCAGGATCGGGAGTGTTAATAATATTAATCCTGGGGCTAGATTTGTGTTTAGTTGTGTAGATTCTCTTTGGTCTCAGTCTAACCCTTGCAACAACCAAAGAATAATCCGTATCACAATCAGCACTGTGGTAACTTCGAGTCAATGATATATGGTTCAGATGTTGTCTCCGTGTGATGATGAAGTCCAGCTGGTGCCAATGGCCAGATCTTGAATGTTTCCATGTGACCTTATGCAGCTCTTTTGTTTTAAATAAGGAGTTTGTAATACATAGGTCATTTCTGGTACAATACTCCAGCAGCCTTTGCCCATTTTCATTCATGCTACCGATGTTGTATTTTCTAAGGCACACTGGCCATGAACTCGAGTCCTTGCCCACACGAACATTGAAATCACCGAGCATATAAATGTAGTCAGATTTAGGAACTGCCTTGATCACGGAGTCTAACTCCTCATAGAACAAATCCTTCACATCATCAGAGGAAGCGAGTGTCGATGCATATGCAGTAATAATGGTGGCAAAACCACAAGAGGATGCCAAGCGCAGGGACAATAGTCTTGCATTTCCCCCTGCTGGAATTTCAATCATTCCCAGTAGCGAATTCTTAACGGCAAAGTCCACACCGTGTTGCCTTTTTTTTTTCTGCCTGCCCTCTATCCTTCCAAAAAAGGTGTAATTGTTTTCCCTGAGTGACCCTTCCTCAGCGAGGCGAGTCTCCCGCAGGCCAGCAATATCAATGCTAAGACGATTGAGTTCGGCATCAATCACAGCCGTTGTTCTCACATCGTCAATATTGGTCATGTCAGTGGAAAATCCTAGACACGTGGTTCTCACGTTCCAGGTTGCAAGCCGTAGCTTGAGGTTTCTATTTTTTCTTTCTATTTGTACCTGGAGCATTGGTTTTACAGCCTGCTAATCAGATTTTGTCCTAGCCCCAATCACCCATTGAAGCAGGCAGGCTGTGACGGATCAGCACCTAATTGGCCAGGAGCTGCCCAGCTTGAGGCGGGCGGAAGCTGATCAGTGACACCTGTAGGTGTTTCCCACCGTCAGAGGTAACGCGTGGCGCGCCATGTCTACGTCAATTGACAGTGACTTATAACCCGTAACAGGTGCCTCTCGCTTTGATTCCGAGACCGGTTAAGACCAGGGATGGAGTTATTGCCTCTCCATAGCACAAAGCCTGGGCTAAATTATAGAGATCATGTGTTGCCCATGCAGCATGATCCCTCTCTCGGCCTGCCTAGTTCACTCCAGAGGAAAGGTAACACCTCTACATCTGGAACAAGACAAGCTGCAGAAGCTGCCAGATCAGCAAAGCAGTGCTCTAACTGTCCGCCTGTCGGAGCTTCGATCCTAGACCAGCAACAACCAAGGCTTGGGGCCTGGTCTGCCCTGCCATGATATTTTGTCTTTAGGTTGCATTTCCTCACACCAGGGTAAGGCTTGTACCCTCCCAATTGCGCTCTTCCGCCCGAAGCCGTTGGCACAATGTGGGATGTCGGGTTTGGTAAGCGCCGCCCAACGTTCGGCGCTGACAGAAAGCAGGTTAGTACCGTCTACTGTTACACGGTAGCTCAGTCATAAATAAGACCTCTCTCTCTCTCTCTCTCTCTATATATATATATATATATATATATATATATATATATATATATATATATATATATATATATATATATATATATATATATTCTCGTTCATATCTTGATTTTGTTATTCTCGTTCACAAATTGATTTTGTTGATTTCGTCTGAATCTTGAATTTGTTCTTTGTGACCATATCTGGATTTTGTTCTTCGTGTCCATGTCTTGAATTTATTCTTCTTGTCCATGTCTTGATTTTGTTCTTCTTGTTCATATTATATACTTGTTTTTCTCGCTTCTATCTTGATTTTGTTCTTCTTGTCCATATCCTGAATTTGTTTTTCCTGTTCATAGCTTGATATTTTTCTTCATGTTCATAGCTTGATATTATTCTTCATGCCCATATATTGAATTTGTTATTTTCGTTCATATATTGAATTTGTTCTCCTTGCTCATATCTTGATTTTGTTATTCTTATTCATATCTCAATTGTTTTATTCTCGCTCATATATGGATTATTTTTCATTTGCCTGAATCTTGAATTTGTTCTTCATGACCATATCTTTATATTGTTCTTCTTGTCCACATCATGGCTTTGTTCTTCTTGTTACTGTTTTGATTTAGTTCTTCTAGTTCAAATATGGATTTTGTTCTTATTGTCCATATCTTGATTTTGGTTCTTCTCGATCATATCTTGATATTTTTTTCTTCTCATGTATATCTTCATTTTTTTTTTCTACCCATCTGTATCTTGATTTTGTTCTTCTCGTTAATATCTTGATTTTGGTTCTTCTCGATCATATCTTGATTTTTTTTCTTCTCGTGTATATCTTCATTTTTTTTCTACTCATCTATATCTTGATTTTGTTCTTCTCGTTAATATCTTGATTTTGTTCTTTTCGTTTACATCTTGATTTAACTCTTCTCGTTCTTATCCTGATTTTGTTCTTCTCGTTCATATCTTATTTTTGTTCTACTCGTTAATTACTGGATTTTGTTCGTCTCTTCTATGTCTTGATGTTGTTCTTCTCGTTAATATCTTGATTTTATTCCCTTTTGTTCATATCTTGATTTTGTTCTTCCCGTCCGTATCTTGATTTTAGTTATACTCGTCTATATCATTATGTTGTTCTCCTCGCCTACACTTTGATTTGATCTTTTTCATTTCATTTTCTATTTTGTTCTTCTCGCCTCTTTCTCGATTTTCTTCTCGTATAATTCCTGATTTTGATTTTTGCTGACCAAATCCAGAGTGTCTCATGACACACGCATCTTTCTAGCCGCCATTCACTGCCGCCTTCATTGTAGCACTGATTTTAGGCATATGCCCAAATTACTGGCATGGTTTCTGTCATCACCTTAAAGCATACTTTATCCATTGTGCATTCCTCACCCACTGAGCATTCACAATCCATGGTGTATTCATTATCCACTATGCATAGACTATTTACTGCGTATACACTATCAACTGTACGTACACTATCCACTGTACATTCACTATCCACTGTAAGTCAACTCTCCACTGTAGTCCACTATCCATTGTACGTCCACTATCCACTATACGCACACTATCCAAGGTGAAAATACACTATCTACTGTACATTTATTATCCACTGCGCATACCTCATCCACACACATTGCAAACATTATATAAGGTGTGTATCTTATCAAATGCAGTCTGTCTGTATGTGTGCATAAACCTTCGAATGTAGATACACGTCTGTGGATATATCTATTTATTCATGTGAAGCGGAAGCATAATGACACGTGTTTTATAGACACAGGTACACGCGAGGGCAGGTAGAAGTAGGGATGCAAGAATAAGGTTGAGAATGTCGTGTGGAAGAGTGGCAGGCACCTCAGAAAAGAAACTAGATTGTTCTTACCAGCGAAAAGAATGTAGGCAAGTTCCTACAACCCATTAAATGAGTGGACAGTGAATAAGACAGTGAATCAGACAGTGAGTCAGATAGTGACTATTACATAAACACTGCAGTCATCCGCTCACAGATTACAGTGACAATTTCCCCAGGACTATCTTTTCTGTAGCATCTTCGCTGTCTATGTCTAATCTTCACCAGTTGACAGAATAAATTCCTTGTGATACCAAACACTATTTCCTCTCCACAAATGTACACAACACATTCGAAATACCTAAATGTAATCAACACAAAAACCATCACTGTTACATCAAACCCACAAATGCACATGATACACCTTGCATAATCAACAGTCTCATCTCATCTCATCATGTTCCTCTTGTACTTCGTGAGAGTGCCCGATTATGGGCTTCATATATCGACATTCCCATGGATTCTGCTATTCCTTCCGTCCAACGTTTACGTGGTCGGCCTCTTCCTCTGTTTCCATCTGGTTTGTACATCATTGCTTGTTGTGGCATGCTGTTGTCTGGTAACCTACTTGCATGGCCAAACCATTTGACTTGCTGCTTTCTAATAAAATCTAGTGCTGCTTTAACCATCACTTTAGTCCTGATTTCTTCATTTCTGATCTTATCTTTTCTTGATACGTTGAATATTCTTCTCAGGAACCTCGTTTCTGTTGTTGTGATTTTTCTTTTCTCTTTTTCTGTCATTGTCCAGGTTTGGCATTGGTAGCACAGAGTTGGTAGGAAGACTGTGTTGTAAAGTGCTTTCTTAGTAGTTATTGATACATGTTTGTTCTTTAGTATTGGTGCCATTTGTCCAATGAGTTGATTTGACTTATTGCACCTATTTTCGATCTCGTCTTCCGATCTGCCATTTGATGATATTATACTTTCTAGGTACTTGAAACACTTCATTTGTTTCAAGGGATGTTCGTTTAGGTGAATTGTTGTTGTTTGTTCTTCTTTAGTTATAGTCATTACCTCTGTTTTGCTTGTGCTAATTTTCATGTTATGTTCCCTACACATTTCGTTTAGACTATTCATGTGGTCTTGTAATTCAGCTTCTGATTTTGCTATTAGTGCTTGGTCGTCCGCAAACAGGAGTTCTCTAATGGTTAGATTAGCAGATGGTTCTTCTTCTGTGTTCTCGTCATGCGGTATTCTTGCTGCCTCTGCTTGGCTGGTTTCTTTACATATGTTGTTTATATATGTTATGAACAAGAGAGGGGACAGGACACAACCTTGTCGTACTCCAGATCTTATGGTAAGGGTTCGTAATGTCCTCCAGTTGCTCTCACTATGCGTTCACTGTTGTTGTATAAACTTCTACATAGGTTTGTTAGATGTGTACTCACTCCATATTGTTTAAGGATTTCCCACAGCTTGTTTCTATCTACCCTATCAAATGCCTTTTCTTGGTCGACAAAGGCTAAGTAGAGTGTTTCATTGAATTCGATTGATTTTTCTATAAGTTGTCTAAGAGCAAAAATGGCATCTGTGCATCCTTTGTTTTTCCTACATCCAAGTTGCGTTTCGCTTAGCTGGGGTTCTAAAGTAGTTCGTAATCTTTTTTCAAGAATTTTGCAAAATATTTTCCCAGTATGACTCAACAGTGAAATGCCTCTGTATTGTGTGCAGTCTCTTTTGCTGCCTTTGTTTTTCCAAATTGGGATAATTATGGAGTTTCCCCAGTCTCGTGATGTCTGTTGTTCTACCCAAACATGGTTGAATAGTCTATGTAGCCAAGCTGTTCCTACTTCTCTTGCTGCTTTAATTAGTTCATTTGGTATTTCATCCTGTCCCGGTGATTTGTTCAATGGGGCTAATCTGATGGCTTCTATAATTTCTTCTTTAGTATGTCTGGTTCTAGTTCTTCGGTGACATCTGTGTAGGTTTCTTGAATTCCTGTGACATCTGATGGGATGTTGAGAAGTTGTTCGAAATACTGCTTCCATCTTATTAGGATCTGTTTTTGTTCACTTATTGGTTCTCCATTTTCGCTGTTAATTAATTATTTCAGTTGGGTCAAAGGGTTCTCCTCTGGTTCGCATTGCACTTATCTTTTTGTAGAAGTTTCTAGTTGCCTCCTTGTAGTTTTTATTTAGGGTTTCTCCATACTCTTCCCAGTCTTTTTGTTTTTCCCTCATTTCTATTCTACTCACATGTCTTCTCGCTATTCTATATTCTCTGTAATCACATTCCTGTTTGCTCTTCAACCACTTTTTATATTTTTCCTTTTTTTTTCTTTTACCGCTTTCTTTACTTCTGCGTTCCACCAACTTGTTATTTTCTTTATCCGTGTTTTGCGTTTTTTTCGTGGTTTCACATGTTATTTTTGCAGTATTTAAAATGCTTGATTTGAACATCTCCCATTCTTCTTCCACTGTTTTTCTTTCTGTAGGTAATTTTACAAAGAGTTCAGTTAGTTCTTTCTCATAATTTTCCCTTACTGCCTCGTCTTTAAGGTTTTTTAAGTTTACTGATTCGCATGTCATGTATTTTCCTGCTCTTTGTTTTCTTCTTCTGATGGTTCTTATTGTGGCAACGATTGCTTTATGATCTGTGTTTATACTGAAAGTGGGCACTGCCCTTGCATCTAATATATTTCTCTTTCTGTTATTTCTTGTTAATATAAAATCAATTTGGCTTTTAGTATCTAGATCGTTCCATTTATACCAGGTGTATACTTGTGAATCTTTATGTTTATAGAATGTGTTTGTTATATAGAGGTCGTGTTGGTTGCAAAGCTCTATCAGTCTACTTCTGTTATCATTCCTTTCATTTTGCTGATCTCCAAATGCTCACATATGTTTTTCTATGACCACTCTGTTATGTCCTAGTCTTGCATTGAAGTCTCCCATAACTATGATGTTGTCCTGCTTATCTATTTTATTTAGCACGTCATGTATGTCTTCGTAGAAGTCCTCGCATTCTTGCTCATTATTGTTTGCATTACATGGTGCGTATATCTGTACATATGTTGTAATTGTTTGCTCTTTTATTCTCACTGTTATGATTATTTCTGATATATATGTTATTTCTAGTATTCCTCTTGCTAGCCGTGGTTCGGTGACTATTCCCACACCGTGTCTTGCCCTTTCTTGCTGTTCTACTCCAGAGTAAACAAACGTGTAACTGCGGTGGAGCTCCTTGCATCCTTTCCCCTTTGTTCTGGTGTCCGCTATTCCCATCAGTATTCATAATCAACAGTAATCAGTATTAATGTAATTAGTACTATCATCATCGTGTGTCATACCGATAAGCGTGGGTGGTCATGTTTCGCCTTTTTACTCGATCACCAGAGTCGTGGATCAGCTCTGTGTTCCTATCCCGACCACACCACGTGGCTAAGCCATCCAGATATTTTCTTCTCTGATTTCCCTTCGTTCTTTTGATCGCAATCTTGCCAGTTGTCACCAAATTCTTCAGTTTATTTCTTCTCATAATCTCCCCCCCCCCCCCCCCCCAAAAAAAAATGAAACTGCCTGCGACTAATTTATTCAATCAGTTTGCGGTTTTCATTTGTTTCTTGTAGGACTTGCTCATTGGTTTTTCTATCTTTGTATAGCATTCTTTGCATTTTCCTCATAAACTACTTTTGGTAGCGGTTTCCTTCACTGAAAACAAAAATGCCGTGTCTTCACGGAAACAGATCTCTCGATTTCTCGGAGTCGCCAGTGAACACGTCAGCGGAACATAAATAAACTAGGTCCGCTACCAAATATAATTTGCTTGGTTATTTACATGCATCTTATGCTTATTTGTCTACATACTATAAAACTAATACTGGACGTCATTATTTCAGGCAGCTAAACTAACAAAGCTACTGACTTCCTAAGTCAGTGCATGGCATTTTTCACATACGTCATCGTCTCAAATGTCGATATCGACTCCTATAACACTGGACACATAATATCCCACATTAATAATTACAACATTTTATCAACTCATATTTTCAACATGTTTTTACTTTGTTAGGTCGGGCATAGCTGCCAACAGCAATGGGTGGAGGATTTGCAACATATTGTCCCACTAGCCAATTAATGCCCATCTGTTGACTCATGGGAGCCCGTGGCAGACCTTCCGGTGTACACTTCCAGAACTTTCTGGTTCCTTCCATGCTCACCGTTGCTAGATTGGTTGTTAAATATAAGTTGGGTAGTTTCTGATTTGGCTAATCCATCCAGTGGAATTACTCCCTATTGAGTGTCACTGTTAATTAATGCTTTTATGGCGCGTCCACATATCAGTCATGCTTCTTCCCGTCACCCTCTTTTCTCTGTCAATGTGTGTGTGTGTGTGTGTGTGTGGGGTGGGGGGGGGGGGTAGGGGGTAGGATGGTGAGTGTTTGTGTGCATGTTGCGTGTGTCCTTATGAGTCTCTTTGAGTTAACTTCACAATAAACGAGATACGAAGAGACACTGGGAAAGACTGAGATATATATATATATATATATATATATATATATATATATATATATATATATATATATATATATATATATATATATATATGTTTTTTGTTTTTGCATATCCTTTACAGGACATCGCTGTCAACATCAGCATCTTTCAGCTGTATGTTGATTTCTTGGCAAGATTACGCTCAGTAGTTTGCCATTGCTTTCTGAGCGGCCGGCTCATTATCCCGCAAGTCACGAGCGCGGGTCGAACCGCTTCCAGTTTTCGCCTCGCTGTGTGGATAAACGGGATTACGGAGAAAGTGGTGTAACCCCTCAGCCAGAGAGACCGGCGAAATATATATATAAAGAGAGAAATTGACATAGGTAGATACAGAAATAGCGAGCGAGTGAGAGATAGAGAGATAGACAGGAGAGAGAAAGAGAGCGATAGAGAGAAACAAGAGTTAAGAGACAAAATACAAGATTTGTGGACGATCAACCACTAATAGCAAAATCGGAAGCAGAATTACAAGTAAATATAAATAGTTTACACAGTATGTGTAAGGAAAACAACATGAAAATTAGCACCAATAAAACAGAGAAATGAATATAACCTAAGAAGTCAAAACAACAAAAATTCATTAAACAGAAAGCCCCCTGAAACAAGTAAAGAGCTTCAAGTATTTTTTTTTCCCGCATATCCTTTACAGGACATCGCTGTCGACATCAGCATATTTCAGCTGATTGTTGATCTCTTGGCAAGATTACGCTCAGTAGTTTGCCATTGCATTCTGAGCGACCGGCTCACATACCCCGTAAGTTACCGACGCGAAGAGAACCGCTACTGATTCTCGCGCAACGTCACGTTACTTACGATAGTATACGAGATTACAGAGAAAGTCGTGTAACCTCTAGATCAGGGAGACCGGCTTTCAAGTATTTAGGAAATATAATATAATCATATGGCGAATCAGAAGACGAGATGAAAAATAGATACAATAAGGCAAACCAACTCATTGGACAAATGGCATCACTACTAAAGAACAAACACCAGTTAGCAGATACTAAAAAACTCTACACCACAATCTTCCTACCAACTCTATGTTTATTCATTCATTTATTTAGTCAGTAGCATGTTCTTTGCAGAACCTCGCTCCCATGGCAACCTTCCGGAAAACGTCTCGGTCATAAGCAAGATTTCCCGCAACCGATACATCCATCTGGAGATCATCTGCCACATCCTACACCCATATTCTCATTGGCCTTCCTCTACCTCTCTTCCCGCGCATATACCCCTCCATGATTGTTCTCTCCAAACTTTAATGGCGTTTCAAGTGACGAAAATATTTAAATTATCTTTGTTTTATCGTCTTTAGTAGCCAACCTTCTTCAGTATTCATATCTTGTCGTATGGATGCATTAATTCTTTTCTGTATCTAAGATATTCTTAGAATCCGTTTATAACATTTATATTCAATGTTCAGCTTGTTTAGTAAGTGTCCAGGTCTCACAAGCATATTTTGAAATGGGAAAGATGCATGTACTTAAAAATCTAATTTTTGTAGGTCTATCTGTCTCACAATGACATGGTGAAAATGATGATGATAATGATCATGATGGTGATGCAGAGAAAACAATGGAGACCTTTGAACTTAAGTATTATAGAAACATTCTTAGAACGTGGTGGACCGAGAAGAAGGCAAATACTGACACTAATCTAGTTCTGAATATAGTAGAAAACTGGTTCATCCCTTACAAACTATCGTCTGTCAAGACGGCAAGGTGCCAGTGAAAAATTATATATATATATATATATATATATATATATATATATATATATATATATATATATATATATATATATATATATATATATATATATATATATATTCGTGTCGTCGTCGTCGTACGTCGTCGTCCGTTCATTCGCACTGCGAGCGCTAACAAGTCAAGTCGCCTTACCCTTTCAAGAAGCCTGATACGCGGGAAAATACCACGTTGGAAGTCCAACAACAAGAAACACGCGGTAGCCAAGATGTGCAGCGTGGGAGCCGACACGAAGAAGAAGAACATGGAGAGCATACCTGCTAGCTGCATCAAAGAGCCTGATACTACAGCTATTACTGAAGCTACCACGAGGGAGAAGATCGACAGCCCAACGCAGACAAGAATCAAGACAACAGAGAAGAAGGAGGAGAAAGACACCAGAGCCGGGAACACCGACCCAAAAACAGTCCTATGGGTTGTCAAGCGGATTCAAGTGGAGCTGACAGATGAAGAAATCTTGAAGCAGCTACGAGAAGAGAATCTTCACATCCGATTCTTGAAGGCGGAGATGCTCCTCACCTACTCCAAGATACCTACAACCTTGGCAGTGGTGACGTCGGAGGGCAGCGAAATGCCAACCACAGTTTCAATCAGCAAGAACATACAACAGCGAGAGAGATTCATCCCAAGAGTCAATCAATGTTCAAGATGCCAGAGAGCCGGCCACAGCAGAGCAACATGTCGCAGTAAGACGGAAATCGATATTGCACTGATCACCACGCCATCAAGGAGTGTCCGCTGGCCAAGAAAGACACGGACTTCCGAGCACTCAACAACAAAAGAAAGTGCGCCAACTGCCTGGGCAAACATGGAGCAAGATACCTGGGCTGTCCGTACCCGCAAAGACACAGAGACATCTTAAAGATCGCCATCATTACAAAGACACCATTCAAGGAAGCAATGCGGAGGGGCGAGACAACCACGGGTATAGCACAAGCTAAAAGAGATCAACTTCAAAAGCAGATAGACGAGTTGAAGAAACAAGTCAAGGCACTGCTGACGACGACTCAGCCCAGCGATAATGAGAAGCTGCTGGCCGACATGAAAGAAATCCAGCACAACATCAAACAAGAGATGGAGCGCATGGCTGAGATGAAGAAGGGAAACGAGGAAATCCTACAAGAGGTCAAGACCGAAAGAGAACTATTGAGCGCTGAAAGGATGCAGCACCAACCCAAACCAACAGAGAAGATGAAGCAAGACGAAGCACAACAAAAAAAAAAACGTCGAAAAATTGATTACGAGAATGCACAAAAAAGGAGGCAAAAAGACTCATAAGGGACCAAGCCACAGACCAACCAGAAACAACAAGAAGAAGCCAGTAATCCAACCACGATACCTACGCAACCCGACATGAAATCAGCATCCTGCAGGTAGAGGAATGGTTCATACAGGGGGCCAACGAAGACGAATGGAGATAGTACGAAGAAAGGTGCGCCGCCGAGTAGCTTACGGCGAAGAAAAGGCAAGGCAAGTAAAACTACGATGCATGAAGTGGGATAACGAAATGTCCTTTTAAGGACTGCACTCAGTCAAGCCAGTCGAGCCAGGAGGCTAAACTAACCGTAGATACCACAAAAGGAGACGAGCACAAAGGATAGCCGCCGATCGATCCCCCAGCTGACGTCACATACACAAACCAACATAATCAGTCCGAGATAGGACTCACAAGACAAGAATTGGGGTGAAGGAACCCACAAAAACCACGGACCTCAACAATAACCGACGCTGAGGAAGCAGGTTGAACGAGGCCGAATTTGGATTTTTTGTTTTTTTTGTTTTGAAAATTGGAATTGAAATTGGAATATATATATATATATATATATATATATATATATATATATATATATATATATATATATATATATATATATATATATATATATAGGTTACTCATTTGTTTCTTTGTTATGGACTCGAAACGTGAAGATCAGAGCCTAGTGTATCATCATCATCATGCATCATGTCGATAAGCGTGCGCGGTCATGTTTCGCCATCTGACATGATCACAAGAGTCATGGATCAGCTCTGTGTTCTTCAGTTGTCAGTTAGGGTATCTTCATTGCACTCCGGACATGTCCATAGGTGCTCAGATCATCCCCCCCCCCCCAGTATGTGCATCAGCGTCCTGTGGTTAATAGTGCCAGTTCTGTGTTGGCTGACGAGGCACCTCGTTTTCTCGATGTACCTCTCGCGTCTGGCCGTGCCGATTCTTACTCCCAATTCTTTCATCCCGGACAGCGATGTGGATTCACTGACGTCAAGGTCCTCTGTTCTCGCCATATCTTTAAGGACGTTAATAACATCGGCACGATCCATCGGCTGGCAATCTGCAGAGGGTGCAGAGACAGCCAGTTTATCAGCTCGTTCATTTCCCTTGACTCCCGTATGTCCCGGGACGAAGATGAAGGTGACTTTACGGACAACAGACTTCCGCAGTGACTCAGTCCACTGTCTACGTACAGATCCAGCTTCGACCTTCCGAATCATGCTCATTGAATCACTTAGTACACACACATTGGTATAATGCTGTGATTCCAGCCATATGAAAGCCTGTGTAACTGCCATCACCTCCATGGTGATGAAAAAGCGACGAGGGAAGGAAATGAACACGCTACCTGATTGATATGTTGTTGCCTAGAATATGTGAAGGCCTAAGGCCAATAACAGCTATAGGACATTGTTTTTACACTTCCCGAGCTACGCCACTTCCTGTATACACTCCCTGTGCACAAATTGGGCATTTCTGGTTAGATGTTTCCTTTCTCCACAAGCGTCGATCAGCCTTGATTTTTTGGCCCTGGAAATATTACTCTGGTGATAGTATAAGATGGTGAAATGTGCCGCCCACGCTTATCAGCATGGCACATGATGAAGATAACATGTTACACATCTTCATATCTGCATGCCATTGCAGCTGTGCCCACTTGACTTATTTTTTACGTTGACTGATGTACTCTTAGTGTCGGGAGCATCCAGTACGCCAGCTGCGTCAGTATTCCTCAAGACAGTTTTACACTTCGATTATATTTGTGTTTCACTAGCTGACCGTCTGGGTGTAGTCAAGCAAGTGACTTCACAGAGCGAGACGGACGCGCTGACCGACGGTCTAAAATGTGGTTGGGGGCGGGTTTGAAGGGATGCCCACCAAATAAACAGCGTCTGAAGTGATGATAAATCCTTATGTGATTAGCCACGGCATCCAATCTTCTATGCAGACTATAGAAATTCAATGGGTGAGAGAATGTAATGAAAAACTGAGAGGGAATATCAGAAGAACTTTCAATCTGATAGTAGTGGAAACGATTAGTTGTATGACTCTTCGCTAGCTGTTGAACGAGGGTACGCAGGTGGTATGGGAATGTCCTGAGTGCAGTAATTTCGGTTCTTAGCTCATCTCAACTCAAACGATATGGGCGTTGCAGTCAGTTTCAAGCGAACATAATTCAGTGCATACTTCATGATATGTTGTACGATAGAGTAGAATGATTGACAGCTTTTGATTAAGAGGGAGTCGAGGAAGAGCAGTGGTTAGCATGGTGGCCCGCAGGCCCGATAATCATAGGTTCGATTTCTCGTCGGGATAGATTTGTTAAACTGCCCTGCATGTCCATGTCTGCCATGCCTTACATCGGTACCGGGACATGTCTTTGGACGTAAAGGCGGCCCATACGACATTGACCACATCACCCATCCAGTGCCAGTTGCTCATTAACAGATTCAATGCCAAAGAAAAAGTAGATTTATACTAATATTTGGAAGTAGCCGCCAAGACCTTAAAGATGACGAGAGGAGAGAACCTGCCTGCGAGCTGCAGCAAAGAACCAGAACATACAGTAACCTCAAATGAAGCTATAGCGAGGTAGACATACGACAATCCACCACAGACAACAGCCACGTCTACTGAGAAGAAGGAGGAGGAGAAAGACACCAGAGTCGGAAACACCGACTCACAGACGATCTGATGGGTGATCAAGCGTATCCAAGTCGAGCTAACAGATGACCAAATACTGAAGCAGCTACAACAGGAAAATCTTCATGTCCGAATCTTGAAGGCGGAACGGATTCTGACGTACTTCAAGATCTATTCAACTCTAGCAGTGGTAAAAACAGAGGGGAGCGAGATGCCGATTCAAGTATCGATCAAAAAACAAAAAGTACAACAGCCTGAAACATTCATTCCGAGAATTACTCAATGCTCAAGGTGCCAGAGGGCCGGCCACCGCAGAATAACATGCCGCAGCAAGACAGAAATCTGCCGCTACTGCGCCGAACACCATGCATTCAAGGAATGTCCGCTGGCACAACAAGACAGATACTTCCGAAATCCCAATGACAAGAGAAAGTGTGCCAACTGCCTTGGCAAGCATGGAGCAAGATACTTGGGCTGTCTGTACCTTCAAAGACACAGAGACGTCTTATAGATCGCCATTACCACAAAGACACAAAGAAGCAATACGGAGGTCCGAGACAGCCACGTGCATCTCACAGGCTGAAAGATCTCAACTGCAAGACCAAATAGACGAGTTAAAGAAACGAGTAAAGCTACTTCAGACATCGAGACAAATGAGCGACTGCGAAAAACTGCTGGGAGACATAAACTAGGTCCAGCAAAGCATCAAGAATGAGGTGGAACGCATTGTACTGATAAAAAATGAGAACGATGAAATCCTACAAACATGAAATCAGAAAGAGAACTGCTAAAAGCTGAAAGGGAACTAATCCAACACAAACCAGCAGAAGCCACGCAAAAGACCACAGAGAAGCTGCAAGATGAAACAAAACCAAAAACCAATCAGAAAACGCAAGCTAAAGCCAGCAGCCTAACCACGATGTCCAAGAAATTCAAGGGGAAACCAATATCCCGCCAGACCTCTGAAGAAAGCCCATATGTTTACCCTGAAGAAAACCTAGAGTTGTGGTCCCCTCCATTGACCATCGAGGAATACATCAAGTGGGCTGCCGAACGCGAAAGGCAAAAGCAACTCAAATTTAAACTCGAAAGAGAAAAAATGCGCAAGGAAGAAATTGAAGCCATCGAAAAGCTTCTACAAACAATACACAAACAAGCATACAAAAAGACCAAATAAAAGGTCCTTATAAGGACTGCACCCAGTCAAGCAAAACGCACAAAGACCAACACTGACATAAGAAACCGCCAGAGGAGGCGGACACAAAGAAGAACCCGCCGGACAATCCTCCAGCTGACGTCACAGGCATAAACGCTTCAAACTCGATAAGCCAGCTAACACTGGCGCAGAAATCTAAACAACATCATTCCGCACCGTGAACCACCACAAATATAACTAATGCCAGAGAGTTTAATTGAACGTTGGTGGAAAGTTTTTTTTTTGTTGTTTTTTTTTTCACAAATGGACTCGGACTCGGACTCGGAGGATGGCTCGGGAAGTTACACAAACGAATGATAGAACGAACGGACGCACTTTAATTCAAATGGTCAGTAATTGGACACTAGGTCAGTCTTACATTCAGCCCTTCCAGCCACTCATCTTTCATACATTAATTAACAATAGTGCGTGTTACATTCTTATAGAAAATAGCATTGTCAAATGAATTGCGTTAGCATAAACAATGCATGTTACTTTGTTAGGGGACAGGCAGATCGACACACATACACACAACCACTCACACATGTATAAACACATACATACATAGATACTTACAAACATGCATATATACACACATCAAACACACTCGCACAGTTATACTCCCGCTCAATACATCCCTCGCATTTACAAATACCAACTCTCAGTGGGCCAATGCAGATCAGTGCACGGAAACAATTAGGGAACATGGCACATCATGATGCAGGATACTCGTATCTAAAGAAAATGTTCTTTTCTCAGAAACGCTGCAAATTCTAAGTGGGTTGACTTTCTGACCAAAATTTACAACCTCATTAACACTGTGCTCTGATATGAAAGAAACTGGAAACTGACAATATATATCCATGTGGTGATATGATCATAACAACAATTTATGATTAGTGAGCATCATCGTCATCATTCTCAAGACAGGTCCCTAGGTACCCCGCTCTCCTCTTTAATATCTCCGCCAGCGTTTTGATAGTACATGTTCTGTGTTGCAGGTTCAGGAGTTTATTTGAAGTCATCTGTTCGTTCAGCGTCTATTATATCGCTGATGTCTAGGCAACCCATTGCTCTTCCCACCTCAGTCATCGCCATGTTCGCAAACAGCTCGCCCCGCTCGTTTCCCTTGAAGCTATGTTTCGAACGCGGGTATCTGGAATTATGAATTGCGTCTGTAGCCCCTTCTCCGCAGTGCCGGCTGAACGCCCCTTTGCGTAAATGTTGTTAAATTTGATTTTTTGTTGCACTGCCTTTACGTGGCGTAGCAATCAACCCCTGCATTTTGGCTGTTAATGTTCCTGGGCAAGTTTTACTTTACGTTCAGTAGTTTGCTATTACTTTCTAAACGACCGGCACCTACACTTTTTCGGGAAAAAAAAGAAAAATTTATACAGCATCGCTGTGTTTCGAACGGAATACGGGTTTAGGAATAGCGTTCGTAACTCCTTGGTGTTAAGTTAGCTGGGCTTATTGCAATGTGCTCAGGCAGTCGAGCCACTCATGTCGTTCGAGACCAGTGTGGACCGTTCTGAGCATGCTCAGTGAATCGCCCAGTATACATTATACTGTATACATGTAATTTTACGTGCTGAGCCAATTCGTGGCATTGGTTACAGCCCTTGTTTCCACCGTAAGCCTGTTGCTTGTCACAGCAAAATAATCACTTGGCAAGTTTACTTTCAGTAGTTTGTCGTTACTTTCTGAACGACCAGCACTCATACCACTGTATAGACACCAACGCAAGGAGCTCTGTTGGCGAATCGCCCTCGGCTGCGTTTCGAACGCGGTACGTGGCGAAGCAGTTACGGACGCAGTTCTGAATTCCTCATACCCGCGTTCGAAACACAGATGTGGGCGATTTGGCAGCAGACCTCCTTATGGATGGCTTTTTATGAAATGGTATGTGTGCCGGTCATCCAGAAAGTAATGGCAAACAGAAAAGAATGTAAACTTCCCCAGGAATTACGAACAGCCAACAAATGCTGGGGTTGACTCCTACGTCCTGTAAAGAATATGTGAGATTACGAATTGCGTCCGTAACACCGTCGCCTTACATCAGGTGTAAAATAGTACAACGTCGTAAAACACGGTGATACATACAAGTCAATATTGGCAGGATTGTGAATTAAACTAGTTTGTCCCTAGGCAGGTAATCAAGCACGCCGTTCAGAAGTTAATGATACGAGCGATCATCCTGTTTACATTCATTATCTAGAGGTCGACGTATAAATCAACCCAGGCTGCCCGTTGATCGCTGAAATCTGGACATTTGAATTTTAAAGCTACATTCTAAGAATCTTGGCCATCAGAGCAACTGAAACCTCGAAATCCCGCATCTGTCCTGATTATATACTTTGTGTGCGTTTGTAAACTTGTGTTTAGAGGATATTTCAACTGTTTAAGGGCACATACAGATATCACAGGTTCGGGGGTTAACGTGGCAGAATACATAAGAGCGCTTGTTCTTAAACATCCGGTGTGCTGATGCCGGGGTAGCGGATTTAAAATCCTATATACGTCAGTTTGACTAAAATGTTGACTTCTCGTTCTTGACTTGAGTACGTAAATTACAAGTACTTCTGAAGTCAAAGTGGGTGCGTCTGACCACGAGGGACACTGGTAGTACTGAAATGTAATTCACGCACAATAAATAAGCACCTGGGTGGACTACGCTTGAGTTCGAAGCTTGCGAACACATAAAAGCACAGTTGTTGACGAATGAAAAGTACAAATACATTTGAAATAACAACTGGGGTGTGACAGGGATGGAATAGTACCATCTGTACTATTCTTAATGACTAGAGACTGCATTCTAAAGACAACAAATACTACCACTAGAAGTGCGGTTAATGGATTATGACACGGCAGCTTGGTGATCTGGACTTGGCTGGCAACATTCTCAGCTGTCCTTCAAACGAAATCAGATGCAAGATAGATTAAACGCACTTTATGGGATGTCCCAACAATTAGGTTTCAATATTCATAGGAGGTAAAAATGGAAGATAATGGGAATAAATCAAGCAAATGATAACTCGATCTCGCTGGTGAAACCGATTTTTAAGGGATGGAATCATTCACATAGTTAGGTAGCGAACTGGACACATACACATACACGGAGTCGTGCACGTAGTTATGTTGCCGTGTGGGCAGACAGACAGACAGACAGACAGACAGACAGACAGACAGACAGACAGACAGACAGACAGACAGACAGACATATGTTATGAAGTGCCATTGCTCTAACTTACTGTAAGCGAAAGTGACCCCACGGGGACAGTCCAGCAAGAAAAGGCCATGAAAGAAAGACATCTGGATAAAGGGCATGTTGTGGTTGAGCTGTACACCTCAAGCGCCTTGTATGCAGCCCACTGTGAGAGTGAACTTACTTTCCGTGTGAATGTTAAGTGCAATTCACCCAGCTGATGGAGTGTATAAGACAGTGTATTCTGCGTAACAAATGTTGTTTCAGAGAGAGAGAGAGAGAGAGAGAGAGAGAGAGAGAGAGAGAGAGAGAGAGAGAGAGAGAGAGAAGAGAGAGAGAGAGGTGTCAAGGGCCAAATGTTTGCTCTTGTTGTGTTTGGTTGCACAATGCGCTTACAGCGAATTGCTTACTTTAATTGAACACTGCAGTGAATGAACGGTTTGAAAAAAACGTCACTAGAGCGGAGACCGTGGTAGAAGACGCACGGTTCTGAAGAAAGTTTCGGCTATGGCAAACTTTATTGCCGACGATATGTTAGCACCTAGCGCCACCTGACGAACGGGAATATAAAGGTTAATGTTACTGTCACCTAATGACACCTGTAGAAAACACCAACTACCTGCCATCCCACATAACTGTGTGACTTACTTATTGACTCGTCCTCATGTGTGTGTGTGTGTGTGTGTGTGTGTGTGTGTGTGTGTGTGTGTGTGTGTGTGTGTGTGTGTGTGTGTGTGATGTTAACACACACATACACATACGAACACATACACTCAAACGTAGCGAGTAAACTATACAAATACAGTGCATACCTATTGTTATCTCGGTAGGTCGGCATCTTTATTCCCACTAGCCTCTGACACTAAAGGACAAATGTGGACCTGAATTCCTTCCCCCTCCCTTATACCGACAGGTATTAGATGTAACAGACAGACAGGTATGTGCATGGCTGCTCACACAAAGACACCGCAAGGCATTACCATGATAAAAGTCACAGCCTCCCATCCTTATATCACAAGCTCTCGTTCTTCTTATGATTTATTTGAGATTATACTAGTTCTTTAATTATGTATGTTCAATGTTGCTTTCATCATAAACGGTGTTTCAAGTTAAGTGAATCTCTCACATGTCTCTGGCTTCTCTTCTCTTCTCTTCTCTTCTCTTCTCTTCTCTTCTCTTCTCTTCTCGTCTCTTCTCTTCTCTTCTCTTCTCTTCTCTTCTCTTCTCTTCTCTTCTCTTCTCTTCTCGTCTCGTCTCTTCTCTTCTCTTCTCTTCTCTTCTCTTCTCGTCTCGTCTCTTCTCTTCTCTTCTCTTCTCGTCTCTTCTCTTCTCTCTCTCTCTCTCTCTCTCTCTCTCTCTCTCTCTCTCTCTCTCGCTCACACACACACACACACATACACTTTATGACTGAGTCTTTATCTCCTGACGCATGTCGTCCTCATCCGCTTCATCACCTTCAGTCACTTGTAACTCATATTTGAATTATTGTATGTCTTGTCTCGTCTCATCTCATCTCATCTTGTCCGTCTTGTACCTTGCGGTGTCGAGGTGAAGTATAAACAGCTGGAGAGTGCCCTGTGGGCTTCATGTATCGAGAATCCCATTGACTTTGCTGTTCCCTCTGTCCATCGTTTACGTGGTAGGTCTCTTTTTCTGCTTCCATTTGGTCTATATATCATTGCTTGTTGTGGTGTCTTGTCGCGTGTTCATTGTACTTTTATATGTCTCATTTGGCTCGATCCAGGTCAATCCGGACTAAAGTGGATACAACAAGTACAATAACATTTTTTGGTAGTAAATGCGATCGATGTGACACTGATCAAATCACACAATAAGTGCTGGGTGGTCTATACAGAAATGTTCTATAGAGAAGTGTTCTATACAAAAGTAGACTATACAGAAGTGGTCTATACAGAAGTGTTCTATACAGAAGTGTTCTATACAGAAGTGGTCTATACAGAAGTGGTCGATACAGAAGTGTTCTATACAGAAGTGGTCGATACAGAAGTGTTCTATACAGAAGTGGTCGATACAGAAGTGGTCGATACAGAAGTGTTCTATACAGAAGTGGTCGATACAGAAGTGGTAAATACAGAAGTGGTCGATACAGAAGTGTTCTATACAGAAGTGGTCTATACAGAAGTGTTCTATACAGTGATGTTCTATACAGAAGTGTTCTAAACAAAAGTAGACTATACAGAAGTGGTCTATACAAAAGTAGACTATACAGAAGTGGTCTTTACAGAAGTGGTCGATACAGGAGTGGTCTTTACAGAAGTGGTCTTTACAGAAGTGGTCGATACAAAAGTAGACTATACAGAAGTGGTCGATACAGAAGTGGTCGATACAGGAGTGGTCTATACAGAAGTGGTCGATACAGAGGTGGTCTATACAAAAATAGACCATACAGAAGTGGTCTATACAGATGTGGTCTATATAGGAGTGGTCTATACAGAAGTGGTCGATACAGAAGTGGTCTATACAAAAGTAGACTATACAGAAGTGGTCTATGCAAAAGTAGACTATACAGAAGTGGTCTATACAGAAGTGGTTTATACAGAAATGGTTTATACCGAAGTGGTCTATACAGAAGTGGTTTATACAGAAGTGGTCTATACAGAAGTGGTTTATACAGAAGTGGTCTATACAGAAGTGATCTATACAGAAGTGGTTTATACATGAGTGGTCTATACAGGAGTGGTTTATACAGAAGTGGTATATACCGGAGTGGTCTATACAGAAGTGATTTATACAGGAGTGGTTTATACAGGAGTGGTCTATACAGAAGTGGTTTATACAGAAGTGGTATATACCGGAGTGGTCTATACAGAAGTGATTTATACAGGAGTGGTTTATACAGGAGTGGTCTATACAGAAGTGGTTTATACAGAAGTGGTTTATACAGGAGTGGTCTATACAGTAGTGGTCTATACAGGAGTGGTTTATACAGGAGTGGTTTATACAGGAGTGGTCTATACAGAAGTGATTTATACAGGAGTGGTTTATACAGGAGTGGTCTATACAGGAGTGGTTTATACAGGAGTGGTCTATACAGATGTGGTTCCATCATCATTTGCCCAATACGTTTAAGGCATGCCACAGGATTCATTACTTTACTTGAGTTGAGTTAGTTCAAGAACCGACATCACTGCACTAGGGGCATTCCCATAAGCGCTCAGTCTTCATCTTCAACAGTCAGCGAAGAGTTCCAATACTAATGGTGCCCCGTGCAATCTGGTTATATGCTTTACTCTTAGTGATTACTGTCGACCATATCTTATGACCACCTCTGCTACTGCATTCCCTCTAGACTACTTTATTTATAGAACCTATGTGTTGCGTAGAAGTGAACATCGATAATTAGTATACAAGCTCATAAACACATATTAGCAATGGAACAGTGGCTCCTGAGGAAAATGCTGAGAATACCATGAATATACTGAAAAACGAATGGGAAAGTTCTACTAGAATCAAATTTAACACGTAAAGTGACCCAAAATTTGAAGAGTAGACAACCAAGATTTTTGGAGCACGCTATGAGAAGAAATAAACTAGAGAACTTAGTGACAATTGATCAGATTGATGGGAAAAGAACAGGAGGCAAAGCAGAATGATAAATATCAAGATGGTTGTAAAGCATAACAGAGATAAGAACACAGAGCTGATCCGCTGCTAGTTTGGTCGCGTGAGATAGCGAAACATGGCACCCACGCTTATAAGCGTGGTACATAATGATGATGAGGATGTGAAATGCAGCAGGCAGTGATTGTGGCTAGGCATCTCTAAGTATGTTTATAGCCATCGACAACTTCAAACCCCGTCCTCATAAATAAGAGATGAAGCCGACTAACGCAAGACTGCATGCGTACCCCCGGGCTGTCTCATCGGCTCTGAATATCTGTTAGTCGTTAGTCGCGGATCCAACTTCACAGCAAACGGTCATGCATAATGCCCCGTTCTTGTGCCAGTGAATATCACACAAAATTCTTCTCACTCAGTCCCGACAAACCAAGAGCACGCACACGCATACGACTGCTGCCAGAATGCTAACACAACAGTCCGCCACTAAAATTATAGTTCATATATATCTATGACTATATCTGTGACAGCAGTGAAGCTTTTCCTCTCTGTAATTATAACATGTTATTTCTGGATTCATGACAGTTTCACTCAAGACACAACATGTTACAATGCAAAAGCGGCAGTATCTTACTTTCTATATATCTTGACGTGTTAAACACATGCATGTGCGCATGTTAACACAAATATCTGGACGTCGTAACACACGTATCTCGACACGTTAACACAATCTGGACGTGTATAACCAATCATTTGGACCTATTAACGCAAGCACAACTATCTAGTCGTTATAACACAAACTTCTGGACGCGTTAATACAATTATCTGGATGTGGTAAAACAAACTTCTGGACATATTAACACAATTATTTCGACATGTTTACACAAGCCCCCGAACGGTGTTAACACAGTTATATGGACGTCTTAATACAATTATCTGGACTTCTTAATACAAGCTTTCAGACGATTTAACATAAGAATCTGGACGTGTTAAAACAAATAGCATCTGATCATATTAAAGCAACACGTCTCTGAAACAGAGTTAATCAACAGTAACAACAGGGACAGCTGCTGCAGCAAGGTAGGACGTCATTGGTTTATTATTACACTAGAGAATACACACTAAGGGAGATATTGGTGGAGATACCGAGGTTGGAATCAGAGCACTTATGGACTAATAGTTCGATGTGTTGACTGATTAAATAAAATTTTAACAAAACATGTCGACAGGGTCGACTTCATTGAACCGGGTTTTTATTCCATATGGCTCGGTCTCTTTCCGCAGCGCGGAAAGTGTCGTACAAAGCACGAACTCCGTAGCTCCAGCGACGACCGACAGGAGTCTCTGGAAAAATTCACCCGTGAACCGAAGGACGCGGCCCGGAATCGAATCCACAACCTTCGGAGCCCGAGCCAAACGGCTTGACCACTTCGCCACGGAGACTCCATGACTAATTAAATAAGTAATTATATATTCAATCTCAATCTAGAGATAGGCCGGCAGGCCGTACTGAATGGGAGATGCAACAACTGATTCACCACAATTGGCCACCAGGCGAAATAATCATCTACACGTATGGCTCTGTGCTAAGAGGTAAAAAGAATGCCCGGTTATTCGTAGCGAATGTTGATTGACGGTGATTGGAGCAGGAGAGCCTGGCATATGATACCACAACATCTAGTTTGAGAATGGTGGTGGAGGGAATCGCGGCCAATTCCGATGGAGGACAAACAGCACACGCATGTCTTGATTGTAACAGACTCATAAAGTATGATGTGAACGGTGAAGACAGACATGCTTCAGGAAGAATGACAGGCACATTTGATAACAAAGCCCTACAAACACAACACGTTTTCTGGGTGCCAAACATTTTACACTTGATTTTGCATAAATGAGGCCTGCTAAATAGAAATATCACATGTATATGTCCGTAGCAGCTCTAGTGTTTGAGATACAGGCATTTGTGTATTAAATTAATATTTTTATAGTATTTTCTGTATAAGGTTCTGGAAAAGTAAAACTATTGCTATTAAACTGCTTGTTTACTTACAGTTGCAGTTTTCCAAGATATCTCCAAAACTTGCTTTTTTTAGATTTTAATCCATCGCATGCATGTTAGTGTGCTAGTTATTTTCTTACACTTATAACACAAAATGACATCATCTTCAAAAAGAGCATGTTTTCTTTCACGGATTTATTGTGTTATGTTTATGGAGAGTACACTTTGAAAGAAGAACACATGAAGAATATTACTGTTTTTGTGAAAAAGGCATACTGTGTTTACTTTAAGGTAAAACTAGGTGACAAGGGCACGTCTTGGGTTCCTCACATGTTTTAAAAACATGTGTTGAACACCTGTGCAGTGTACATGTGGGAAAGAAAATGTTTAACTCTTGAAATTCCAATGGTTTGGAGAGAGCCCAGGAACCACTATAATATTAATGGAATTGAATTAATGGGGGGGGGGGGGGGTCAAAAACAATGGAAATATCCGGATGTAGATTCAACAATAGATCAGATATTTATCTTACGACAAATAGCCGAGAAACATTGGGAATATAAAAGAGATCTCCATAACATTTTTGTTGATTTTAAAAAGGCTTATGATAGTGTGCATAGGAATAGTCTATGGAATGCTATGCAGGAATTTGGAATACCAAGGAAGTTAATCAACATGACCAGACTATGCATGGAAGATACTTATAATATAGTAACATATAAAGGCAGGAAATCAGACCCCTTCCAAATAACATCTGGCTTGAAACAGGGTGATGCACTATCGCCGCTACTCTTCAATCTGGCTCTAGAGAAAGTTGTAAGGAAGGTAAAGGAGGAATGTGATATTGGAGGAACATCCAAGCTGCTTGGTTATGCAGATGATATAGATATTATAGGGCAAAGTGAACAAAAGACATTGGAAATATTGACTCACTTAAAGGGAAAAGCCCAACAGATGGGTCTGGTTATCAACCAAGATAAGACAGAATATATGGTAATTTCAAGAGACGGAATGGCTAGAAACTCTGGCCACATACAAATAGATAATATGACCATTAAAAGAACTGAAACATACAAATACCTGGGTACAATCTTCAACTGCTCCAACATCATAAGGGAAGAAATACAAACTAGAATCAACTCTGGAAATAAGATATACTATGCACTACAACATCTACTAAAATCAAAGGCGCTATCTCGTAACACCAAAATCACAATATACAAAACACTGATCAGACCAGTTGTGCTGTATGGCTCTGAAACATGGAGTACAACGAAAGGAGACGAAGCCTTGTTACAAACCTTTGAGAACAAAATTTTAAGACGCATCTTTGGACCCATTAGGGATACACAAAGTGGAGAGTGGAAAAGAAGAAGTAACAAAGACATTTATGATCTGTTTAAGTCCCCGCTAATCACTGGTATCATGAAGGCTAATAGACTACAATGGCTGGGGCATATAGAAAGAATGGAAGATAATAGGGAAACAAAACTCGCTTACACTCAGGAAATAAATGACCGTAGACCCCGAGGTAGACCAAGAAGGCGGTGGAGAGATAATACATGTACAGACCTACAAGCACTTGGAATCAACGACTGGCAAGAGAAGGTCAACCAGAGAGACGAATGGAGACGGATTGTATTTGCAGCAAAGAACCTCAATGGCTCGGAACGCTGAAGAAGAAGAAGAAGAAGATTCTGCTAGACGACCTGTTCTACGCGGAGATGACATACCAATTCCAATTTTCAGTCAAATTTTGGATTCACTGCTAAAAGATGAGACAGCAGTAGGATGCGGACAACACGTGTCAGTGATAGTGATTTCGAAGACGATGTTTGAACTGCTCAACGCTTCTACCAGCGTGAACTGAATGATCAATCCAAGGTCTATAATGTCTCTCCAAGGAGTCTTCAAAACGTTTGGCTTCAAGATTGAAAGAAAAACAATTAGTGACTGCTGAAACAAAGTTTACATCTCATCGCAGCAGAGAGCAAGGTTTTCTTTCACTCTTTTTGAAAGAAAACAACTTTTGTTTTGTACTAATGTAGGAAGTCTTGTAAACGAAATTGGTGTAAGTTATACATCAGATAAGTGGTGACTTGTCATTGATAGCTCTAAAAGAAGTTTGAAAGGTGTTCTCTTACACAATGATAACAAATATGGCTCAATTCCAATTGCTCTTTCTACAATGAAGAAAACGTATCCTACAAAAGCACAGTTCTGGGAAAGATTGAAGTAATTAGAATATAACTGGATGGTTTGTGTAGATCTTAAAATGATGAACTTCTTGCTGGACAAAGAAAAAATAGCCGTTGGTGGATGAATTGAAAGTTGGATAAAACAATATTGTCATTGATCGAAATAGATTTCTACTGCCACAATTACATTTAAAGCTTAGGTTGATTAATCAGTTTGTCAAGGCACTGAACAAAGATGGTACCTGTTGTGTAACTTATGCAGAACGTTTCCGGAATTGAGCATAGACACACTTAAAGCTGGCATATTTGATGGACCTCACATTAGAAAGTTAATACACGACCCATATTTTTTTTTATTCGATGACTGTAACAGAGTCCACACTGGTCATCATTTGCTCTAGTTGTGCAAAATTTTCTGGATAAGTTTAAAGCAGACAATTATTCTGAAATAGTTGGAAATATGCTGTCGAGATTTGTATAAGCTTGGATGCAACATGAGCATAAAATTGCACTACCTCCATAACCATTTGCATTTCTTTCCTGAGAATCTTAGCGACTTTAGTGAGGAACAAGGTGAAAGATTCCATCAAAATATAAAAACAATGGAAGAGAAATACCAGGAACTTTAGAATGTCCATATGATGGTAGATTACTGTTGGAACCTTAAGCGTGACTGTCCGGGCATATCACATTCCAGGACGTTCTAGAAAAGGAGCTTGTTGTGTGTTGTTTACTGATTTTAAAAAATGATAGTGATAAAGTTTTAATACATTTTTGGTGTTTTATATCAAGGTAACAAATGCACAGTAATTACATATCATTTGAATGAAAGTCAAAATTAAACTGTTGGCACCTAACTCTAGGCTTGTACATTAGTTAGTTAGTTAGTTAGTTAGTTAGTTAGTCAGTTAGTTAGTTAGTTAGTTAGTTAGTTAGTTAGTTATTTAGTTAGTTAGTTAGTTAGTTAGTTAGTTAGTTAGTTAGTTAGTTAGTTAGTTAGTTAGTTAGTTAGTTAGTTAGTTAGTTAGTTAGTCGAGGTTCCAACTTCACGGCAATGGGTCGTCCCCATTATGCTCCGATCCTGTGCCAGTGAATATCACACAAAATGCTCCCCATTGTCCAATGTGAAAAGTGGAACAGACAGGAGTCTCGGCTATCCAACAGCCCGCACAGGTACACTGCATAATGCCGCCGCCAGAATGCCAACACAAAAGTCATCCACGAAAACCACTGTCCATCGTCGATGTACGTACCAATTGCACTACTAAGAAGGTCATTCTTAGTTATCTCAAAAGCTAGAGCTGATAGAAAAAATATTATTACATTTTTGGAATCAGCAACATAAAATTACATAAGTACAGCTATAAAATGTAAGGCTCCAAAATGTTTGTAAACCATTGTAATCAACAACACAGAGCATGTGTTGTTGTTTTTTTCCCCAGGAAATGCCGGTGCGGTGAGAAACAAGCAGGTTGACAGATTGGCTGGGTCTGCTCCTCTTGGTGGGATACTGATGATGGTCGGGGTCATTTTGAATCACGTGTACAGTGCATACTGGCAGATAGATTATCACGGCCTGGAGAGAATGGTGCTGCAGGGAGAGACCAGAGGATCTGGCCGACACTCAAAACTCCGAGGAAAGGTCAGACAGACACACAATCAGACTGCTACTGGTACCATTAGTGTTGGGGCTCTTTGTTGGCTGTTGCAATTGAGGACGGAACACGTGTGGGAGATTTCAGAGTGCTGTGATGTCGGTTCTTTACTGAACTCAACTCAATCTAGAGATCGGAAGAAGAAGATGATGATGATGATGATGATGATGATGATGATGATGATGAGGTGATGATGATGATGATGATGATGATGATGATGATGATGATGATGATGATGATGATGATGATATGATGATGATGATGATGATGATGATGATGATGATGATGATGATGATGATGATGATGATGATGATGATGATGATGATGATGATGATGATGATGATGATGATGATGATGATGATGATGATGATGATGACGATGATGATGATGATGATGAGATGTATGATGATGATGATGATGATGATGATGATGATGATGATGATGACGATGATGATGATGATGATGATGATGATGATGATGATGATGATGACGATGATGATGATGATTGATGATGATGATGATGATGATGATGATGATGATGATGATGATGATGATGATGATGATGAGATGATGATGATGATGATGATGATGATGATGATGATGATGATGATGATGATGATGATGATGATGATGATGATGATGATGATGATGATGATGATGATGATGATGATGATGATGATGATGATGATGATGATGATGATGATGAGATGATGATGATGATGATGATGATGATGATGATGATGATGATGATGATGATGATGATGATGATGATGATGATGATGATGAATGATGATGATGATGATGATGATGATGATGATGATGATGATGATATGATGACCATGATGATTGATGATGATGAAGATGATGACGATGATGACCATGATGAAGATGATGATGATGATGATGATGATGATATGATGATGATGATGATGATGATGATGATGATGATGATGATGATGATGATGATGATGATGATGATGATGATGATGATGATGATGATGATGATGATGATGATGATGATGATGATGATGATGATGATGATGATGATGATGATGATGATGATGATGATGATGATGACGATGATGATGATGATATGATGATGATGACGACGATGATGACGATGATGATGATGATGATGATGATGATGATGATGATGATGATGATGATGATGATGATGATGATGATGATGATGATGGATGTGATGATGACCATGATGAAGATGATGATGAAGATGATGATGATGATGATGATGATGATGATGATGATGATGATGATGATGATGATGATGATGATGATGATGATGATGATGATGATGATGATGATGATGATGATGATGATGATGATGATGATGATGATGATGATGATGATGAGGATGATGATGATGATGATGATGATGATGATGATGATGTTGATGATATGATGCTGATGATGATGATGATGATGATGATGGATGACTTG
>OY992876.1:250503445-250505945 GCA_963921405.1 Cepaea hortensis | reverse complement strand
GGTCCGTAAAGTATGGCAGTTTTAATCTCTGTGACGACTGCGAAGGTTTTCCGCTTTCCTCACTTTGACCCTTTGAAGATAGTTCTAGTTTTCTGAGAGCAATTTCAGCTTCCCTCTTAATCTTCTCTTTCTCAATTTCCACCGCATTTGTGTGTTTTAACTTTTCAAGTTCCATTTGTGTCTCTCTCTCTTCCTGTAGACGCTTGTTTTCTATTTCAGCTAGTTTTACTTGTGTCTCTTCCTGTAGACGCTTGTTTTCTATCTCAGCTAACTTTACTTCCTGTAGACGTTTGTTTTCCATTTCAGCTAGTTTTACTTGTGTCTCTTTCTCAGCTAACTTTTCTTCCTGTAGACGCTTTGCCTCGCGTTCATTATGCCTCTCCTCTCTTTCCGTCTGTTGTTGTTCTTTTGCTTCGGCATACTCCTGTAACTCTTTACCTTTCAGGCCTATTCTTTCACCTGCTTCAATATAATCCATTAAAGTAGGCATCTTGTACTTGTGGACACGTTGCTGTGAATCAGCCAACTATAAATGTACAGACTCTGCTGTTAGTCTTTGTGTCACTTGCCTAAGTACACCCGCACTCCCTGTGTACGTAAATCCGTAGTGCTACAATATCACTCTGTACTCACCCAGTCACTCTATAAGTACTAGGTAGTGAGGGGGGAAGTATCACCTATACTCCCTTATATCTATATATCTATGACCAAAAGTTCATAAAGTCCCTGGAAATATTGTTAAACATACATATCAATACATATACAAACAAATGGATGATAACACTAAGTGATGACTATCCAACGCTAGACTTCACAAGCTGAGTACACGGAGACGATGATGACACAGAAATAAACCACAGTAACAACCACAAGCTTGTGTAGAGACATCCACAGTGCGCGTAAAATAAAAATATAAATTGACCAAGACCACTAGACAGCAGAAATGACGAAAGATCACAATAAAAACATATATCCGAACACAACAAATATTATATGTAAATATAACGAAAAGAAAGAGAGAAAGAAAAAGAATATATACTGAAAATATACACAGATCTGACGTCAGACAACTCGGCTCTAGATATTGGTTAAGACTATTTCAATGCCCCTGCACGATACGTCAACTCATTAACGTTTTTCTTACAAAAATATCGTAAGCACCAGAAAGAATATATATTTGTGTGCTGTATCCCGACTCTCGAGAAACACCCCACAAATCTCCTACTCTTGACAAACACTGGACCACATACAAGTAACAGCTTAACAACCGAAAACAATATTTATAAGACAATGAGCAGCAAACAGAATGTCCACATCGTTGGCCGATAAATATGTGCCCACTAATCCGTCGCCAAAAGTTCTTTTTATTCAATGTCTACGACGCTAGATTTCAAACCGACTTCTTGTTTTGTTGAGTGGTTATTGAATTCACGTGGTGATCAAAAGTTCCAACTGTCGACAGAAGTTGAAGATGATAGTGATATCCGTAACGTTATTGTACTTTCTCTGTACGTGGTAATAATCCAAAGTGTTCTTTCGATTTGTTGTTACTCTCGTTGCGGAGATGGCGCTTCGATGTATCATTAATGTTATGGATTTCCCAAAAGAAAAGACCAAAATAATGGCAATAAATGTTCAACGCTTTCACTCTGTACAGTCAGTTCTTTTTGGCAACTGTATGCAACTATGTACGCGGAGATGCCACGTCATCAATCGTTGACAAAATGTTTGCTGATTATAAGGTAATGAACACAAAGGGCTTTTAACAAAGCCGAACATAAAGTCTAGTTTCACACAAAAACAGCTTGTTTATCCAGTTCCACCATGGAACATCTCAGTAACTTTCCACTGTCCACGGCCTTGGCCTTGCCGGACACCTCAATTTCTCTTTATCTCTCAGTGAAAAATTCCTCCGTAACACAGTTTTCACACAAACTTGACAGCCCCACCCGGCTGCGGTAGGGGTAACGTTACTATCCCCTTCAGTCAACTGTCCGTCAAATTAGCGACTGCCAATTTTTCTCTGTTATCCAAACATGTACTTCCCCAGTACCTAGACGCTGGTGTACCCACCCGTCCTATTTACTGCGTCGACTAATCTTGACCAGTCAACTTGCAACAACACAGTGCGCTTGCCTCCAGCACACACACCTGTCAATTATCTTTGGTTCCCAATCCTGTCATTATCACCGACAGTGACGTCCTACACACACCCACGCTGCCCTCGCCACTCTGGATTCAACACTCGTCTTTAATTTCAGCACTGCTGCCTGGTATCAAATTTACCTGTCACCGTAATGGACTCTCCCGGTTAGTCTGTGTGGCGTGTCTTTATCACCGACTTTTGTGCTGCCGCTGCACCCCCACTCGCTTTAGCGATATGGTTGGTTCCAATTCACCTGTAGTGGACTTCACTTGAACTGTCTGCTAGCTTGTGATTTCCGCCGCGTACCCTCCCCGCGCGCTGACAGTTTTTTTTTTTTTCGATGTGGCGTCTTAC
>OY992876.1:250495945-250498445 GCA_963921405.1 Cepaea hortensis | reverse complement strand
GCCACTAAATTAGAATTGCATGCAGATACTACCTTGTCTCTTAACATTAGATCTACTAATTTATTAAAATCTTTCCCTACTTCTGCAAGCTCCATCCATTTGTTAAATGTATTCTTTACAGTGTTAGCAAAGTCTGTGAAATCTTGATTTGTCTCTGGCACTAACTGTCTAAACTTTGTTCTATATCCATGTTCAGTTAGTTGGAACTTAGTCAGCAAACGTTGACGTAAGATAGTGTAGTTGTTCCTTTCTTCTACAGGTAAATTGAACATGGTGTCTAGTGCCTTCCCCGTAAGAAGCTCCCCTAGTCTAATAGCATACTGTTCTTCGGGTATGCCTAACACTTTCGCACTTGCTTGAAATCTGTCTAAATAAGATTCAAGGTTGTCTCGGTCCGTAAAGTATGGCAGTTTTAATCTCTGTGACGACTGCGAAGGTTTTCCGCTTTCCTCACTTTGACCCTTTGAAGATAGTTCTAGTTTTCTGAGAGCAATTTCAGCTTCCCTCTTAATCTTCTCTTTCTCAATTTCCACCGCATTTGTGTGTTTTAACTTTTCAAGTTCCATTTGTGTCTCTCTCTCTTCCTGTAGACGCTTGTTTTCTATTTCAGCTAGTTTTACTTGTGTCTCTTCCTGTAGACGCTTGTTTTCTATCTCAGCTAACTTTACTTCCTGTAGACGTTTGTTTTCCATTTCAGCTAGTTTTACTTGTGTCTCTTTCTCAGCTAACTTTTCTTCCTGTAGACGCTTTGCCTCGCGTTCATTATGCCTCTCCTCTCTTTCCGTCTGTTGTTGTTCTTTTGCTTCGGCATACTCCTGTAACTCTTTACCTTTCAGGCCTATTCTTTCACCTGCTTCAATATAATCCATTAAAGTAGGCATCTTGTACTTGTGGACACGTTGCTGTGAATCAGCCAACTATAAATGTACAGACTCTGCTGTTAGTCTTTGTGTCACTTGCCTAAGTACACCCGCACTCCCTGTGTACGTAAATCCGTAGTGCTACAATATCACTCTGTACTCACCCAGTCACTCTATAAGTACTAGGTAGTGAGGGGGGAAGTATCACCTATACTCCCTTATATCTATATATCTATGACCAAAAGTTCATAAAGTCCCTGGAAATATTGTTAAACATACATATCAATACATATACAAACAAATGGATGATAACACTAAGTGATGACTATCCAACGCTAGACTTCACAAGCTGAGTACACGGAGACGATGATGACACAGAAATAAACCACAGTAACAACCACAAGCTTGTGTAGAGACATCCACAGTGCGCGTAAAATAAAAATATAAATTGACCAAGACCACTAGACAGCAGAAATGACGAAAGATCACAATAAAAACATATATCCGAACACAACAAATATTATATGTAAATATAACGAAAAGAAAGAGAGAAAGAAAAAGAATATATACTGAAAATATACACAGATCTGACGTCAGACAACTCGGCTCTAGATATTGGTTAAGACTATTTCAATGCCCCTGCACGATACGTCAACTCATTAACGTTTTTCTTACAAAAATATCGTAAGCACCAGAAAGAATATATATTTGTGTGCTGTATCCCGACTCTCGAGAAACACCCCACAAATCTCCTACTCTTGACAAACACTGGACCACATACAAGTAACAGCTTAACAACCGAAAACAATATTTATAAGACAATGAGCAGCAAACAGAATGTCCACATCGTTGGCCGATAAATATGTGCCCACTAATCCGTCGCCAAAAGTTCTTTTTATTCAATGTCTACGACGCTAGATTTCAAACCGACTTCTTGTTTTGTTGAGTGGTTATTGAATTCACGTGGTGATCAAAAGTTCCAACTGTCGACAGAAGTTGAAGATGATAGTGATATCCGTAACGTTATTGCACTTTCTCTGTACGTGGTAATAATCCAAAGTGTTCTTTCGATTTGTTGTTACTCTCGTTGCGGAGATGGCGCTTCGATGTATCATTAATGTTATGGATTTCCCAAAAGAAAAGACCAAAATAATGGCAATAAATGTTCAACGCTTTCACTCTGTACAGTCAGTTCTTTTTGGCAACTGTATGCAACTATGTACGCGGAGATGCCACGTCATCAATCGTTGACAAAATGTTTGCTGATTATAAGGTAATGAACACAAAGGGCTTTTAACAAAGCCGAACATAAAGTCTAGTTTCACACAAAAACAGCTTGTTTATCCAGTTCCACCATGGAACATCTCAGTAACTTTCCACTGTCCACGGCCTTGGCCTTGCCGGACACCTCAATTTCTCTTTATCTCTCAGTGAAAAATTCCTCCGTAACACAGTTTTCACACAAACTTGACAGCCCCACCCGGCTGCGGTAGGGGTAACGTTACTATCCCCTTCAGTCAACTGTCCGTCAAATTAGCGACTGCCAATTTTTCTCTGTTATCCAAACATGTACTTCCCCAGTACCTAGACGCTGGTGTACCCACCCGTCCTATTTACTGCGTCGACTAATCTTGACCAGT
>OY992876.1:250475945-250488445 GCA_963921405.1 Cepaea hortensis | reverse complement strand
CGATAGCAAACAAATATAAAGGCCCCAGTGTAACTGGGGATGAATTGATCGCTAATGGATTAAATAAAAGAGACACGTATAGTTGAAAAGTTGAAATCTATCGAGCAAGAGAGAGAGAGAGAGAGAGAGAGAGAGAGAGAGAGAGAGAGAGAGGAGAGAGAGAGAGAGAGAGAGAGAGAGAGAGAGAGAGAGAGAGAGAGAGAGAGAGAGAGAAGCAGCAGTTTGTGATTGTACCATCAGAGTGAAGGATAGACAATGGGAGAGATCAGACAACCTTCAGTGCGAAGGTGACACTTAAACGACGTAGTATTCACACTGTCAAGGAGACTGACACTGACAGTCGTCTTATATTCAAATAAATTAACATTGGTGGTGTTCAGTACCAATGTGTCTTCTATATTACGCACGGTCTTTTCCTATAATTCGTAAACCCGCTACCCGCGTTTCAAACATAGCTGCGGGTGATTTAGCAGCAGAGCACCTTGCCTTGGTTTTCATTCAAATGGTATGAGTGCCGGTCGTTGAGAAAGCTATAGTAAACTTCTGAACGTAAACTTGCCGAGGAATTGCAATAAGCCAAAACTAATGGGGCTGATTGTGACCTCATGTAAAGGATATGTAAATAACTTGCGCTATATATATTGGCATGTCATCCAGGTATGTGTCTAACAGTCTTCATTGTGCGCTTTTCCCATCAATGTTGTCAGTTTTCAATACGTTTTATAGTTTATTCCACAAGATAACTTGCCCCAAACAAATCTTGACTAACTCTACATTCTCTAATCAACTTCGGGTGTTAATTTGTGTCTTGTAGGACGTGCTCGCTGGTTTTTCTGTCCGTCCATTTTGTTCTGTGTATTTCAGCATAATTCCCATTGCCATTTCTCAGCTCGTTTGTTTATTGTCCATGTGGTACATTAATACAACAGCATATGTTCCACACAGTACGTCTACACCGTTTTTTCTCATTGTAATTGACAGCTTTGATTTGTTGTAATTTATAATTTGCAAATGGCTAACTATGCAATAGCGATTCTTGCTCTAATATCTACCAGGTACCTTCCAGCATATGTTATGACTGTTACGAGATATATTGATTCACTTGTTGAAGAATTTTCCAACTTATTTAGATGTTATATTGTGTAATTCCTCTCTGCTTGGAGATGACTATAATCCGAGTTTTCTTACAATTTAATTATAACCCCAGTTGTTTACTGTGTACAATAGCCACATCCTGTTCGTTGTCTGCAATCAATATTGCATTATCCGCATATCTTATATTATTGATCTTATGTCTTTCGATATGACTGAGCTAGTGTGGCAGGATAAGGAACTACATGCTTTCTGTTTGCGCCGAATGTTGGGCGGCGATCACCAAAACCCGAAACCCCACATTGTGCAAAAGACTTCGAGTGGAGGAGCGCAATTTGATGGTTACAAGCCTTGTCCTACTGTTAGGAAATGCAACCTAAAGATTAAATGTCATGGCAGGGCAGACCAGGCCCTAAGTTTTGGACAGCAGCTGGTCTAGGATTGAAGCTCAGACAGGCGAGTTAGAACATTGCTTTGTTGATCCGGCAACTGTTGCTGCTTGTCCTGTTCCAGATGTATTGGTGTGACCTTTCCTCTGAAGTAACCTAGTGAGGCTGAGAGAGGGATCATTCTGCGGAATAAACACGGTCTCTACAATTCAGTCCAGGCTTTGTGCCATGGAAAGGTACAACATCTGCTACCGCCATTGGTTGTAGTTGTTATACCATGTTAGAAGCACAATGTAAAAACTATCGCCTGCCAAGTCCCCATTGATCATCCGATAGTCATTGCTCTTATACCCTCTATATTACTCATACTAGTTTCACTATATAGGGAAAAATATCTGAAGACATTATATATCCCTTTTTCACTGACCTTTTGGTAAGTTACGTCATTACAAATGTTTACGGCAGCCTGTTGTTTCTTGTATAAAGTGTTTAAAAAGTTACGAGACAATCATGTCATTCTGAAAATCAACACAGAGCGATCAGCTTCCACATCGCCTGGAACCCAGTCTGCAGTATTTGTGACAGTGTGTGAACTACCCTTAAGCTACAAACGCCGACAGAGCATGGAAAACAGAAGAATAAGTAATCAATCTGCAGGTATAGATCAGCAGTAAGATCAATACTTTTGTCTTTAACTGCTAGGAGTGCAAATCGATACTTGTGCATTTATTTTTCTATTGTTTATAATGGATCTGCACATATGTTCATAAAGAGTTGTTTTTCCCAGGTCCGCCTCTACTGGGTATGCCGACTCAATGTATGAATGTATGGTTACAGAGCATTGTTTTCAAATGTTCATTATAAATGGTCTCCCATAAAGAACCATTACTGTTTATCGCCCTTCTGCCGGATATGCGCGTAAAGTATGCGCAGTGTCTACCATATTCAGAACTGGACAGCTAGAGCTTTCTCCTACATCTTTCTTCTGTGTGATTGTCACAAATGATTGTCACTTGTGATTGTCATGTGATATTGTCACTTGGAATTGTCACTTCGGATTGTCACTTGGAATTATCAATTATAATTGTCACTTGGAATTGTCAATTGAAATTATGACCTGTTAATATCACTTGGGATTGTCACTGAGGTTGTCACTGTGGTTGTCAATTGTGATTGTCACCGTGGTTGTCGCAGTGGTTGTCACTTGTGATTGTAACTTGGGATTATCATTCGGAATTGTCACTCGTGATCGTCACTCTTAATTGACACTTGAAATTATCACTTAAGATTGTTACTTGTGATTGTTACTTGTGATTGTTACATGTGATTGCTACTTGGGATTGTCACTCGATAACGTCACTTGTGATTGTCGCTTGTGATTTTGACTTGTTAATGTCACTATGGATTGTCACTTCTTATTGAAACTTGGGATTGTCACTTGTGATTGCAAGTTGTGATTTCACTGGTGATTGTCACTTGGGATTGCCACTTTGGATTGTCACTTTGGATTGTTACTTGTGATTGTTACATGTGATTGCTACTTGGGATTGTCACTCCCTAACGTCACTTGTGATTGTCGCTTGTGATTTTGACTTGTTAATGTCACTATGGATTGCCACTTCTTATTGAAACTTGGGATTGTCACTTGTGATTGCAAGTTGTGATTTCACTGGTGATTGTCACTTGGGATTGCCACTTTGGATTGTCACTTGTTATTGTCACATGTGATTGTCACGTGTGACTGTCACGTGTGATTGTCACGTGTGATTGTCATTGTGTAAAGTCACTGTGATTGCCATGTGTGATTGTCACTTGTTAATGTCACTTGTCATTGTCACTTTTCATTGTCTCTTGCCATTGTCACTTGTTAATAGCACTTGTATTTGTGCTGTCGTAAAGGTTGGACATAGCTTCGTATGATACATAACCCGGCAGTATGCACTTGAAGACACGCAACCATATTGACACCTGCAGACATGCAACCATATTGACACCTGCAGACATGCAACCACATTGACACCTGAAAAATGCAACCACATTGACACCTGCAGACATGCAACCATACTGACACCTGAAAAATGCAACCACATTGACACCTGCAGACATGCAACCATACTGACACCTGAAAAATGCAACCACATTGACACCTGCAGACATGCAACCATACTGACACCTGAAAAATGCAACCACATTGACACCTGCAGACATGCAACCATACTGACACCTGAAAAATGCAACCACATTGACACCTGCAGACATGCAACCATACTGACACCTGAAAAATGCAACCACATTGACACCTGCAGACATGCAACCATACTGACACCTGAAGACATGCAACCACATTGACACCTGCAGACATGCAACCATACTGACACCTGAAAAATGCAACCACATTGACACCTGCAGACATGCAACCATACTGACACCTGAAAAATGCAACCACATTGACACCTGCAGACATGCAACCATACTGACACCTGAAAAATGCAACCACATTGACACCTGCAGACATGCAACCATACTGACACCTGAAGACATGCAACCATATTAACACTGGCACCTCGCCGTCTGCTACATCCCGCTGTCCTTGATTCTGTCATTCAAAGCAATGTATTCCCTTCATTCCTGCATCATGTGCCTTGCTGATAAGCGTGGGCAGTCATGTTTCGTCATCTCACGCGATCACCAGAGTAGTGGATCAGCTCAGTGTTCTTGTCTCGACCATGCCACATGGCCAAGCCATTTAGGTATTTGCTTCTCGGCCTTCCTATTGTTCTCTTTCCCCCGATCTTTCCAGGTGTCACCAACTTCTTCAATTTATTAATTCTCATAACCTCCCAAAAAAAAAAATATTGTGACTGTCTACGTCCAATTCTATTTCCTAAGTCAATGTAAACATAGATATCACAAAAACTAGATTGCAAAATTTATTGTCTGGCGTATTTCGCTGCATCCCATCCAAAATAATGTGTCAGAAACGCCGATTACCACAATTGACTGTGAAACCACTGGATGGATTACTTTAGCTGAAACGCAAAATAGCAATTTAAGTATTTCAACCAAAGTATAATTCGTGGATTCACTTTACATGATATATAACTCTATTACCTGGACCTGACGAGCTGCTGTGGCTTCTTTGTTTATATTCACTCATTGGTTACTGTGTGCTGTCCCCCTATTTGTTTTAACCTGTACGTGCGGAAGAGCGCAATTGGGAGGGTACAAGCCTTACCCTGGTGCGAGGAAATGCAAGCTAAAGACAAAATTGTCATGGCAGGGCAGACCAGACCCTAAGCCTTGGTTGGCAACTGGTCTAGGATCGAAGCTCCGACAGGCGGACAGTTAAAGCATTGCTTTGCTGATCCGGCAGCTTCTGCAGCTTGTCTTGTTCCAGATGTAGGGGTGTTACCTTTCCTCTGGAGTGAACTAGGCAGGCCGAGAGAGGGATCATGCTGCATGGGCAACACATGATCTCTATATTTTAGCCCAGGCTTTGTGCTATGGAGAGGCAATAACTCCATCCCTGGTCTTAACTGGTCTCGGAATCAAAGCGAGAGGCAACTGTTACGGGTTATAAGTCCTTGTCAGTTGGCGTAGACATGGGGCGCCACGCGTTGCCTCTGACGGTGGGAGACACCTATAGGTGTCACTGATCAGCTACCGCCCGCCTCAAGCTGGGCAGCCCCCAGCCAATTGGGTGCTGATCCGCCACAGCCTGCCTGCTTCAATGGGTGCTTGGGGCTAGGACAAAATCTGAATAGCAGGCTGTAAAACCAATGCACCAGGTACAAACAAAAATAAAAATAGAAACCTCAAGCTACGGCTTGCAACCTGGAACGTGAGAACCATGTGTCCAGGATTTTCCACTGACTTGACCAATATTGACGATGTGAGAAAAACGGCTGTGATTGATGCCGAACTCAATCGTCTTAACATTGATATTGCTGGCCTGCAGGAGACTCGCCTCGCTGAGGAAGGGTCACTCAGGGAAAACAACTACACCTTTTTCTGGAAGGGTAGAGGGCAGGCAGAAAAAAGGCAACACGGTGTGGGCTTTGCAGTGAAGAATTCGCTACTGGGAATGATTGAAATTCCAGCAGGAGGAAATGAAAGACGATTGTCCCTGCGCTTGGCAACCTCTTGTGGATTTGCCACCATTATTACTGCATATGCACCGACACTCGATTCCTCTGATGATGTGAAGGATTTGTTCTATGAGGAGTTAGACTCCGTGATCAAGGCAGTTCCAAAATCTGACTACATTTATATGCTCGGTGATTTCAACGCTCGTGTGGGCAAGGACTCGGGTTCATGGCCAGTGTGCCTTGGAAAATACAACATCGGTCGCATGAATGAAAATGCGCAAAGGCTGCTGGAGCATTGCACCAGTAATGACCTATGTATTACAAACTCTTTTTTTAAAACAAAAGAGATGCATAAGGTCACATGGAAACATCCAAGATCCGGCCATTGGCACCAGCTGGACTTCATCATCACACGGAGACAACATCTGAACCATATATCATTGACTCGTAGTTACCACAGTGCTGACTGTGATACGGATCATTCTTTGGTTGTTGCAAGGGTTAGACTGAGACCAAAGAGAATCTACACAGCTAAACACAAATCTAGCCCCAGGATTAATATTATTAACACTCACGATCCTGAAAAGTGCTTTCAGTTTCAACAGCAACTTGAAGACGCTTTCACTGATACACCAGAAAATTGTACAGTAAATGAAAAGTGGGGTCAAATTAAGGAAACTCTTTATAAAACTGCCGTAGGGGTTTACGGCACTGTGGATCATAAGAGGCAGGACTGGTTTGCGGCCAACAGCGAGACTCTGCAGCCCTTGATTGATAAGAAGAAGAAAGCTCTCTTAAGAAACAAGGAAAGACCAACGCGTAACACTCTGAGTGAGCTAAGGCAAGCTAGGAAGGATGTGCAAAAGGCTGCCAGGCAGTGTGCAAATGATTATTGGATCAAGTTATGTGAGTCCATTCAAATCGCAAGTGATAAGGGAGACATAAGAAGCATGTATAAAGGAATAAAGAAAGCCTGTGGTCCAGTGATCAAAAGAAGTGCACCATTGAAAACCTTGACTGGAGAAATCATCACTGACAAGAAACGGCAGATGGACAGATGGGTAGAGCACTATTTGGAGCTTTACTCAAGTGAGACCAAACTAGCGGATGATGCCCTCAACGCCATAGAGGCTCTACCAACTCTTGACCACCTGGACACACTTCCCACCATAACAGAAGTTAAGTGTGCTATAAATGAACTTGCATCTGGCAAGGCTCCAGGTAAGGATGGGATTCCAATAGAGGTTATCAGGAGTGGGCAAGACACACTCACTATACAGATCCACCAGCTAATAGAGCTATGCTGGCGTGAAGGACAAGTCCCACAGGATTTCAAAGATTCAAGCATCATAACACTGTACAAGAACAAGGGCGATCGGAGCGACTGCAACAACTATAGGGGTATCTCACTTCTGTGTATTGTTGGAAAAGTATTTGCCAGAATTGTTCTGCGCAGACTTCAAGTCCTAGGAGATCAAGTCTACCCCGAATCACAGTGTGGCTTTCGACAGAACCGGTCTACCACTGATATGATATTCTCATTGCGACAAATGCAAGAAAAATGCCGTGAACAGAATCAACCACTGTTTATTGCCTTCATCGACCTCACAAAGGCATTTGATTTGGTCAGTCGTGAGGGTCTGTTCAAGGCACTAAAGAAGATTGGCTGCCCACCAACTCTTCTGTCCATTGTGGAATCGTTCCACACAGGCATGAAGGGTATAATCAAGTTTGATGGTGCAACTTCTGAAGAATTTGAAATCAAGAGTGGAGTTAAGCAAGGTTGTGTACTAGCTCCCACCCTCTTTGGAATATACTTTTCGCTTCTACTGAAATATGCATTTCGTGATCAGGATGGTGGTATATACATTCACTCACGCTCAGATGGCGGCCTCTACAATGCTCAGAGATTGAAGGTTAAGACCAAAATTAGGAGGGTACTGATCAGAGAGTTGCTTTTTGCAGATGATGCTGCAGTTACGACCCACTCTCAGGAAGAATTGCAATGTCTACTATCTGCATTCTCCAATGCTTGTTCTGAATTTGGTTTAACAATTAGCAAAAAGAAGACACAGATTATGTCACAAGGTGCACATGGGGTACCATCAATCTTTATTGACGACGCCGAACTAGAGATAGTAGACCATTTTACATATCTAGGATCAGTGGTAAATAGCAAATTATCCCTAGATCAGGAAATCAACATCCGGATTGGTAAGGCAGCAACAACAATGAACAGGTTAAGAAAAAGAGTCTGGGAGAACAGGAAGCTTACTGCCAAAACAAAAGTCCTTGTCTATCAAGCCTGTGTCCTTAGTAATCTTCTCTATGGCAGTGAAACCTGGACAACTTACTCACACCAAGAGAACAATTTAAACAGCTTTCATATGCGGTGTCTGCGAAGAATTCTTGCTATTAAGTGGCAAGACAAAATCACAAATACTGAAGTATTGGAAAGATCAGGTTGTGTGACAGTTTATTCCATGCTCAGTCTTCGTAGACTTAGATGGATAGGACATCTTAGGAGGATGGATGATGGTAGAATACCAAAGGATATCTTTTTTGGTGAATTACAGATGGGTAAGAGATCTCAGGGTCGGCCTTTACTACGATACAAAGATGTGTGTAAGCGGGACATGATTGATACAGGCATTGATAATGCACATTGGGAGCAAGTCGCCGCTGAACGTGTTGCATGGAGGGCAAATATCAGAAATGGAATAAAGTCAAAGGAGAAAATTATTGCAGAAAAGTCACACACCAAGCGTTTGAGACGTAAGATGGTGCATGATGGTGGAAATGACCACATGTTCAGATGCACCCACTGTGAACGGACATTTACAGCGCAAATTGGCCTTATCAGTCACACTCGCTACCGCCATAGTTAAAAGTTATTATGCCTTTTTAAAGCACAAACTATCGTCTGTCAAGACGGCAAGGTGCCAATGGAATGGTACGTCTAAAATATAATGAGAAATGTAAGATATGAAAATAAACAGGGAGCTATATGATGCTCTAAATATCGGTGGTAGTGACATACCAGAGATTCGATATGAAGATGAATGGTATACAAAACCTAATAACCTCAAGCCAATTGAATAGTGAATATCACAACTTATATCTTAACATAGCAAAAACAAAGATAATGTATACAGATAAAACTATTAGTATTATATATACTAATGAGGAAAACTTGGAGCTGGTGGACAATTTCGAATATCGTGGATCATTGATTACCAACACTGGTGAAAAAAAAATAAAAGAAGTTAAAAGTTGAATGAATATCTATTGCTCTTAAAAGACTTTTTTTTTTTTTGGGTATATTTTTTACAGGACATCGGTGTCAACAGCAGCATCTTTCAGCTGTCTGTTGATTTCTTGGCAAGATTACGCTCAGTAGTTTGCCATTGCTTTCTGAGCGGCCGGCTCAGTATCCCGCAAGTCACCAGCGGGGGTCGAACCGCTCCCAATTCTCTCCCGCTACGAGACTCTGCGTGATAAACGGGATTACGGAGAAAGTGTTGTAACCCCTCAGCCAGCTTAAAAGACTAAATCAACTTAATAAATTGTGGAAAGGGACAGATAGAACTACAAAACATTAATTTTTAAGAGCATGCATCTTTACCATTGCAACATAACGCCTGTAAGACCTGGACTAAACAAGCTGAACAACGCATAAATGCCTTTGAATGTAAATGTTATTCACGAGTTTTAAGAATATCTTGGATAAAGAAAATAACAAATGCATCAATACTTCAAGAGCTGAATATTGAAGAAGGTTGACTATTAAAGACGATAAAACAAAGAAAATTGCAATATTTTGGTCACTTGAAACGTCATTAAGTTTGGAGAGAACAGTAATGGAGGGGTATTTGCCTTGGAAGAGAGGAAGAGGTAGGCCAAAGAGAAGATGAGTGCAGGATGTGGCGGATTATCTCCAGATGGGTGTATCAGATGCCTGGCATCTTGCTTATGATCGAGAGGTTTTCCGGAAAGTTGCTAAGGGAGCGAGGATCTGCAAAGGACATGCTACTGAATGAATGAATGAATGAATGAATGAATGAATTGTTTATTGTTAAAGGAGGGAATAGCGCCGATGTGACTATGATAACCTGCATATTAATTTACAAAGAAATTAATGTGGTACTTTAGTGAGTTTCTAAAGTGATCTATTATAATGAAATAACATAACAGGAAGGGGACACACATACAACAATATAAAGTAACTCAGATTCATACAAGATAGACATATATATATTTCTCTTTCTATTGGGTTAGATATCCCTATTTATGTCTCTCCCCCCTCTCTCTCTCCCTCCCTCTCTCTCTCTCTCTCTCTCTCTCTCTCTCTCTATCGATCTATCTATTTGGCTGTCTGTCTGTCTGTCTGTCTGTCTATCTCTCGATCTCTTTCTGTGCTTGGCTGATTCTCATTTGATATTTCTCTCCGTCATTACGTCTTTGTAACCGTAACCAAGCGAAAGTAACTTTTGATAACTTATTAATGAGAAATCCACCTTTCTGATAATGAAAGCCACGTTTTTAAATCACTGCTATGAAAAACCAATTTTTTATGATCGCCGGCAAACGAGTCACGTTTTGGGATGGCAAATAAAAGAAATCAAATATTTTATTCGCCTCCAAAGAACCCATATTTTTGGAACTGACTACAGTAAAAATCTACCTTCCACTACGCCTCCCAGTGAAAGCCACCTTTTTTCTACCGCGTCATTACGAATCCACTTTTTGTGATCGCCACCAAGAAAAATCCACACTATAAAATCGCTGAAAAGCGATAGCCAATTTCTCTCGAATGTTGCCAAAATAAATTAATTTTAAAACAAGAGACAACAGTTATAACCACGAATTACAACTATCAAACTATACATATATTAGCATCAATTTGGAGTCCACCCTAACCCAAAGCTAAACAAACAAACAGATCTTGACACTCCCGCTCCAGACTCTTAATTCTCCCTTCTCTTTGGTCCAATAATTTCAGAAGATTATAATTCCTAAACTGGGAAAACTTTCAGATAATAGACCGGCAGCATCTCTTTGTTGATTTCACGCATGAACAAACAGTAATATTCAATGTTATAAACAGAGTTGTTTTTCTGTTTTTCCTGCAGTCACCATTATTATAGATATTAGATGTGATAACGTCATAAACACAGAATCTTATAAATCAAGCAGCGGAACATATTTTGTTGTTGTTGTTGCTTGGATTAGAAAAAAAAACTATTTCAGGAGATAATATTCTAAAATAAATTATCGTAACACATTATCGCGTATACCGGCATTTAAATAATTGCTTCTGTGTGTGTACACGTGTGTGTGTGTGTGTGTGTGTGTGTGTGTAAGTGTGTGAGTGTGTGTGTGTGGTGTATTTGTCTGAGAATGCGTGTGTGTCTATGTGAATGTATGTTGTGTGAGAGTGAGTGTGTGTCTATGTGGGTGTATGTGTGTGGGAGTGAGTGTGTGTTTGTGTGTGTAAATGTGTGTTAGTGTGAGTGTTGATTGATTGACTGATTGATTGATTTAGGAAGAGTTGTTTTTCTGTTTTTCCTGCAGTCACCATTATTATAGATATTAGATGTGATAACGTCATAAACACAGAATCTTATAAATCAAGCAGCGGAACATATTTTGTTGTTGTTGTTGCTTGGATTAGAAAAAAAAACTATTTCAGGAGATAATATTCTAAAATAAATTATCGTAACACATTATCGCGTATACCGGCATTTAAATAATTGCTTCTGTGTGTGTACACGTGTGTGTGTGTGTGTGTGTGTGTGTGTGTGTGTGTGTGTGTGTGTGTGTGTGTGTGTGTGTGTGTAAGTGTGTGAGTGTGTGTGTGTGGTGTATTTGTCTGAGAATGCGTGTGTGTCTATGTGAATGTATGTTGTGTGAGAGTGAGTGTGTGTCTATGTGGGTGTATGTGTGTGGGAGTGAGTGTGTGTTTGTGTGTGTAAATGTGTGTTAGTATGAGTGTTGATTGATTGACTGATTGATTGATTTAGGAACCGACATCACAGCATTCTGGGCATTCCCATAAGCGCTCCTTCCCCATCCTCAGCAGCCAGCGAAGAGTTCCAACACCAATAGTTCCAGTAGCAATCTGATTATATGTCTGTGTCGCCTTTCCTATGAGAGTCGAACGTCGGTCAGATCCCCTCATCACTCCTCGCTGCCTCAATCTTGCCAGACTATGGTGATCCATTTGCTCATCCGAGATGTACACGTGCTCCCACAAGGCCGCAACCACGTCTGCCTTGTCATGCATCAATATTCCACCAAGTTTTGCCGAGCCTGCCAATCTGTCCACCTGTTCATTCCCCAGCACACCGGCATGCACCGGAGAAAAGATACATGTGATGCTTGCCACCCGTGACCTCCGAAGCGAATCAAGGCACTCTGCACGAAGCCTGCTTGTCCTCACCCGCCTTAGCATGCTTTCTGGGTCAGTTACAATCACGATGTGTGTATGTGTCGTGTTCTCCATCCAGCGGAAAGCTGCCACGACCGCTTCCACATCCATTCTTAAGCTAGATGTTGTGGTATCATACGCCAGGATCTCCTGCACCAAATACATATAACATAATGTGAGTGTGTTTGATTGTACATAGGTGTACGTATGTGTGTAACTGTGTATGCGTGTGTATATACGTGTGTGTATGTGTGAGTGAGTGTGTATGTATATGTGAATAGTGTCTTTGCTTGCGAGTTCTTGTAAACTTGCCGATTCCGAAAATATCTCATCTTGAGTACGAAAGAAGCGTGGGCATGTCTGTAGCGGTTAGGACGTCTCATCCCATCTCATCTTATCTTGTTCCTTTTACACCATGCGATTGGTTGAAATTCATACGAGCACAATTGTATCATGATACATGCAAGAAGGTGACGGAGAGAACTAAACAGATACCAGCGA
>OY992876.1:250340945-250470945 GCA_963921405.1 Cepaea hortensis | reverse complement strand
GTGTTGGAACTCTTCGCTGGCTGCTGAGGATGGGGACGGAGCGCTTATGGGAATGTCCCGAATGCTGTGATGTCGGTTCCTAAATCAATCAATCAATCAATCAATCAATCAATCAATCATTCTGGTTTAAGAAGAACGTAAATAAGAACCATACAATAAAATTGACAGAGCTTGAAAAGACGCCCCTGAGTGAATCTATGGAAAGCAATCGTTACATATATTCGGTTTTCATGCAGAGTTATTTTGGAGAGATAAACCGTGCCTATTTCCCTGTCGGCGGTACAGTCTGATGTTATTTGATAATGTTATTGAGGCGTACTGTCCCGTTCTGATTCTCTATGCCTGTGTTTTAATGCCTGTTTGGCCAGCATAAAGCGGCCCATATCAGCAACACTGCCACGCTTCACGGATGCTGCAAAAATACATTTGGTCGTCATTGTGTCAATGGCGCCTGTCTGCAAGTTGTCTAGTTGTTGAGTTTGTACCGGCGTCTCAATGTAGTCCCAGGTTGAAGATTGCTCACGTATTTGGTGGGGGATTTGGAGGTGTGATTGTGTGGATGAGGTGTAGAGCGGGATATAGTCGGGGATGTGGTGTGTGGGAATCAGTGTGTGGAATGCATAATGTCATGGTGGGGGTAAATGGAATTCATATCTGAGGGTGTGGGTTGTCAATGGGGTATTGACAGGAGAAAAGGCGTGTGTGTGTGTGGAAAAAGGGGTGATGGGGGGGGGGGGGGTGTGACCACGCTTGTGACGGTGTGTGCGAGAGGGAGACAGAGAGAGAGATTAAGGAGATTGAAAGAGAGTTAGAGAGATACTGACAGATATATTGAAAGAGAATGAGAGAAAAAGAAAGATTAAGAGAGAGAGATTGAGAGATTGATTGAGATAGATTGAGAGAGAAATTGAGAGATATAAGAGAGATTGAGAGAGAGATTGAGGGAGATTTAGAGAGAGAGAGAGAGAGAGAGAGAGAGAGAGAGAGAGAGAGAGAGAGAGATTGAAAGAGATTGAAAGAGATTGAGAGAGAGATAGCGGTGAGATTTAGAGAGAGAATAATTGAGAAAGAAATTGAGAGTGGGAATGAGAGTGATTGAGAGCGATACTGAGAAAGAGATTGAGAGACAGATTGAGAAATATACTGAATGTGAGAGAGAGGGAGGGAGAGAGAGATTGAGAGAGATTGAGAGAGATTTAAGAGAGGTAGAGACTAAGAGAGATTGAGAGAAAGACTGAGAGAGATTTAGACAGAGATTCAGATAGATCGAGAGAGATTTGGAGGGAGATTAAGAGAGATTGTAAGAGACTGATAGATCGATGGGGAGAGATTGAGAGAGAGAGAGATGGGAATTAAGAGAGAGAGAGAGAGAGAGAGAGAGAGAGAGAGAGAGAGAGAGAGAGAGAGAGAGAGAGAGAGAGATTGAGAGAGATTGAGAGAGCCTGAGAGAGAGATTGAGAGAGAATTTGAGAAAGATTAAGAGACAAATTGAGAAAGATTGAGAGAGAGATTGAGAGAGATATTGAGAGAGATTGATAGAGATATTGTGAAAGAGGTAGAGACTAAGAGAGATTGAGAGAGAGAGTGAGAGATTGGGAGAGAGAGAGAGAGAGAGAGAGAGAGAGAGAGAGAGAGAGAGAGAGAGAGAGAGAGAGAGAGAGAGAGAGAGAGAGAGAGAGATGAAACACAGATGCCACGGAAAATAAACACATGAAAAAAATGTAGACAGAGAATGGAAAATGATAAAATCTTTGACAGTTACACAAATGAGTTGCACGCTCTTGTCATACGATTTTTCAATCAACTCCTGCAATTTTTGCAATGGTTGTTTGTTATTTCATAGGTAATTTTACGTTCAGTAGTGTATGATTGCTTTTTGAACTACCGATGCTCATATTAATGTGAAATCAACACTAGACAGTCTTTTAAAAAAAAGTCGCTTAAGAGTCGACAGGGTCGACTTCATTGCACCTGGTTTTATCCCACATGGCTCGGTCTCTTTCCGCAGCGCAGAAAGCGTCGCACAAAGCACGAACTCCGTAGCTCTAGCGACGACCCACAGGAAGCTTCCAAAAAATTTCACCCGTGAACCTAAAGACACGGCCCGGAACCGAACCCACAACCTTTGGAGCCCGAGTCAAACTGCTTGACCACTTCGCCACGGAGACTACCAATACAGTCTGCTTCCAAATAGCTTGTGGCTGATTTGGAAGCGGAGATGTCAAGATTGTGAGACAACGTTCTCTGCTTCTAAGCCACAGATGTCGGCGACAAATTGTCTACGTAAATGACGATAACCAAGAGTTATGACACAATAATTTGCGTCTATTTCTCTCTATTTATCGGTTTCTCTCACACTCTTTCTCTCTTACTCGCTTACTCTCTCTCTCTCTCTCTCTCTCTCTCTCTCTCTCTCCTGTAATATATATATATATATATATATATATATATATATATATATATATATATATATATATATATATATATATATATATATACATTGGGCTTCTCATAAGTCTTTAGACTGACCATGAAGGAGTAGGCGGAGAAAATTGAAATTTGGAACTTGTATAGCATATTCAATTTGTAATGGACATATGAATTATTAATTTCTCTCCTCAACTGGTTTTCCCGATATGGTGCATGGCACAACACACCCTATTGACCAGATCTGCACATTCAACGGCGTGTCAGAACAATGGTGAAATCAGACGCCAGGACTGTGATAAAATTCTTGATGTTACAGGGAAAAACACCTACAGAAATACACAGAGAGATGGAGCCAGTGTTTGAAGAAGTATGCTTCTGTAAAATAATTGGTCGTTGCAGTTTAAGTGTGGCAGTTCCCAAGTTGCTGATCTGCCAAGATCAGGACGATCGTCCTCAGAGTGCAACGATGCAAATGCTGCAAATGTGAAGAAAATCATAGACCTGGATAGGAATACGACAATTGCAGAAATATCCGGTTCAGCAAAACTGAGTAAGAGTACAGTTTTTTTTAGAATTTAACACAATAGACTGAACATGAGAAAAAAGTGTGTGCCCGCTGGGTCCCGCGCCTGCTGACATGTGAACAGAAACAAACACGGGTTGATTGCTGTGGCCAGTTGCTCAACACGTGGCGGTCGAAAAACATGTTGACGACCATGGTGACGGTAGATGAGACTTGGATTCACCATTATGACCCAGAATCCAAAATTGCCAGCATGCAGTGGAAATCTCCGGGCTCGCCAACACATGTCAAGCCAAGAGCACAAAAATCTGCAAGAAAAGTGATGCTGACTGTTTTTGGGACGTCAAAGGTGTCATATTGAAAGTTTACATGCTTCATGGCAACACGGTTAATGAGCAGTACTATGCAAATCTCCTTATCAAACTATGAAAGGCTGTGACCAGAAAATGAGGGATAGCGCGTACACAAATTCTGCCTTTGCTTCAAGACAACGCTCCCTCCCATAAAGCACGGCTTGTGCTGCAAACTTCCAACGATTTGAATATTGAAATTCTTCCACACCCACCATATTCTCCAGATTTGGCTCCATCAGACTTTTTTCTTTTCCCAAATCTTAAAAAACAGCTGAAAGGAAATAGTTTTGACAGTGACGAAGATGTCATCCTGGCTTATGATAACTGGTTTAGTTTGAAAAATAGGTTATTTTATTCTGAAGGTCTTTTCAAGGTCACCCAGAAATGCATAAATTCAGGTGGTGGCTACATTTAGAAGGAATAAGCACTGTGCCAAATTTCAATTTTCTCCGCCTGCTCCTTCAGGGTCAGGCTAAAGACTTATGAGAAGCCACTTGTATATAAATATGTATATGCATGGAAGACAATCACACAGAACAAAGACAAAGACAACAACCACTCAAGTAAAAGGGATTGACAATTTTTACAATTGCAAGCTCATCAGACACGTCCTTATACCCTCATCCCCCTGCTTAATTTCATTAGTTCACCTCTCTGTGAAGCCTCCGTGGTACGCTGGGGGTCTTGTTGTTTCTATCCACCAATTTACCATCTATAATTGACATCCTACCTCTGCATATATCGCTATATTTATCATCTAGATTTGACATCATACCTCTGCATGTCGCTATATTTATCATCGAGATTGGACATCCTACCTCCGCATATATTCCTATATTTATCATCTAGAATGGACATCCTACCTCTGCATATATTGCTATATTTATCATCTAGATTTGACATCCTACCTCTGAATATGTCGCTATATTTCTACTGCTTTATATTGTTTAACTTTCCCAGCTCATTTAATGTCCTAACATTCCATGATCCTATACTTGAAATTCAATAGTTGTAATTATGGTTTTTGCCAACAATAGCTGGATGACAGTCTGGTATTACCTATGGTTCATGACTGTCTCTACTGAACGAGGATGTTCTAAGACAGCAACCATTAAAGTCGTTCACCATCTCTGAAATGTGTTTGGTTATGATGGTTTAAGAAGATAATGTGGTGGTTTCCCCTTGCCCTCCATATCCACATGGGAGTCTTTTACTTTTGCTTTTGACAACTATTTGCGACCGTTAGGACAAGTGAGTGTCTTGCTGAGCTGTATAGTTGTCCACTTATCCAAGTGGATACTCTGTCCCAAAGACTGCGTTTGCCACACTGTGGTGTATTTCCCTTCCTCTACCACTGGGAGGTGCAGTTGGGATTTTAGATTTTGTAGCAATGGTTATATCAGAGAAATAGGTGACACAAAAATGTGAAATGGAAATAGAAGGGAACATGCTTAACCAAGTGGATAATTGTAATTAACTGTGTACATGTATAACATTAGATAGGAGATACAGAACAGAGATTAAGAGCAGAATAGGGCAAGCAAAATCTGCATTTCAGAAAATTAAGATTATCTTTGCAACCCGCAAATATCATTGAATGTAAGAAAGATAATGCCGAAATGCTATATTGAACCTGCTTTGCTGTATGGCAGTGAATCTTGGAATGTAAATGAACAAATTAGGAAGAACTTGGAAGCAACAGACATGTGGTTCCTGACACGAATGTTGCGAATTCCTTGGACTGTCTGTAATAAGATCCCAAGAGATCCTATTACTTAATTCCCGACAACAGAGTACATAACATAATATATACTTTACCCCCCCCCCCTCTCTCTCTCTCTGTCTGTCTGTCTGTCTGTCTGCCTGTCTGTCTGTCTGTCTCTCTCTCTCTCTCTCTCTCTCTCTCTCTCTCTCTCTCTCTCTCTCTCTCTGTCTGTCTGTCTGTCTCTCTCTCTCTCTCTCTCTCTCTCTCTCTCTCTCTCTCTCTCTATCTATCTATCTATCTATCAGATGCTAACAGAATGACAACTCCTAATGGAATGCTGATCAATGAATAAAGAAGAGTGCGATAGACACGAACAATCAGACACGTCATGAAATGAGTCAGATCTAGGACAAACTGATAAGGAAACAAATTTCCACTCACTCAGTGAATTAATAGAGACAGTGTCAAAGATATAACAAAACAAGGTTTAATTTAATAATAATTGACACTAATGAGAAGAGTGGTGAATATCCTATCTGTACATTTCCTGACAAGATTTATCAGAGTTGGATGTGTTGTTTGGCCGCTAATCTCATCATTAGAAAATAAGTTTAGAGTCGAGGAATGTAAGTAAAAGTCTGTGGGTATCTGAATTTAAAAAAAAACTAAAAACAAAACAAAACTGGCAACAGATTCACCCTGAGGATCTCTACTCCTATGACGACAATTTGAAACAGTAGATACAATCTCTCTCAGGCCTATGACACGTTTGAATTTCACTTGTTTTCCACATAGATTTGATGATGTCACACATTCAGAAACGATGTCTTGAAGCTGACAAAAGGGGAAATCTGCAACAAACAGAAAGGAGATCCCAGTGAGTAATCCTAGTCATAGCCAACCATACGTCCTCACCCATCTATATTCACAATTCCTCAACACAAGATCTAATAGAACAGATCTGCAAAAGATCTGCCACAACCAAAACCTATCGCTCCTGACACTAGATAGTTTCCAAAGAATGATTCACGATGAAGAATCATAGGCTTTCGATGAAAAATCCTACATAGAATCGTAACAGTGATAGTAATGTATCTTTCTCTCCGAACCTGTTCTCATATTAAGGGATACTCAAAGACAGTGGCGACCAAAGTACCCCAAAGAACAAAGTAGATATTAGGCTCTTGGTTAAGGCACGTCACAGGGTGATGGAAAGATGAATTTCACTAAATTCCCCTAGAAAGGAGTCAATCTATTTCTGTTCGCATGTAGGGTTAGATTTCAAGTGATTTATTGTTATCGTCTAACACCAAAAAGCTTCGGGACATTGAAAAGCCCAACAAAACTACTAGACTTCAATGTTGAAAAACCTATATCCACCTCTCCATCAGGCCTTGTTGACCTAGAATGGGAGAAATGAAATGATTTCACTTTTATTCACATAAAACGGTCTTTCGATCGAGACAACGAACCAGGATCGTAGGTTATAGGTTTACCTCACTAATGAAATAGTTGTCTACTATGGATCGGATTCACTGCCATCCAGTCATGTCCGTTTGACTAAAAACATCGCAAAATCATATATATATATATATATATATATATATATATATATATATATATATATATATATATATATATATATATATATATATATATATATATATATATATAGTAGACACCTTGCAGTCTTGACAGACCAAAGTGTGTGAGTGGAATGTGGCCAATATTCCAACACAATGTCTGGGCAGAGCTTCAGAGATCATGTGATGCCCAAACGACACGACCTCTCTCTCTCGGCCTAGTCTTGTGTATTCCAGAGGAATGGGTAACCAATACGTCTGGCACAAGGTAGGCTGCAGACGCTGGCGGCTCAGCGTCAATCCACCGAGACCTCACCACCACGAGCCGGTGGCGAGTTATGGCCAGACCCTGACACCCAAGGGACCCGGCTTAGAGGCGTTCAGCCATGTCCCACAGGTGAGGGCCTTGTACGAGCCCGGACCATGAGGGCGCGCACATCTACTGAAAATCAAAATCAAGCGAGCTTTTGCCCTTTTGCTCTACGCGAGGTTTCCGTCCTCGCTGAGCTCGCCTTAGGACACCTGCGTTACCTTTTGACAGATGTACCGCCCCAGTCAAACTCCCCGCCTGACACTGTCTACAGAGCGGATCGCGGCCGACGACGAGCGCCGGTTGCCGCTTAACTCCAGAAGCGAGGGGCTTGCGCCCCTCTCTCCGCTTGACTGAATAAGTAAAGAAACGATAAAATGTTTATATATATGTATATGTGTGTGTAAATATATATATATGTGTGTGTGTGTGTGTGTGTGTGTGTGTGTGTGATAATAATAATACAATTATTTATTTCTTATTTATAAACTCTATTAATTATTATAACTTTATAAACTCTTATTTATAAACTCTATTAATTATTTGCCGGTCTCTCTGGCTGTGGGGTTACAACACTTTCTCTCTGTAATCCCGTTTATCACGCAGAGTCTCGCAGCGGAGCGAGAACTGAGGTGGTTCGACCCCCGCTCGTGACTTGCGGATACTGAGCCGGCCGCTCAGAAAGCAATGGCAAACTACTGAGCGTAATCTTGCCAAGAGATCAACAGACAGCTGAAAGATGCTGCTGTTGACAGCTAAGTCCTGTAAAAGGATACGCAAACATTTAATTAATTATTTATAAACTCTATGGACCGCTGAATGAACTAAAAAAGACTGTTAGATTCATACAAGAGACGACATTGCAGTTGTAGACATGTTTCAGGCGAACGAAAGAAGAAAGAAGAAGAGGATTTATTTCTTATTTACTACAATTAGCGAGAGATCAAGAGGAACGAGAGAAGCTGAGGATCATATACACCGAGTACATCCATCATCCGTGCTGTCTTCATACACACCTTTCTGTCATTTATCTCTTACAATAAACAGCAACGAGAGAAGCTGTGGTTGATACATCCACAGTATATCCATCATCAGGGCTGTCTCTGGTATTCGTCGTTCCAAGATTTCCATTATGGTCTGCGAGGGATGGCAGGTAAATGTAGTTGGTATTTTCTACAGGTGTCATTAGGTGACAGCAACATCGAACTTTATATTCCCCTTCGTCAGGTGGCGCTGGGTTCTCATGCACATGCGCATCGCATAAGCAAAATAGCGACTGTACTTACGGAGTGTACAACCATAGAGCAACGTGCTTTTGTGCGTTTTTGTGGGCAAAAGGACTGCCTGCAAAGGACATTCATAAGGAAATGCTTCCTGTTTATGCTGGCAAATGTGTGTCCCATAAAGCGGTGCATAGCTGGGAAGAAATATTTTTGCAAAGAACGCTCTAAAATTGTTGATAGTTGGTTAGTTAGTCGACAGATCATCCTCATTTCACATCGAACCATTCAGTCCATCAGTTTTCGGATCAGCTCCTCAGCAAATCCCGTAGCATGTAGCGGCTAACCACACCAGTTCTGTGTTGGTTTATCAATCTTCTTTGGCTTTCTGCGTAGTGTTCTTGTTTGGCCACACCTCTTTTTTTAATTTTCTGTTCTCGCAATCTGACCATGGTTGTAGATTCGCAGTCATCACTTGGATCTCGCAAAAGTCTTACTTCCCGTAGAGCATTCAGAATGTCAGCCTGGTCCATGGCGCGTCCGCCCTCCATAGTAGCCTTACCTGCGAGCTTGTCAGTCAGCTCATTTCCTTGTAATCACGCATGCCCTGGCCGAAGATGAAACTAATCTTTGTCAGCCGAGACCGCTCCAGAGACAGCTATCACTCTCTTCGGATCCACCCCGTTTCTATCCTCTCGATCAGGCTCATTGAGTCGCTAAGGAAACATGCCCTATTAAAAGTCTGTGTCTCGAGCCATGCTATTGTTTACTTACTGCCATGACTTCCATAGTCAGGCTACTTGTGGTCTCAATAAAAGCACCAGTGTCCTCCGTCACAATTCTCACTCAGGCCCGTGCCGCAAAGGCTTATGAGCTTCTCACATGTCGGACAACCGACCCATCTGTGTAAATGACACCATTACCGTCTAACGAATTCTCGAAAATCAACGTTTGTACTTCCACCTCCACAGCAGCCGGATTTTCTTGTCTGCATTTTCTGTCTAGTTGGATACAAACTGAAAAGGACGTACAGACATCTGTTGGCACTTGTATCCACTCCTCGCCAGGTTCTAAGTCCTCCAGTGAACACACCCGTTGAAGAATGTCTTCGGCTTGATCCATCCACGACCTTCTTCTTTTTAACCTGCTGCCCTTCACCTTCCTAATTTCACTATGCAGTGGATGTTGTGTGTTTGCGTTAACTCTGAGGTAGGCACGTGCTCTGCAAATTTGTAGTCTGTCTTCAATGGTTGGAAAACCAAGAAGGTAGCGCATCGCCCTGCATGCTGTAATTCTTGTACATCCAAGAATAATGCGCATAGCTTCGTTTTGTATCCTTTCCATCATTTATATCTGCTTACTGCTGAGAGTCAGGGTCGACATCGCATACTCAAAAACAGACATGACCAGCCCCTCATATAGGAGACATAGATGGCGCTGCTCACAGTTTGCTGCCACCATCATCCGCATGTTAACCAAACCCCGCTTAGCCTTTGTTATCATCTGATCTATGTGCTCATTAAACGCAAGGCTTCGATCAAAACGTATCCCCAGGTAATTCATTGCCTGCGTTCTTACCACAGTCTCTGAACACAATGGTGGTCTCAATAAAAGTGCCAGAGTGTTGACAATATGATTAATCAAAGAGAACCATGTCAATGTTGCCTTTGTTGGGTTGACCATTTCCCGAGCTTCGGCACACCAAGTACTTATGCGATTGAGTTCAGTTTGCAGTTCCACGGCAACCTGATCTCTATCCTTACCCTGACGATACACTAAAACATCGTCGGCATATGTCAATGTCCTCCCCGGTCCAGTGATCTGCTCGCTGGTGATTCTCACAGTGTAGGCGTTGAATAGCACCGGAGATAATGGTGATTCCTATGATAGGCCAAGATATATTGTTGTTGGTTTCGAAGTCCAACTGCCACATCTAAAAACTACTTTCCGTTAGACGAGGGCTGCTGCGATTCAACTAAGGAGGAAAGGATTTATCTTGAGTTCAAAAAGCTGAAGCATTAGAAAATCCAATGAGACTCTGTTGTACGCGTCTTCAAGATCAATCGCTGCAGCAAAGGTTTCAATGCCTGAGTGGAAACCTTCATAAAAATCATGGGCAAAAACTGCTGCATTGGTCCATGTTTCTCTTTTGGGACGGTAACCTCCTAGGGTAGGTGGGAAAACACCTTTCTTCTCTAGCTGGCGTGATATTTGTTCTGGCAATTAACGTCTCAAGCAGCTTGCCTATTGTATTCTGCATGGTTATTACTGGATTATCCAGGTTATTACTGAATATCCCTGATTTTTTTGCGTGGTCTTTGCCAGGCTTCGGCCTGGGAATCAGATAGCTGTGTAACTACTCCTCCTTGATGCTAGCACTCCCTATAATGTTGTTGTACATGTCTGCTAGTTTCTCTAGCTCTTTGTCGGTACACCTATTTATGTCGTCATATCTTATGCAATCTTGCCCTGGAGCGCTGTTTTTGATCGTCGAAGCACAGCCTTGATTTTTTTCACTGTCACTGTGTCTTCATCCGGAATGTTCTGGGCCTTACACCTGTCTGAGGTGACCTCCTTGGCAAGATTTCGGCCTCTCATGTCTGTCAGGTTGCTCTGTTCTAGATAGCGTTCGAAGAGGGCTTTGCCCTTGTTCTCGTCAGTCCTCTACCAGATGAGGTCGGCACCTTGGAAGTCAGAAATTCTCTTATTCTTGACTACCCTCATGCTTTTATTTAGTCGCCAGAACAATTTCAGTGACTTGTCTGTGCTTACTCTTTGACATACCTCTGTCTGCCGTGAATTAAGAGGAAATCAAATACCAATGAATAAAGAGGTGGAGAAACAACGCTGGCGCTGGATAGTCTATACACTGAGAATACCTGAGGTTAGGATAACTTAACAAGCCTTAACCTGGAAACCTGGGAGTCTCCGTGGCGAAGCAGTCAAGCCGTCTGACTCGGGTTCTGAAGGTTGTGGGTTCGATTCCGGGCCGCGTCCTTTGGTTCACGAGTGCATTTCTCGGAGACTCCTGAAGGTCGTCGCTGGAGCTACAGAGTTCGTGCTTTGTGCGACGCTTTCGCGCTGCGGAAAGAGACTGAGCCATATGGGATAAAACCTGGTACAATGAAGTTGACCCTGTCTACTTTTAAGCGACTTTTTAAAACCTGGAACCCACAGGGCAACAGAAATAGAGGAAGACCTAACACCTCGCGGATAAGAGAAGTAGAAACGGAAATGACAAATTTGGAGATGACATGGGATAGCTAACGGTGAATAGGGGGGGGGGGGGGAATTGGCGTGGGGATAGAGGACAGGAGAAGCAGAGGAAGAATCTGCTGATATCTTACCAGAGTTAAAACATTAAAAACAAAAGATAGCTCTTAAATACTATTTCATAGATTCAAGTTAGTTGCATTTCATTTACAGGACGTCGCAGTCAAATCACAGCATTTTTTAGCTGTCTGCAATCTCTTTCCGTTCAACCCAAAGGAGTAGCGAAAACCACAATCTATATCTTAACATAGCAAAAAACAAAGATAATTCATACAGATAAAACTGCTATGATGAAAGAAATATATGTTAATGAGGAAAATTTAAGGTAGTTGAAAGTTTCAAATATATTGAGTCATTAATTACCAACAATGGTGACACGATGAAGGAAATAAAAAAGACAAATATATGCTGCTCTTAAAACTCTAAAACAACTGAATAACTTGTGGAGGGGGACAGAAAGAAATACACACATTAGATTTTTAAGAGCACGCATCTCTCCCATTCTACATACGAAGTGAGACCTGGATACTTACTAAACAAGCTGAACAGCGAATAAATGCCTTTCAACATAAATGTTAAAGACGGGTTCTAAGAATATCTTGAAGATGGGTACAGGATGAGGCACACGATCTCCAGATGGGTGTATCGGACGCGGGACATCTTACTTATGATCGAGAGGTGTTCTGGAAGGTTGTTATGGGAGCGAGGTTCAGCAAAGGACATGCTACTGAATTAATGAATGAGTTTGTCATTGCTTTCTGAACGACAGGCACCCATACCATGTTATTAAAAACCCAACCCAAATCGCACGAAGCTGTGTTTCCAACGCGGTATGCGGAATCACGAACTACGCCCGTAACAGCGTCGCCACGGATCATCTATCATAGATAGCACCTTATATTTCACACAAATCTGCTTTGCCATATCAAATGTCATAAGGAGTTAAAAATTAATAGTAATGGAGGGATTGATTCAAGGAAAGAAAGAGTAGAGGACGACCAACACGATGGAAACTACATGCAATTAAAGACACACCGGGCACGAAAGTGCTTGGGGCAGTAGAACTGATAAAGGATCGAGAATCCCTCCAAAAGGATGTTATGACAGCGGCGCTCTGCACGGGAAGTGCTGTATGATGAAGGAGAGGAGTCATTTCAAATAACAAGGTAGCAAAATTGTAGTGTCTGACCATCGCTTTTGTTGGTCTCCTTTCTATTCCTGACAGGTCTGTTAGACGGCCTGCTAGGCATGTTTGTATTCCGTTACTAAGTAACCGCGAGATGCGTCTGCCCGGGTGGCAACGACGCCTAGCTGTCATTCTGGAGACCCGGGTTCGAATCCTCGGTAATGTGATGGATTTTTATTCAGTCAGGGGAGGGGAAGACAACCCTAACCTGCACAGTTCGCGGCGACTGCTCCTCAGACTCAATGTCCCCCTGTTCTACGCAAAAAGGTCCAATAGACAGTAATGATAATTTAGAAAGTCACTTGTCCTGTCCTACACTGCAAGGTACAATAGAAAGTAATGCCAGTTTACAAAGTTATTGGTCCAAACCAACACAGCAAGGTACAACGAGCAGTAATGACAGTATAGACCAGTGTTTCCCAACTTGGGGCCCACGCCCCACAGGGGGGCAATTTGACTGTTAAGGGGGGCAATTCGAAAATGGAAGAAATCGGCTGAATATAACAAAACGGGGAGACTTGAGACTGAAGTTAACTAAATTGGAACCTGACATAAGATCTCTTTGCAGCAAGCATCAAGCGCAAGGATCTCACTAAATTTAAATAATAAATAATTACTAATAATTAAAATAATATAGAAAAATCTTTCATTAAAATTATTTTGTACTTGAATTTCAGTTCTCCATTATATGTTTTGTAAATTTACTTACTGTGTTTGCTCAATAATTACCTAGTGATTTCTTCCTAAAACCTATCATTCAAGTTTCTTTAGTGAACATTTCAATTTTTGAATATTAAAAATAATGTATATGTTGAGGGGGGGGGGGGGGGGCATGGGGCGGGGGAGGGGGGCAATATGAATTTTAGAAAGGCTTAAGTGGGGCATGGTACAAAAAAGGTTGCGAAACACGGGTATAGACAGTGATTGCAAGCTACAACGGGCAGTAATGATAGTAATACAAAGTGACTGTAAGGTACAACGGGCAGTAATGCCAGTTTACAAAGTGACTGGTCCTGTCCTACACTACAAGGTACAACAGGCAGTAATGGTAGTTCACAAAGTGATTTGTCTATCTTACACCGCATGGTACAATGGGCAGTAATGACAGTCTTCAAAGTGACTGGTTCTGTCCACACCGCAAGTTACATTTAGGCAGTAAAGATTGCTTACAAATTTACTTCTCCTGTCCTACATCGAAAGGTACAACGGGCAATAATGACAGTTCACAAAGTGACTGGTCTCACCTTCAGTGCGATGAGGTACCATCACCTCGCATGGCTCTTCTTCGCAATCATCAACTCATTACTGCAGCCTTACGTCAGAACTGATCTATTCTGTTGTGTGTGTGTGTGTGTTTTATTTATTTATTTATTTTTTTTTTGCACTGGAAAACAGCTTTGATTAGAAATTCTAATTATGTTTGAAAAGACAAAAGGATTAAGTTTCATGCGATCAAAGAACCGAGCGTACGAAGGAACAGATTGCAAAGTGCAATAACCATTGCTTACGCTGTTAGAAATCATATTCAACAATTGTATTTTGTGTTCACCGCTTTGATATTTTTCTTTCCTAATACAATATTCATTATCAAGATTCCATCACCTCACTTATTCTTGTTAGAAGTTCTCTGTTTACTGTGTCCTCTCTTTAATCTTCTTTAATCAATTTCCCTTTCCCTTTCTCCATTTTTTGTTTCCGTTAAGCTTTTCCACAATTTTTTCCTTCATGTTCCAACTGATCAGTGTTTCCATATCTGTATCTTCTTCTCTGGCTGTGAGAGTTTTTGTCCGTCATCAATCATCGTTGTCATTCTCCGATAGACTCTCCTTTTCCGTCAAATTCATTCGTCAGTGCATTTTCTTGTTGGTTGTTGTTATGTGTAATACGTGTTGTTATGTCGGTTGGCCAAGATGGTTGTCTGCTAGTCCGGTAGTCACGTGTTGTTATGTCGGTTGTCTGCTAGTGCGGTAGTCACCTGTTGTTATGTCGGGTGGCCAAGATGGTTGTCTGCTAATCCGGTAGTCACGTGTTGTTATGTCGGTTGGTCAAGCACGTCTGACTTTTAGTCCGGTAGTCACGTGTTGTTATGCCGGTTAGTCAAGCACGTCTGTCTTTTAGTCCGGTAGTCACGTGTTGTTATGTCGGTTGGTCAAACACGTCTGTCTTTTAGTCCGGTAGTCACGTGTTGTTATGTCGTCAGTTGGCCAAGATGGTTGTCTGCTAGTCCGGTAGTCAAGTGTTATGTTGGTTGTGTGCTGGTCAAGTAGTAACGTGTTGTTATGTCGTTTGGTCAAGCACGGCTGTCTTTTAGTCCGGTAGTCACGTGTTGTTATGTCGGTTGGTCAAACACGTTTGTCTTTTAGTCCGGTAGTCACGTGTTGTTATGTCGGTTGGCTAAGATGGTTGTCTGCTAGTCCGGTAGTCACATGTTGTTATGTCGGTTGGCCAAGCACTGTTGTCTGCTAATCCGGTGGTCACGTGTTGTTATGTCGGATGGCCAAGATGGTTGTCTGCTGGTCCAGTAGTAACGTGTTGTTATGTCGTTTGGTCAAGCACGGCTGTCTTTTAGTCCGGTAGTCACGTGTTGTTGTGTCGGTGGCCAAGCACTGTTGTCTGCTAATCCGGTAGCCACGTGTTGTTTTGTCGGTTGGCCAAGCACAGTTGTCTGTTAATCCGGTGGTCACGTGTTGTTATGTCGGTTGGCCAAGCACAGTTGTCTGTTAATCCGGTCGTCACATGTTGTTATGTCGATTGGCCAAGATGGTTGACTGCTGGTCCCGACGTCACATGTTGTCATGTCGGTTAGCCAAGATGGTTGTCTGCTGGTCCGGACGTTACATGTTGTTATGACGGTTGGCCAAGCACGGTTGACTGCTGGTAAGGGTGTCATGTGTTCAAATCCCTATCGAGCAGAATTTTTTTTTTTTTTTTTTGAATCGTTACGTTAGTCTTCACAGTCTGAAAGGGGTACCAGGAAATGTGTTACGAAATAAAGTCGACCAAAGGGATATTGACAACATCTTCTATCGAGTACCAATTGGTATATATGAGTATGGGAATAGAGTAATTTAAGTAACATCATTACAGGGATTGCTTTTTGCAAGGTGAAAGATATGCTGACCAATATAATGATGTCAGCTGCAACGCGAAAAAGAGTGTTGGAGTGTGTTCCTTTCCATCTGGTCTCACATATACCTAATATGTTAATATTCAGCCTTCTCATTTCTTTTTTGATGTTATCCAATTTAGAATCCCACTCATATTTCTTACATTCCATGATCCCAATGTAAATGTTGTTAATCTTTTGCATACAATCGCTTGCTGACGGTGTAGGGTCCCCTGTTGCACATGCATCTCCCGTCGAATCTATTGCTCGAATTGGGCACCCGTTTATCTGATTCTCTAATGAACGAAACATGACTGTCTTGGCATTTGTAAAGGTGGTAGTTTGACATTGCTTTCCTTCCCCGCAGGGACCATACTGTCGATGATCATAGCCATTATCTCCAATGCCTACCGTCGTTAAATTAGAGAACATAACAAACAACTATCTGCAGGCTGATCTTCAACTTCATCCAACTCCTGCACCCATGGCTTCACGTAACCCTGATCTTCTTCTTCTTCTTCAGCGTTCCGAGCCATTGAGGTTCTTTGCTGCAAATACAATCCGTCTCCATTCGTCTCTCTGGTGGACCTTCTCTTGCCAGTTGTTGATTCCAAGTGCTTGTAGGTCTGTATATGTATTATCTCTCCACCGTCTTCTTGGTCTACCTCGGGGTCTACGGTCATTTATTTCCTGAGTGTAAGCGAGTTTTGTTTCCCTATTATCTTCCATTCTTTCTATATGCCCCAGCCATTGTAGTCTATTAGCCTTCATGATACCAGTGATTAGCGGGGACTTAAACAGATCATAAATGTCTTTGTTACTTCTTCTTTTCCACTCTCCACTTTGTGTATAATTAATGGGTCTTAAAACTTTGTTCTCAAAGGTTTGTAACAAGGCTTCGTCTCCTTTCGTTGAACTCCAGGTTTCAGAGCCATACAGCACAACTGGTCTGATCAGTGTTTTGTATATTGTGATTTTGGTGTTACGAGATAGCGCATTTGATTTTAGTAGATGCTGTAGTGCATAGTATATCTTATTTCCAGAGTTGATTCTAGTTTGTATTTCTTCCCTTATGATGTTGGAGCAGTTGAAGATTGTACCCAGGTATTTGTATGTTTCCGTTCTTTTAATGGTCATATTATCTATTTGTATGTGGCCATAGTTTTTAGCCATTCCGTCTCTTGAAATTACCATATATTCTGTCTTATCTTGGTTGATAACCAGCCCCATCTTTTGGGCTTTTTCCTTTAAGTGAGTCAATATTTCCAATGTCTTTTGTTCACTTTGCCCTATAATATCTATATCATCTGCATAACCAAGCAGCTTCGATGTTCCTCCAATATCACATTCCTCCTTTACCTTCCTTACAACTTTCTCTAGAGCCAGGTTGAAGAGTAGCGGCGATAGTGCATGACCCTGTTTCAAGCCAGATGTTATTTGGAAAGGGTCTGATTTCCTGCCTTTATATGTTACTATATTATAAGTGTCTTCCATGCATAGTCTGGTCATGTTGATTAACTTCCTTGGTATTCCAAATTCATGCATAGCATTCCATAGACTATTCCTATGGACACTATCATAAGCCTTTTTAAAATCCACAAAAATGTTATGGAGATCTCTTTTATATTCCCAATTTTTCTCGGCTATTTGTCGTAAGATAAATATCTGATCTATTGTTGATCTGTTTTGTCTAAAACCCGCCTGGTAGTCACCTAATATGTCTTCTGAATATGGTTTTAGTCTATTTAGTAATACTGCAGATATTATCTTATAGCTTGTGGACAGTAGTGATATTCCTCTATAATTTTCACATTGGAACTTGTCTCTTTTCTTAAAGATAGGTATCAATAATGACTCTTTCCAGTCATGAGGTAATTCTTCTGTCCTCCAGATTTTTATTATTAGTTCGTACAGCTTTAGATGTAATGCATGGCCACCTGCCTTTATAAATTCAGCAGCAATTCCATCAGTCCCAGTTGCCTTATTGTTTTTAAGTCGTGTGATTACATATAGGATTTCTTCAAATGTAGGTTCATCAATTTGTGGTTCACATGTTAGAACCTCTTCCTGTGGGAAAGTGTTACTTGGAGCTTCACAATTTAGTAATTCAACAAAATATTCTTTCCATGTTTTGCACATTTCCTCATTGGTATTTATCATATTCCCATTTTTGTCTTTTAAACCATATGTGTTTTGTTGGTGCCCTCGTCTCATTGACTTCAGTTCTTTAAAACAATTTCTGGATTCATTTTTCTGGTTATTAGTTTCCATATCTTTGATTATATTACTCATATATTCTCGCTTCTGCTGTCGAACTATTTTTGTAGCCTCTTTACATTCATTTCTATAATGCTCTTCCTTTTGGATGTTGTTGATGTCATTTAACCATAACTGTCTGGCATTCTTTTTCCTAATGACTGCTTCTTCACATTTTTGATTGAACCATCTGTTCTTTCTATGCGTGGTTAACACGCCGAGACATTCTTCTGCGGTAGATTGAATTGTATTCTTGATGTTCAACCAAGTTTGGTCAACGCTTTCCTCCAAAGGGTTTTGCAGAGTTTCAAGTTTACATTTTATTTCATCTGTAAATTTCTCTTTGACTGTAATTTCTTGTAGTTTTTCTCTGTTATATGTTGGGTGTAATCTTTGTAATTTAGTATAGAAAGCTCTCTTAAGTTTTATTTTAAATTTTGCTCCAACGAGGAAGTGGTCACTGTGGCACTCAGCTCCTCTATAACTTCTAACTTGCTGTATGTTTGATGCATTTCTGTTGTTAATTAAAATGTGATCTATTTTATTATAGGTTCTCTTGTCACATGATTTCCAAGTTGGTTTGTGTATATCCTTTCTTTGTAGTCTGGTACTGCTAATCTGCAGTCCTTTGGCTTCTGCTAGGTTGATGACTCTCCATCCATTATCATTTGAAGTTGTATGTAGGCTTTCCATACAGGCCACTTTTTTATTAGTTTGTTCTCTACCTATTTTTGCATTGAAGTCTCCCAGCACAATCAGGATGTCCTGTATGGGGGTTTCTTCTATGACATCTTCCAGATCATTATAAAAGTCTTCTTTAATATCATCTTCTTTCTCTTCAGTAGGTGCATGTACATTAATCATCGTTATATTTTTCCATTTACCTTTTATTCGTAATTTACTAATCCTGTCATTAACAGCTTTAAAGTTTAAAACGTTCCCCCATAACTCTTTTTTGATGACAAATCCTGTTCCAAATTCATGTTTATTTTGGGTGTTTCCTCCATATATTATAATCATTCCATTTTGCTCTAAAGTACCCTCTCCTGGCCACCTTATTTCTTGAATTGCTGTTATATCCATTTGATATTCAACCAGCTCCCGAGTTAGTTCTTCAGCCGCTCCAGCTCGATATAGTGTCCGTACATTCCATGTTCCAAATCTCAAAAGTCCTTTAACATTCCAAGGTCGTTGTCCAGATAAGTCAGTCCGAATTCGAGGCTCTTGTATCTGTTTCGTAACAAAAATGGTTTTTACAAAGGTGGGGGTGTTAACCCCACGCTTCAACCCCCAACCTGGAGGACCAGGGTGTTTCTCTTTGTCTGTTCTCTACCCTTTGACTTGTCTGGCTTGGGAGGCCGTGCTGGTAGCTACGCTACCGCCGGCATAGCTGTCAGGGTCATTGAGAAACTCAAGCTCCCCCACCACGACAAGGTGGAAACACCATCGGGGGAGACGTAACCCTTATTGGGGGACTAAATAGGTACTCCACCTTGCTCAGTGGTGTCCAGTAGGCTAGCGGAGGGAAGGCAGCACCTTACTTTTCTTTTCGTGGTGATATAACTATTGCTGGAGGAAAACTGTAGTTGGTAGCATGAAGCTTGAGTGGTGTAACTATTTCTGGATGATGATGATGATGATGATGATGATGATGATGATGATGATGATGATGATGATGATGATGATGATGATGATGATGATGGTGGTGGTGATGATGGTGGTGGTGGTAATGGTGGTGGTGGTGATGATGATAATGATGATGATGATGATGATGATGATGATGATGATGATGATGATGATGATGATGATGATGACGATGCTGATGATGATGGTGATGATGATGATGATGATGATGATGATGATGATGATGATGATGATGATGATCGTGGTGGTGGTAGTGGTGAAGGTGGTGATGGTGGTGGTGGTGATGGTGGTGATGGTGCAGCTGCTGCTCTGATGATGATGATTATGATGATGATGATGATGATGATGATGATGATGGTGGTGATGGTGGTGGTGATGATGGTGGTGGTGGTGGTGGTGATGGTGGTGGTGGTGATGATGGTGATGATAAAGACCATGATGCAGATGCTAATGATGATGATGATAATGACAAAAATAAAGATGATGATGATGATAATGATGATGATGATGATGATGATGATGATGATGATGATGATGATGATGATGATGATGATGATGATGATGATGATGATGATGATAGGCCGAAGACGATGATAATAATGATGGGGACGATGATAATAATGGTGAGAACGATAATAATAATGAGAACGGTAATAATAATGACATTGCTGATTATGATGATGATGATGAGGAGGAGAAGGAGGGGGAGGAGGAGGAGGAGGATTTTGATGATTTATGATCATGATGACTAGGATGATGAGAATGATAAGAAAGAGGAGGACACTGATAACAATAATGATGATGAGTGTGGGGATCATGATGGAATTTACGTTGATGGTGGTCTTTTCCTGTATGATAGGGGGAAATTATACTACCTATAGCAGACAGACAAGTAGAGCAGAACCTCTGGACAATAGTGCTCTACCTCAAGCTTGATCTCTACAAGCAAATCCGCGCCGAGAGTTCTATATCCAGAAATATGCGTCCCAGAATGCCCGAGGATTAGATAGATTGGCACTTCCTGAAAGCGATTACGCCCCGACGATTCAGACATTAATGGCGGTGTTACCTTCACTTTCTCCTGGGTTAATGCGTTGCTCGTAGCTCGATCCAAAGAGTCTCGCAAAGGGTAACTGGGTCCGACATTAGGGCATGAATATCTAGCGCCAAATCCGACAAGTGAGAGCACACACTGCTGACTGGGTGACAGGGGCTAGGTTTTGTGCAATTTTCTACAAAACTTATTGACCATTAGGGCTCGACATGGTTACGTAAAGAGGCGTAGATGAGAAGGAATGTTCACTATACTACATTATTCATTACAGTAAATGTTAGCGGTTCAGCTGTTTTGTGGGCACGGCGTGCGCTACGGAGTACAATTGTTTATCAATCAAATGTTATCTCTACAATTAAGGTAGGCGGTAATGGATCACAAGGGATTGCTGCATATCGCTGTGGTTGTGCATTCTGGTCAACTCTTTTCCGCTGCCTCTTGATGTTATTTTCCCCGCTTGTACCGGTTTTTACCTCTTGTATGCCTGCTTTCGACATTTACTGGCAGAGAACCAACAACAGTGCAATGGCTGCTACATATTAAACATTCATTTAGCATTCTAGTGAGGGATTATGTGGACATTAGAGCAGAGATGTGGTTTTACAGAAGCGTGATGAGAATGTCACGGGCATATTACAAGCGTCATGAAGAAACGTGAAAGAGGTGAACTCAAAAATAATTTAAAAATTAAAAAATAGGTAGGTTTAACTCATGCGAAAAAGTGAGAGATAATAAACACAGGCAGTGTAGATGCCTTACAACGATCTCCAATATGGCAAACGTAAATCATGGGGGAAATATCAATGATAATAACAAACAAATTAAGATAAAAATAAGTTATGCCACAACAAAACGAATCGACGTTTCGATCATAATAGTCTTCATTAGGAACAACACAAATAGATCTAAAGAAAAATATGAAGTTATACAATTTAATTAACAATTAAAACATAAACCGACAAATTATAGGCATTTTGTTGCTAGGAAGGCGAAGTAGAAGTTCAGTTGTGAATGGTGCCAAATAATAAAATGTGTAGCCGAAGGTGTGCAAACAGTTGCATTTGGAGTTGATTAACTGATATTCAATTGTAAGCCTAATGAAGCTGTTGGCGTAACATGATTTAATGTTGTGACCCACACATCTTTGACTCCACTGTGATCAGTGGGGGATGTTGATTTTAATTTATGAGAATATTATGTTAAGCTGTCTAGGGGATTTAATTTGATTCTCTATTATTTTAGCCACTTGAGGTGATCATAGAATTGTACCAGAAACACAAGAATGAAAATCTTCACTCCTGTTCATAGCTGTATTTATGAGTAATTCTCCATTCCCACTTATCACCCTCTAAAGTTTATCTAGTGCTAGAAGACATTGGTTGTTCACAACATATAAACAACCACTGGTTAACACCATCTTTACTTGATGTACACATCACAAATGTTTGGACAACCAGTTCAAGTATTAAATCAAGATCTGAAGTTACATACATGAAAGTGTAATAGTCACATTGAATCTCATTTACAGGCATGGGAACGAGTTGCATTATCAAAACACATTTAACCCCTTTTTACCCAAGAAAAACAATGTTATTACAAACAACACAACAACCACAAATTGGTTCTGCTAACTTGACTTATTTTACCTAGATAAAAGCACAACATTGGTCTAATTGCTGAAAACCTAACATATAAAACAGTTGTTTCTGACACCCTATACAATTCTCATATTTTAAAGATAATGAGTTAGTGTCAAAATACTATATATATATATATATATATATATATATATATATATATATATATATATATATATATATATATATATATATATATATATATATACCATTACATAACCACCCTTTGATTATACTTCATTACCAAATATAACACTATTTACCTTATACCTGTCATAGAAAAAACACATATAAAAAGCATTTTGTCTAATAATTAAACTAATGATTTAATTACAGACTTTTCCCTTAGGTTTTTCTGTCAGTTATTCTTCTCCAGTGCGAAGCAGATAATGTCCATATTTATCCGGGCAGAAATAAATGTACTCACAGTCATTTTCTACTTTCAGTATGTCTACTGAAGTTGGCTTGTGAATATTTATACTCCATAATCCAAGAATAGAATTATACACAAGCATATATTCCCTCCATGGGACTGAATTCAAGAATACTCTGTTGCCATTGGGCTCTGTGTTCCAATTGAAATTGATGCCTAGGTCTGTCATACTTTCAGGAGATGCAACTTAAGCTCGTGCAGAAGGGTCTTCCCTATATCATCTTATCGATGAAAAGATGACGACTGTCCAACAGCTCGGTTTATGTTAACCGTTTCCCAATTTAGTTCAAAAGGCTTTGTCACACACCCGGTTCATGTTGATAGGCCATCCCACACTTGGTGATGGGGCAGTTAGGCCGACATGGAACCAGCATAGAGTTCTGATTCATTCCATTTCCGTGTAGAACATACAATGGTGAGTCATTTATTTGGTTTCATCTGGAGATATTTCCAGGATTCTGCTGCAGGGATGGAACTGAAGAATATTACTTTCAACACATATACCCAGGGTTGCAAGCAATCAGATGCTTTCTTTGGTTGCAGGCGTAAAGGCATTTACTCCGCTAGCTGCTTTCATATGGTCTTATTAATGGTGTTCAGGTTTTGGATCCTTGAGGTAATCTGGTGTAGTTATGGTTTTCAGTTGGTATTTTGGTTTTACTGGCTTATATTGTTTCAGTGTCTTCTCCCCATTTGTTTGAGTTGGTGTTAGTATTCTAGAACTTGGTGTTGGGTGCCTCTAACCTTATGTTGACTTGCTGCTCTGTGACTTTTCTTTCGAAGGCTTATCCATTGTTGGATATTAACTTGGTAATCCAACCAACAGTTGAAGGGCTTTCACTGTTGCTAGTTTTAGTAACTTGTAGTAGGACTGTCCCATAGTTTCACTGATTTTGTTGAATGATGAGGCCATAGGTGGTACTTCTCAGAAGTAAAGCAGACGATACACTTGTTGTCAGTTACTCTGTTGATCTTCATCTTTGTAGATTATTAGATACTGAAGTCCATCCTGGATATTCCTACTGAAGTAGGACTTCATCCGCAACGTTGTCAGTTTTCTTCGAATTGGTCTTTTGCTGGCGTTTGCAGCTTATGATTGCAGCAGTAAACATGGTTGTATTGGCCCAGACTGTTTTAGGACAGGTTGTCCTTTATCCTTTACTGGCTGTTGACCCAGTTTCCAGTGGATATGGGAGGCAACGCAGTCCCACCAAATTCAACCACCACTTGCATCCCTTCTATAGAAAAGGGATGACAAGTATACAGCACGAGCATTAACCTAGTGTGTTATGTTAACATGGTTATGACATCATTACAAACAAAAGTACAACCAACAAGACGAGAAGGGACAAGGAGTGGGTGTCCATGTTCCACTGTCCCTCGTTGCTTGATGTAGAGCCATTCTGACCCTAATAGTGAGTGAGGTATCTTTTCACTCTATGTTTTGTTGAGATTGTTACTGGGAACTATTTGATGAGCGAAGCCATTCTGTCCATCCGAACATGTTGATATTGCCTCTCTCTCTACTTGAAGAGAATAGCCTATACATAATCTCTGTGGTTTCTAATGCCGCGTCTCCCTTCCGGCAGGCACTATAATCAGCATTAGGCTAAGGCTATTCAACATTGGCTTCTTAAGTACTGACATACACAGGCTTCCTACATTATCTCATGTTTCCACAGGAGTCACATTACAATGTGTATTTTCCACAGTGAAGAGTACCAATCCGGACACAGAAAAATTATCATAACAGAGAAAACAAACATACATTTCTCTGATATTAAGTACATGATAATCATACATAATAATTAATCATAATGATGATGCAAGGAGCCTATGTTTTTGGATTTCCTCAGGGGTTAATCCATAACTAAAACATACAATGTTTTCCCCCACTGATTACAGCAGTATAAGGATAGTGAACGCTGTGATATATTTTGCCAAGTGCTGCTAATTTTAAGAGCATTTCTTATCTATTAGAAATGATTTATGCAGTCTGATGCGTGTTTGGAACATGTAATATTATTCCTGGTGTCTATCGCCTGTAGTGCGATGTGACTAAAGCTTGGTTATATCATGCGTTTACTTTCTTTGTTCTTGAATTTATATTCTTAAACATGGCAATTCCCTAGCACTATTTTATGAAATGATTATATGTCCCTCACTCATACTGAGTGGTTACTAATCTGTTAACAAAAGGATTGTACTAAAATTTAGCACTATAGTTCCAAGTTACAGAGGAGAAATTAGGGAAACCATTTCTCCAACCCGAAACCATGTCTATCAGGTAATATGCGTTATCCATATTTTGCGTCCGCATGGAGAGAAAGTCCCTTTGAAAATGTTCTTTAGAGTTCAATACTCTATAGTACATAGATTATTTGCAGATTTCTAAGCATAGATAGTGAGATATAGTTCACCATGCATAGAAGTTATTTTTCATAGGACTATGAAATTGGCAGAAACGAGTTTTCTTCTTTGAAGTATGAATCAGGAGTCTGTTCCTAAATTGAGAAGAGTTTCTGAATGTGTTTCTGGCATGAGTTCCATACTATACAGTACACATAATATTTATAGGTTATAAGCATTGCTGATGAGATATAGGTTCACAATGCCTATAAAAGGTTTGAACATAGGGATTTGAAATTGTAACACATAGGAAAAATTACAGCGTGACCTGGAATGGCGCTTAGTGGTAAAATTCAATCAGACTTCAGTTTACAAGAATTGTTGATTTATCATTCTAACTAATTCTTAATTAAACACAATGGTATATGTAATACATAAATACGTGAATACATCTTAATAGTGTAGATTTAACGTACCAGGGTTTGCAGAGAATGATATATTTTAAAGGCAAAAATTCCTTTCCCCACACGGGGAAAGCACCCTGTGGGGAAAACACGTCTGTTTCCTTTGTTTGTCTGAACTAAAATGGCCACAAAGAGCCTTTGTTTTACAATCAGTCGACGACTGTTGGCCAGGTACGTGAACCCAACTGAGGCCAAATAAATTTAGCTACCATACGGTTAGTTTTTCTCCTACATTAAGTAAGATACTTAAACAGTAGTTGTAAGGGATTGTTATTTTTAAGAGAGTCAATGCTAGGAAAGGGTAAGGACGTTTTAATATGCCACAATCAGAAGAATTGAAATAGTTTAAGGCATGTTGGTCAGAGTGTTGTATATTATCCCTAAGGTGTTCCCTATAGCAGTCGGCTAGGTAAATACTGATTTGTCCAGTATATTTCATGTAACATCGTTTGCAAACAATACCATGTATTAGACTGCGGGTAATGCATGTAAATAAGTCTTTCAGGGACAAGGCATCTAAGAGGAATGTGATTGTCAGGGTCTTTACACTGGGCTCGCTACCTAACACATGTGGGACAGTACAAGTACAACGTGATTTGACTCAAGACTCAACGACACAACGTTCAACGGATTTAATTACAGATCATATACAATACGATGATCACAGCAAATATATATTGGATACTTCTAAACACTTACATCTACCATACAGCACACAGTCTCACTCTCAAGATGTCCAGGCATTCGACATTCGGGCACAGAAACCTTTCTCGCAACATGCGTCCTGTTTCGTCTACGTCCCAGAGCTGTCTGCCTATAGTTTGGAACTCGCCTCCTCACCGGAGGTGTCTTCACGAGACATGCGTGCGTCCTTGGTGTGACCGCTGGCCGTCTCGCCAGCCGGCAACTTCGCAGGCAGGTGACCACTATTCGCCTGGCGGCGTAACGAAGTTCCTTCATTCCTCCTAGGGACTGAGTCACCTGGCGGCGTAACGATGTCACGGCATCCCTGCCGTACCGTAGACTCTGACACGCTCCCCCGGCAAATCCATGAAAGATGTCATCTTTCATGTCTAATATAGGTACATACTGGGTTAATACTTTAACCCTTGTCAGAGTCAACCCTTATGTTGCTTATATCCATCGATATCATAATACATAGAAAATACACATCTGCCATAGAAACATATAATCAATAGAAGTTATATTGAACGATCAATGAAATCAAATAATGAAGACATGATGAAAAATGTCAATGTAATACCAGCCACACAGATAGTTATAAGTGGTTAGTACAATAAACAAGTTACAATTTTTCTATATGCAATATGTGCCTAAAATTGCATCCTTAAAGTAAATGAAAAGAAAAGTATACTCAAGTGCCCTGGATGTGGTGAAGAATGGTTGGAAAACGGGCTAGGAAAATGTAGGGTCGTCACTCTCGAATCACAAATGACCTCTACGCGCACGGTTTCGGATGGTACGGAAAAAACCTGCTTTGTTTTGGAGGAAATAAATTAGCGTCTATTTGTTGGTGTGTGCCTGCTTGTCACTAAGTATTGAGTAGGTTTGTATGGCGTTGAGTGTAATTGTATGTCGTAAGTTTGTCCGTCAACAATTTTTTTTTTTTTTTTCAACACAAGTCACTTTCTTTCAAAACTTTCTGCTTTCCACAAACTCAACTCACAAAAACAATCTAACTGTATCTCAACACGCTATAACATTGATGACACATCACTTACATCACGATGACATTCAGTAAGGACATAGACATCAAGTTTACAAGATGGCGACAAGGTCACAATGGCGACAAGATCACAATGTCGACAAGGTCAAAACGGTAACAAAAGTTTGACAATCACGAATGTTTTACACGTTTACACGATCAAACAATACGAATGCACTGTACGTTTACAACTAGTCTCCATGTTTAAACAATGTAGCAATAATTCAAAATGAGCCTTCCATGATCACTTTTACATGTACAATCAATTTTAACAAAAATTCTAAGTTCACAACCTCTAGTTCTAACCATTTATCACATAAATACGTTTATTTTAAAGCTGGACGATTTCCCCCACGTCCACACATGTCAGGGTCTTTACACTGGGCTCGCTACCTAACACATGTGGGACAGTACAAGTACAACGTGATTTGACTCAAGACTCAACGACACAACGTTCAACGGATTTAATTACAGATCATATACAATACGATGATCACAGCAAATATATATTGGATACTTCTAAACACTTACATCTACCATACAGCACACAGTCTCACTCTCAAGATGTCCAGACATTCGACATTCGGGCACAGAAACCTTTCTCGCAACATGCGTCCTGTTTCGTCTACGTCCCAGAGCTGTCTGCCTATGGTTTGGAACTCGCCTCCTCACCGGAGGTGGCTTCACGAGACATGCGTGCGTCCTTGGTGTGACCGCTGGCCGTCTCGCCAGCCGGCAACTTCGCAGGCAGGTGACCACTGTTCGCCTGGCGGCGTAACGAAGTTCCTTCATTCCTCCTAGGGACTGAGTCACCTGGCGGCGTAACGATGTCACGGCATCCCTGCCGTACCGTAGACTCTGACAGTGATCACCTGTGTCTGTGTGGGCGTGTCAAGAACGTCTTAGGGTGACCTTTAGATGTACCCGCAGACAACTAGTTAGTTACATTACAACAAGGAGGTTCACATTCTCTGCGCACATGAGACAGGTTAACGATGAGGTACGTCACGGCAACAGGAACGCTGGATGGGAAGAAAGGCAGAGACAGACGGAGAGAAGAGATACTGGAGAGTTTGGTATTATGTTGGTGATGCGTTTATTGTTATTACTTTGTTCCTCATCTGTTTCAGTTTTTCGTAAACATGTTGGTCTGTTATCGTCCGCCTCACAGTTTATTTTTGTCCAACATGAGGATAATGATGATGAGGGTAATGATCGCCCCAAAACTCCCCCCCCTCCCACCTAACCAAATCCTTCTTCTATTGATATGATCATTATCGTGTGCCCTGCAAATGAGTATCTGCGTTAACGTCTCCCCACGGGTCTCGATCATCGATGGTCTGGATCAGTTATACTGATTATATTTCGTCACGTCAGCATTATTCCTTCATATTATTATTATTTCTTTGATATTAAGTACATGATAATCATACATAATAATTAATCATAATGATGATGCAAGGAGCCTATGTTTTTGGATTTCCTCAGGGGTTAATCCATAACTAAAACATACAATGTTTTCCCCCACTGATTACAGCAGTATAAGGATAGTGAACGCTGTGATATATTTTGCCAAGTGCTGCTAATTTTAAGAGCATTTCTTATCTATTAGAAATGATTTATGCAGTCTGATGCGTGTTTGGAACATGTAATATTATTCCTGGTGTCTATCGCCTGTAGTGCGATGTGACTAAAGCTTGGTTATATCATGCGTTTACTTTCTTTGTTCTTGAATTTATATTCTTAAACATGGCAATTCCCTAGCACTATTTTATGAAATGATTATATGTCCCTCACTCATACTGAGTGGTTACTAATCTGTTAACAAAAGGATTGTACTAAAATTTAGCACTTTAGTTCCAAGTTACAGAGGAGAAATTAGGGAAACCATTTCTCCAACCCGAAACCATGTCTATCAGGTAATATGCGTTATCCATATTTTGCGTCCGCATGGAGAGAAAGTCCCTTTGAAAATGTTCTTTAGAGTTCAATACTCTATAGTACATAGATTATTTGCAGATTTCTAAACATAGATAGTGAGATATAGTTCACCATGCATAGAAGTTATTTTTCATAGGACTATGAAATTGGCAGAAACGAGTTTTCTTCTTTGAAGTATGAATCAGGAGTCTGTTCCTAAATTGAGAAGAGTTTCTGAATGTGTTTCTGACATGCGTGCCATACTATACAGTACACATAATATTTATAGGTTATAAGCATTGCTGATGAGATATAGGTTCACAATGCCTATAAAAGGTTTGAACATAGGGATTTGAAATTGTAACACATAGGAAAAATTACAGCGTGGCCTGGAATGGCGCTTAGTGGTAAAATTCAATCAGACTCCAGTTTACAAGAATTGTTGATTTATCATTCTAACTAATTCTTAATTAAACACAATGGTATTTGTAATACATAAATACGTGAATACATCTTAATAGTGTAGATTTAACGTACCAGGGTTTGCAGAGAATGATATATTTTAAAGGCAAAAATTCCTTTCCCCACACGGGGAAAGCACCCTGTGGGGAAAACACGTCTGTTTCCTTTGTTTGTCTGAACTAAAATGGCCACAAAGAGCCTTTGTTTTACAATCAGTCGACGACTGTTGGCCAGGTACGTGAACCCAACTGAGGCCAAATAAATTTAGCTACCATACGGTTAGTTTTTCTCCTACATTAAGTAAGATACTTAAACAGTAGTTGTAAGGGATTGTTATTTTTAAGGGAGTCAATGCTAGGAAAGGGTAAGGACGTTTTAATATGCCACAATCAGAAGAATTGAAATAGTTTAAGGCATGTTGGTCAGAGTGTTGTATATTATCCCTAAGGTGTTCCCTATAGCAGTCGGCTAGGTAAATACTGATTTGTCCAGTATATTTCATGTAACATCGTTTGCAAACAATACCATGTATTAGACTGCGGGTAATGCATGTAAATAAGTCTTTCAGGGACAAGGCATCTAAGAGGAATGTGATCACCTGTGTCTGTGTGGGCGTGTCAAGAACGTCTTAGGGTGACCTTTAGATGTACCCGCAGACAACTAGTTAGTTACATTACAACAAGGAGGTTCACATTCTCTGCGCACATGAGACAGGTTAACGATGAGGTACGTCACGGCAACAGGAACGCTGGATGGGAAGAAAGGCAGAGACAGACGGAGAGAAGAGATACTGGAGAGTTTGGTATTATGTTGGTGATGCGTTTATTGTTATTACTTTGTTCCTCATCTGTTTCAGTTTTTCGTAAACATGTTGGTCTGTTATCGTCCGCCTCACAGTTTATTTTTGTCCAACATGAGGATAATGATGATGAGGGTAATGATCGCCCCAAAACTCCCCCCCCCCCTAACCAAATCCTTCTTCTATTGATATGATCATTATCGTGTGCCCTGCAAATGAGTATCTGCGTTAACGTCTCCCCACGGGTCTCGATCCTCGATGGTCTGGATCAGTTATACTGATTATATTTCGTCACGTCAGCATTATTCCTTCATATTATTATTATTTCTTCATGTCTTCATTATTCCTCCATGTCATCATTCTTCCTTCATATCATCATTATCCCTTCATGTCATCATTATTCCTCCATGTCATCATTCTTCCTTCATATCATCATTATTCTTTCTTATCATCATTATTCCTTCATGTCATCATTATTCCTTCATGTCATCATTTTTGTTCATGTAATAATTATTCCTTCATGTCATCATTATTCCCTTGCCAGTGGCCACAATGTTCTCCAATGCTTCTCTTCCAATTGCATGACCAACGAATTATGTGTGTCACTTTCAAATAGTTGTATATAATCAGTCATGGTATTGAATCTAAATATACTGGTTGCCAGGACTGAAAGGCCATCACTGGCACAATTGTTGTTTGTCCATCAAGAATGATGATGACCATTCATTTCATCCAGTGCGGTTGAAGGTGTGGAGCCGTGGGTTCTAAGATGGCTGATAAGGCCTATTTTGGCTCGAAATGTTCTTTGACAATGTGGGCAAAGAATGCTTGACGTCTCTGGAGGAGGATTTCCTGCAGTGGTTTTTCTGTCCTGCCATTTCTTGACAGCTCTTGCAGTCCTGGTTGCCTCACATATGACTGCACCCTTGCGCAATGATGCACGCCACGAATTTCGGTCTCTGGCTGCAGCCTCCCAGGTGTCATGATGAATTCCAAAAGCATTCAGTGAAATTTTCAGAGTGTCTTTAAAACGTTTCCTCTGGCCACCTTGGGAGCGTTTACCACAACGCAGTTCGCTGTAGAAAATTCGTTTAGGGAGCCTGTGATCTGGCATGCGAGTCAAGTGACCAGCCCAGCGAATCTGATTCTTCATCAGTAGAGTGTGGATACTGGGCATGGATGCTCTTTCTAGGACTTCAGTGTCTGGAATCTTGTCTTGCCATTTAATCTTCAGTAGCTTCCTTAGGCAGACTGTGTGGACGTGGTTTAATTTCCTAGCGTGTCGCTGATAAACAGTCCAGGTTTCACAAGCATATAGCAGTGTGGATAATACAACTGCTTTGTAGACTTTTAGCTTTGTTTGCAGGCTTATTCCAGTTCTGTCCCATATATTCTTGTACAGTCTGCCAAAGGCTGCACTGGCCTTGGAGATTCTTGCATTCACTTCGTCATCGATTGTGGCAGCTTGTGACACGGTGCTGCCAAGATAGGTGAATTTGTCCACAACACTTAGTCTATGATCATTCACTTTGATATTCGGCACAGTGTGATTATTCCCTGGAGCTGGCTGGTACATAACTACAGTCTTCTCCAAGTTGATATTGAGCCCAAAGTTGGCACAGGCATGTGAGAAAGCTGAAACATTATGTTGCATGTCCGCCTCTGAGTTGGCGTATAGAGCGCAATCATCAGCAAACAGGAGCTCTCTGACGGTGCCGCTGTGCTGTTAATTTTGGTTTTAGCTTTCAGCCTTCTGAGATTGAATAACTTTCCATCCATACGGTAGTTGATGTCTATTCCAATGTCGTCGTTCTCGAAGGCATTCATTAACATGGCTGAAAACATGAGGCTGAACAGTGTTGGTGCCAGGACACATCCTTGCTTCACTCCATTGGTGACAGGAAAGGGTTCAGACAGTTCACCATTTTCCTGTTCACTGGCGTCTTGACTGACGATATTTTGTTAAATTGTGCTTCAAAACAAAGGCATAATGACTACAACCCATAGCGAGGACCAGGGATAGAGTTATACCTCTCCATAGCACAAAGCCTGAGCTGAATTGTAGAGACCATGTATTGGACATACAGCATGATCACTCTCTCGGTCTGCCTAGTTTACTCCGGAGGAAAGATAACACCAATACGTCAGGAACAAACCAAGCCGCAGAAGCTGCCTGAACAGCAAATTAATGCTCTAACCTAGACAAGTTACCAAACAAGGCTTAAGGTCTGGTCTGCCCTGCCATGACATGTAGTATTTAGGTTGCATTTCCTCTCACTAGGATAAGGTGTGTACCCTTCCAATTGGGCTCCTCCGCCCGAAGCAGTTGGCACAACGTGCTGTGTCGTGTTTGGTGAAAGCAGATAGTATATACGGTTAAAGATTAGTTACACATCTTTACAGGACACAGCAATCAACTCCAGTATATTTTGGCAATTTGTGATTCCTGGGCAAGTTGACGTTCAGTAGCTTGTCATTGCTTTCTGAACGACTGGCATTCATACCATTGTATAGAAACCAATACCAGGCGGTCTGCTTCCAAAGTACCCGCAGCTGTGTTTTGACCGCAGTAGGCGGGATTACGAATTCGTATAAGGTAGCTCAGTGATATCTGACTGTGACTACGATCATTCTCATGTTTAATATATTATCTCATCTTTAAGGGGCCCTTCTCACTAGAAGCCCACGGGGTCCACTTGCCATCACGTGGGCTGACACCCTTTCCATTCTACCATTCCGTATAATGGCTTTCCAGCTGTTGATGTGCCTAAACATTCCATTTGTATTTTCATTAATCTTTTGATGGATGATCTTGTAACATCAGCAGCTTAAAAAACAAATATTTGTTTTCTTCATCTCGGATATTCTCGCGATGTTTCTTTCAAATTAACATATCCGCTGCTTTCATTGTTATTCTCATGTTATTACTCGGTGTTCGGCATTCCAGAAAACAATCATGCATTGATTTAAAACATAAAAGTGATAACTACGACAAAAGGAAAAACAATTCTTGTTAATGGTTACGCGATACGCATGGGGGATTTCCGTCACGAACACTCGGAACTGTTTGTGCTCAAGACTCACCATATCGCTCGTTAGGAAATACCAGCCAAAGGCACGAGCATTGCTGATGAACGCCAGTGCTTTCTGGGTGACTCTTTGCTGCGTGTTATGTAAGAGATACGGTTGTTGGGTACAACATTTGATGTGTTTGTGTGTCTAGTTTGTATTAATTACCTGTACATCAGATGGTAGTTGGCCTATTCAGAGACACGACCGATATCTGGTTAGCGATCTTTCTCAGCGGAATAATGAACATCGAATGGTCGTCCTTCCCGCTCGTCTCTTCCGTTGCCAGTTTCCTGCAATTCTATGCAGTGAAAAGTTAGTTGCGTATCCTTTACAGGACGTAGAATAATCCCAGCGTGTTATCTATTTGTAATTTCAAGGCAAGTTTACGTACATTAGTTTGCCATTGCTTTCTGAACGACCGGCACTCATACCTTTGTGTAGGAACTAGAGCAGGGCGGTATGCTTTTACAAGTATATCGCCCGCAGGTGTGTTTTGATCACGGCATGCAGGATTGCGAATTGCGTGCTTAACCCTTCACCATAGCGGCAGTAATGTTCACTATTAATGCATTTGTGTTATAAACATTTGTTCCATGGTATTTGTATGTGAGATATGACAAATGTCATGTTCATGTTATAAACATGTTTCTATGGTATTTGTATGTGACATATGAAAGATTTCATTTTCAGGAAGTGAAAAGATGGGCATCTCCACCGTCAGGAATTTCCGTGGCCAAGCGGTTAAATCTTCTGCCTCACACTCCGAAGCTCGTGGGTTCTTCTTCTGCTGCTGCGTTCATCCGGAAAATTTTTTTTTTTTCCTTTTCCATACGTAATTGTGGTGTGCCTTGTTAGGTATCTTTGGGCCAAAACCCTTAGGCCAACACATCCGACTTTAGCGTGCGTTGTTAACCAGGTTAGCATTGTGCTCTGGTACTAGGCTCACCCTAGGAATCGCCACGTCCTGCTCATGGCTGCTTTAATTCCCCACTTCATGTATTGGGTATCTCGTTCGCCACTGGCCGCTCCCAACGCAAACCAGGGACGGTCAGTCTGCGGATAACATCCACTCCGCAAGATTTCGCTTCGGACTTCCACGTAATGGATTCGCTAGCCAGCTTTTCATTTCGTGTTAATGAGACGGTTTTCCACCTTAGTCTGCAGACTACGTCCACTTTGCAGCTTTCAGTTCGGACTTCTACGTAGTGGATTCGCTAACCAAGTGTTCCATTTCGTGTTAATGAGACGTTTCTCCACCTTTGATCACGCTCACTACATAAGTTGTGGTTTTTTTTTTTTAATAGAGAGACTTGCATCGTAACCATTGCGTGCGGTTGGGGTGCTTTTTCACCTTTAGTAACGCTCACGAGGTAGGCTACATGTGCTGCCGGCTCAGCACCTTACCTCCATGCAGCAGAGAGCGAATAAAGACCAAACCCTCTCATCGGGGGATCCCTCATATCCCTTGTCTGAGATCCGTTGAACAGGTATATGGACCAAGAATGCAGTGGCTTCATGCGCCTTATTTGGACTTTATGGATAACTAGCTTTGACTGTCTCTCCACAGTTTACCTGCAAGGCAGCAGGTGTGTTCCTATCCCTTTACCTGACCGACATTGCCATGAACGAAATGGGTTTACGACTGGCGATTCTGCTGCCACTGAGCTATTCTGTGTGGCCGATGGGTGAGATGAAGTCTGAATTATGGGCATATTCAATATTCACAGACCACTGCCAATGTGTGTTACTCTTACTGTTACCAGAGAGTTAGGGGCATCTGTAATTGTTCATATTTATTGTGGTTCTTATTTGCCCTGGAGTTGATTGGTAGTATTTGCCCTAGAGTTGATTGGTAGTATTTGCCCTGGAGTTGATTGGTAGTATTCGCCCTGGAGTTGATTGGTGGTATTTGCCCTGGAGTTGATTGGTAGTATTTGCCCTGGAGTTGATTGGTAGTATTTGCCCTGGAGTTGATTGGTAGTATTTGCCCTGGAGTTGATTGGTAGTATTTGCACTGGAGTTGATTGGTAGTATTTGCCCTGGAATTGATTGGTAGTATTTGCCCTGGAATTGATTGGTAGTATTTGCCCTGGAATTGATTGGTAGTATTTGCCCTGGAGTTGATTGGTAGTATTTGCCCTGGAGTTGATTGGTAGTATTTGCCCTGGAGTTGATTGGTAGTATTTGCCCTGGAGTTGATTGGTAGTATTTGCCCTGGAGTTGATTGGTAGTATTTGCCCTGGAGTTGATTGGTAGTATTTGGCAAGGAGTTGATTGGTAGTATTTCCCCAGGAGTTGATTGGTAGTATTTGCCCAGGAGTTGATTGGTAATATTTGCCCTGGAGTTGTTTGGTAGTATTTGCCCTGGAATCGATTGGTAGTATTTGCCCTGGAATTGATTGGTAGTATTTGCCCTGGAGTTGATTGGTAGTATTTACCCTGGAATTGATTGGTAGTATTTGCCCTGGAATTGATTGGTAGTATTTGCCCTGGAGTTGATTGGTAGTATTTGCCCTGGAGTTGATTGGTAGTATTTGCCCTGGAATTGATTAGTAGTATTTGCCCTGGAATTAATTGGTAGTATTTACCCTGGAATTGATTGGTAGTATTTGCCCTGGAGTTGATTGGTAGTATTTGCCCTGGAGTTGATTGGTAGTATTTGCCCTGGAGTTGATTGGTAGTATTTGCCCTGGAGTTGATTGGTAGTATTTGCCCTGGAGTTGATTGGTAGTATTTGCCCTGGAGTTGATTGGAAGTATTTGCCCTGGAATTGATTGGTAGTATTTGCCCTGGAGTTGATTGGTAGTATTTGCCCTGGAATTGATTGGTAGTATTTGCCCTGGAATTGATTGGTAGTATTTGCCCTGGAGTTGATTGGTAGTATTCGCCCTGGAGTTGATTGGTAGTATTTGCCCTGGAGTTGATTGGTAGTATTCGCCCTGGAGTTGATTGGTAGTATTTGCCCTGGAGTTGATTGGTAGTATTTGCCCTGGAGTTGATTGGTAGTATTCGCCCTGGAGTTGATTGGTAGTATTTGCCCTGGAGTTGATTGGTAGTATTTGCCCTGGAGTTGATTGGTAGTATTCGCCCTGGAGTTGATTGGTAGTATTCGCCCTGGAGTTGATTGGTAGTATTTGCCCTGGAGTTGATTGGTAGTATTCGCCCTGGAGTTGATTGGTAGTATTCGCCAGTGCTGGACGCTGGTATCTGTCAGGAAGTCATTATCACCTTCTGGTTAACTTTCATCTTGCAAAGAGCACGCTGTTGTTCTACAGGAGTGATTCTTAATGGACTCATTGTAGTATCGGCCTTCATACCTTCTAGGAATCTTCACAGACACATTATGTAACCGTCAACACCACTCTAACTTTACATTCTTCATGATACGACAGCTGCATAAGTTTCAAACTGTGTATTACCGTCTTTCTCTAAAACAATATCGAATCAATGTCACTAAAACAATAATACTTGCACTGGGTCTCTGCAATCAACATCTTTCGCTCGAACTCTCAATTGACGTCGACATTCAACCGCTGCTTCATAAACGCTGTATATACATAAAAGTGGCTGCTAGATAGACTTCTGCCATTTGCCATCTTCAGTCCGACCTCGTACGCAGTCCCGACGTGAATGAGCTCTGAAGGACCTCTAGTCCATTCTTGACCTTTGCTCTGCTTACTTCCGGATAAAGCGTGGTTCACAATCCACTCAATCTTCACGTCTTGTCACTGAACTGTGCAAGACTCTAGGCTGCTTGTACTGAATAAAGCGTGGTTCACAATCCACTCAATCTTCACGTCTTGACACTGAACTGTGCAAGACTCTAGGCTGCTTGTACTGAATAAAGCGTGGTTCACAATCCACTCAATCTTCACGTCTTGCCACTGAACTGTGCAAGACTCTAGGCTGCTTGTACTGAATACAGCGTGGTTCACAATCCACTCAATCTTCACGTCTTGCCACTGAACTGTGCAAGACTCAAGGCTGCTTGTACTGAATACAGCGTGGTTCACAATCCACTCAATCTTCACGTCTTGCCACTGAACTGTGCCAGACTCTAGGCTGCTTGTACTGAATACAGCGTGGTTCACAATCCACTCAATCTTCACGTCTTGTCACTGAACTGTGCAAGATTCTAGTCTGCTTGTACTGAATACAGCGTGGTTCACAATCCACTCAATCTTCACGTCTTGTCACTGAACTGTGCAAGACTCTAGGCTGCTTGTACTGAATACAGCGTGGTTCACAATCCACTCAATCTTCACGTCTTGTCACTGAACTGTGCAAGACTCTAGGCTGCTTGTACTGAATACAGCCTGGTTCACAATCTACTCAATCTTCACGTCTTGTCACTGAACTGTGCAAGACTCTAGGCTGCTTGTACTGAATACCACTTGGACCTGACCTAGCTATATGGCAGACATTAGCTGTGCTACCGTCGGCATAGCTCATGTGTCATTGGAGCACGCAAGCCCCTCTACCACGACAAGGTGGAGACACGTCAGAGGGGCTCGTGGGTTCGATTCCGGGCTATGTCGTTTCTGTTCACGAGTGTAGTTTTCTCGGATACTCCTTTGTCTTGTCGTCGGAGCTACGGGGTTCGAGATTTGTGCAACGCTTTCGGAAAGAGACCGAGCCATGTGAGATAAAACTCGGTGCAGTGAATCGATCATCTTGTCTTGTAAACATCCCTTTTCTCACCCCCATACACCTGTTACACCTGTAAGGTGGGTAGTGTAAGATCTTCATATATTCTAGGTCCTAGCCTACAGACAGCCTGTTGCATCGCCTTTTCTTCCGAGATAATTTCACTCAAAAACAAATAATATTGCCTGCTGGCAATATAATAAGGTTGCGTTAACCACACATCTGTGGTGGCAGGAAACATTAACCTTGTGGGTTCTGGGGGTTGAACAAGGACTACTGTCCTGGTGTTCAATAGTACTAATCACTATGTTAACGCGGTTAATAATTGGTATTAGCACGATTATTTGTATCGACTTCGAATTGCTGTTGTCTAATTCTTTGATTCGTCTATTAGTAGCTAACCTGACATTATATATTAATAAGTATATATTGGAGACAATTTAAATATTTTAGGGAGCCGAGAACTGGGTTCTAGAAAATACTTGGGAAGTAAAGGCGGTTCTTTTGCCTTAATTCACCCCAAACAAACGTCACCAGCTATATTTAGTTTCACGAGCTATATTGAGCACTGACGGTGATCTCCTATGTTCGGATACAGTGCGTGTCAGTGCGTTTCAATTTCCCCCACAGTGTTTCTTTGGCTTTGGCAACCGTTTCTGTGTGAGTGTGTGCGTGTATGTGTGCGTGTGTTGTGTGTGAGTGTGCGTGTGTGTGTGTACGTGTGAGTGTGTGTTGTGTGAGTGTGTGTGTGTATATGTGTGTGTGTATGTGTGTGTCATTATCATGAGTTTCCTGGAACTGGCAGCAGCAGCTGTCCACGACAAGCAGAGCAGCGTTGCTTTTCTGCAGCAGCATGGCATCTTACATTCTGCTAGACGCTGTTCTCATAATCATGTCATGGTGCTATCTCTTACTGAGCGTCAGGACAGATGGAGATGCCGACATTCACCATGTCGGCAGGACATGCCGCTGAGACGAAGGCACATGGCTGCAAGGCTCGCGTCTCCCGTACAGACATATCATTCTTTTCGTATACTGCTGGTCTCAAGAGTTGACAAGCATTTAATTTTGCCGGTTACAGTTGGGGATGTCGCCGAGAGCAACTGTTGACTGGAGTAATTACCCACGAGAGGTTTGTGCCAATAAACTGTTAGTCAATCCGGTAGTAATCGTAGGACCAATTACCAATGTTGACATAGATGAGAGCCTATTTACAAGGAACGATTAGTAGTATGACTCTTCGCTGGCTGTTGAACGAGGGGATGGAGCACGTATGGGAATGTCCTAAGTACAGTGATGTCGGTTCTTAACGCAACTCAACTCAACTTACAAGGTGCAAACATCATGTGGGACGAGTGTTTCCACAACAGTGGGTATATGGTGGCATCTGTCGTGAACATTGCACACGGATAAAATTGCGCACCGAGCTACGGCGCAACACAGGGAACCCCTGGATGTGACGTCATACCCTTGGATTCCGTTTCAATCAATCAATCATGTGCCATGCCGGAAAGTGTGGGTGGTCATGACTCGCCATTTCACTCGATCACCAGAGTCGTGGATCTACTCAGTGTTCCTGTCTTGATCATGCCATGTGGCCAAGCCATCTAGGTATTTTCTTCTCGGTCTTCCTCTTGGTCTGTTCCCTTCGATCTTGCCAGTTTTCACCAAGTTCTCCAATACATTTCTTCTCATAACATGTCCAAAAAATTTGACTATCTACGTCTAATTTCTCTAATCAATTTACGATTTTAATTTGTCTCCTGTAGTACTTAGTCATTGGTTTTTCTGTCTGCGCATGGTATTCTTTGCATTTTCCTCAGAAACCACATTTCTGCAGCCATCAGATGTTTTTCAGCTTGACTGCTCATTGTCCAAGTTTCACATCCATACAAAAGAAAAGGCTCTATGTATCCCCTCAACATTCTTTTTCTCGTTTCAATTGACATCTTTTTATTTGTCAGCATGTTTTCCATCTTGCTAAAGGCTACTTTCGCCATTGCGATTCTTGTTCTAATCTCTTCAAGGCATCTCCCATCAGATGATATGACTGTTCCGAGATAATTGTACCGATTCACTTATTGAAGAATATTCCCATTTACTTGAATATTACATTGTGGTATTTCTGTGTCTTTTTAAAATTTAATTCTAACCCCAGATGTTCACTGTGTGCTGCAACCGCATCTAGTAATTGTTGCAGATCCTGCTCATTGTCTGCAATCAATACTGTACCATCTGCATATCTGATGTTATTGACGTTTCGTCCTCCAATGCTGATTCCATTTATATCTTCTACATTTCTGAAAATATTTTCACTGTGTAGGGAAAAAAGATCTGGAGACATTACACATCCCTGCCTAACACCTCTCTTAATAGGCTGATATTGTCCCCTTCCATTATCAATCCTTATGGCAGCTTGTTGTTTCCAATATATGTTTTTTTTTTATAAGTCTAATGTCTTTGTGTAGTCAATAAAGCAAAGATGTATATCCGTGTTTACTTCTACAACACGTTCGATAACTGATCGAAGCATATATACAGCATTTACTGTACCCTTTCCTTCTACAAACCCGCATTGTTCTTCCCCTATTCCAGGTTGTATTTTCTTCCTCACTCTTTGCATGATAATTCGTAGCAAAATCTTTGTGATGTGACTCATTATACTAATTGTTCTATATTGATCACATTCCAAGGCTCCTGATTTCTATGGGATTGCTATAAATACAGAATTACATAATTCAGTTTTCTTATATCCGGTATCATATACTGTGTTCAGCAGTCTTGTGACTTGATTTATTCCATATTCTTCTAAAGCTTTAATCATTTCTGTTGTGATGTTATCTGCACCGTGGGCCTTGCCAGCTTTCATATGTTTAAGAACATTTCGAACCTCCATCTTGAAAATTGGCGGTCCGTTTGTTTGAGGTGAATGAAGGCAAAATTACCGTAAAAGCAGCCGGTGCGGCACCGAGCACATCACCCACTGAATGTCGACTGATCTCTAGAAATATGGATTTAGCACCAAATGCCCAATGCGGTGTAGGCGTGTAAGAGGAACGTTTCTAAAGCTGTACTGTCCTTCTGAATAGATGCGTATGATGGACAATGAGCAATGACATGATGGGCAGACTGGACCCATTGAGATGTGGTATTTGAGAAAGCTGTTGATGGTGTCGCCTGCTAATCTGCTATAATTTGGTGCAATCGCACAATTAAGTCTCAACAAAATATGAAAACTACAGCATGAAGATCAACGCGAACATGACAGACAATGAAAAACGCAGACAAGACAGATAATGACAATCAACGTGAACAAGAAAGACAATTAAAATAAACTCTAACAAGATAGACAATGAATATCAACACTAACAAGAATTCGGAAACTTACTAATAACAGAATACCTTCATCAACAGCCTGTCTGAAAACAAAAGATGGAACAATCATAATAGAGAAAGATCAGATTTTAGAAACATGGTCATGGTACGTGAAAGAACTCTTTGATGATGTGAAGAACAGTTGGATATTTCTTATAACATGGACAGATCACCAATATTGAAGATGGAAGTTCAGAATGCTCTCAATCATATGAAAACTAGCAAAACCCTGGGTCCAGACAACATCACAACAGAAATGATTAATGCCCTAGAAGAGTATGGTATATACCACGTTACTATACTGCTAAATAATGTTTATGGTACTGATGATATTCCCATTGGCTTATATAAATCAGTTTATTGCAATTCAGGAGCCTTGGAATGTGATCATCATCGAACAAACAGCATAATGAGTCACATCACAAAGATTTTACTAAGGATCATCATGTACAGTGTTAGGATACAAATAAAACTAGACATAGATGAAGAACAGCGTAGGTTTGTAGAAGGTTCTAATGTACAACAAATGCTGTGTATTTGCTGAGAACAATAATAAAGCGTTCAAGAAAAGTCGATATAAGACCTTCATCTTTGCTACATTGATTACATGAAAACTTTTGATAGAGTATGACAAACTGACATGATCAAAATGCTGGCAGACCTCCAATTGGATGGAAAAGATCTTAGAGTTGTAAAGAACTTCTACAGAAAGCAAGCAGCTGCTATAACAATTGAAAATGAAGTCAGTGCTTGCTTGCTTGTGTTCGCTGGCTGTGATCTCCAGCGTGAAGTCCTGTATGTCGGATGAAGACATCCTGTTTTCCAACATCAGTGTGATGTCATACAGGACCTGAGGTTTGCGTGAGTATCGTTGTCCCATGTCTGACTTATTGGTGTGCAGACTGATGGTTTCTCGCCGTGCAGGCAGACACTCTCCGACTTCGGAGGAATGAAGTCAGTAAATTCCAGCCTATCAGGAGAGGTGTGCCACAAGGAGATCTCCAGATCTTGTCTCCCTTTATAGTGAAAATATCATGAGAAAGTTAGAGGAAATGAACGGAGTTGCATTCAGAGGACACAACATCAATAATATAAGATATGCGGGCGATACAGTATTGAGTCCTGACAACGAGCAAGATCTATAAAATGTAGTGGATGCGGTTATTATACACAGTGAGAACACTAGGTGTGGAACTGAATTGTAAGAAAACAGAGATCATGGTCGTCTCCAAGAAGAAACAAACAACACACTGTAACATCCAAGTGAATATAAATATTCTTAAACATGTGAATCGGTATGGATGTTCGTCCATCAAGAATGATGATGACCATTCATTTCATCCAAGTTTGTCCATCAAGAATGATGATGACCATTCATGTCATCCAAGTTTGTCCATCAAGAATGATGATGACCATTCATGTCATCCAAGTTTGTCCATCAGGAATGTTGAAGACAATAGGATGAAGAATGGCTTGGGCGATGAATTTGTTTATAGTGAGGAATAGCTGCGCAACTTCATCGGCCTCACTCTCATTTATCTGATTCCAGTGGCAAGAAATGTCAGGAAGACTGGAGACGAACACAGGTACAGTAGACCAGTTGCCGACCAAGGCTAAGGACCTAATTTCCTTGCCATGACATGTAATCTATAGGTTGCAGTTTCTCGCACTAGGATAAAGCTTGTAACCTCACAGTTGCGCTCTGCGTCCGAACCAGTGGCGTCACATGCATGTGAATTGTAGTCCTGTAGAAAATCACTAACGGCGATGGTTCTCACTGTTCAAGAGATAAGGGAAGATATGTGATATCACTGCATACCATTGCCCAAGAGATCAGGAGAGATGTGTGATATCATTAAATACCAATGCTCAAATGATCTGGGGAAATGTGTGATATCACTGCATACCACTAACTAGCTTGGGCGATGAATTTGTTTATAGTGAGGAAGAGCTGCGCAACTTCATAAGCCTCACTCTCTCGCCTGCATTTATCTGATTCCAGTGGCAAGAAATGTCAGGAAGACTGGAGACGAACACAGGTACAGTAGACCAGTTGCCGACCAAGGCTAAGGACCTAATTTCCTTGCCATGACATGTAATCTATAGGTTGCAGTTTCTCGCACTAGGATAAAGCTTGTATCCTCACAGTTGCGCTCTGCGTCCGAACCAGTGGCGTCACATGCATGTGAATTGTAGTCCTGTAGAAAATCACTAACGGCGATGGTTCTCACTGTTCAAGAGATAAGGGAAGATATGTGATATCACTGCATACCATTGCCCAAGAGATCAGGAGAGATGTGTGATATCATTAAATACCAATGCTCAAATGATCTGGGGAAATGTGTGATATCACTGCATACCACTAACTAGCTTGGGCGATGAATTTGTTTATAGTGATGAAGAGCTGCGCAACTTCATAGGCCTCACTCTCTCGCCTGCATTTATCTGATTCCAGTGGCAAGAAATGTCAGGAAGACTGGAGACGAACACAGGTACAGTAGACCAGTTGCCGACCAAGGCTAAGGACCTAATTTCCTTGCCATGACATGTAATCTATAGGTTGCAGTTTCTCTCACTAGGATAAAGCTTGTAACCTCACAGTTGCGCTCTGCGTCCGAACCAGTGGCGTCACATGCATGTGAATTGTAGTCCTGTAGAAAATCACTAACGGCGATGGTTCTCACTGTTCAAGAGATAAGGGAAGATATGTGATATCACTGCATACCATTGCCCAAGAGATCAGGAGAGATGTGTGATATCATTAAATACCAATGCTCAAATGATCTGGGGAAATGTGTGATATCACTGCATACCACTAACTAGCTTGGGCGATGAATTTGTTTATAGTGAGGAAGAGCTGCGCAACTTCATAGGCCTCACTCTCTCGCCTGCATTTATCTGATTCCAGTGGCAAGAAATGTCAGGAAGACTGGAGACAAACACAGGTACAGTAGACCAGTTGCCGACCAAGGCTAAGGACCTAATTTCCTTGCCATGACATGTAATCTATAGGTTGCAGTTTCTCGCACTAGGATAAAGCTTGTAACCTCACAGTTGTGCTCTGCGTCCGAACCAGTGGCGTCACATGCATGTGAATTGTAGTCCTGTAGAAAATCACTAACGGCGATAGTTCTCACTGTTCAAGAGATAAGGGAAGATATGTGATATCACTGCATACCATTGCCCAAGAGATCAGGAGAGATGTGTGATATCATTAAATACCAATGCTCAAATGATCTGGGGAAATGTGTGATATCACTGCATACCACTAACTAGCTTGGGCGATGAATTTGTTTATAGTGAGGAAGAGCTGCGCAACTTCATAGGCCTCACTCTCTCGCCTGCATTTATCTGATTCCAGTGGCAAGAAATGTCAGGAAGTCTGGAGACGAACACAGGTACAGTAGACCAGTTGCCGACCAAGGCTAAGGACCTAATTTCCTTGCCATGACATGTAATCTATAGGTTGCAGTTTCTCGCACTAGGATAAAGATTGTATCCTCACAGTTGCGCTCTGCGTCCGAACCAGTGGCGTCACATGCATGTGAATTATAGTCCTGTAGAAAATCACTAAAGAGGATTTTGATGCCTTTGAACTTAAATGTCATAGAAAACTTGTTAAAATAGCATGGATCAAGACAATGCAAAATATTGACATTCTAAAATATCCGAACACCAAAGAAAACTGTCTCGTGGACAGTATCGTGTCTCGGAAATTGGAAGACTGTTCATATTCAAAAGCATTTTGGTTCTGAGGGAACAGGCTGAAAATCGTGGTTGATGTAAGAAGAGTCAAGGGTGGACCAACGCGAAAGTTGGCGCAGGGTAACGGAGGCAGTCTTGGCATGGGCAAGCACGAGCTGGAGGTATTTAGGAACGGTCGAGTGTAGTTTTCTTTGTTTTGTGCAGACGGGCTGTGATGAGTGGCATTCTGTGAGGCACCTTAAACGTAATGATGATTATGATGATGATAATTATGATAACGATGATTATGAATATGTTCATGATGATGATTATACCTATGATGATGATAATGATAAGTATGATGATGATGATTATGAATATGTTGATGATGATGATAGCCATGATGATGGTTATGATGAGGATAACTGATGATGATGAAGATGATTATGATGATGATGAATACTATGGTGATGACGATGACCATTATGATGATGATGAATGATGATGATGATGATGATGATGGTGGTGGTGGTGGTGGTGGTGGTGGTGGTGGTGGTGGTGGTGATGATGATGATGATGATGATGATGATGATGATGATGATGATGATGATGATGAGGATGAGGATGAGGATGAGGATGATGATTATGATGATGAATATTATAATTACGAATTACGATGATGATGAATACTATGGGGATGACGATGATGATGAAGATGAATATGATGATGATGTTGATGACCAACAGAGCATGTTAAGTAGTTCAATTAGCTTCATGTAGGGAAAATACAATGTGATATAAGAGTAGATGGGCATAGTCTTAAACAAGTGAATCGATACTGTTATCTCGGCACAGTCATAACATCTGATGGGAGATGCCTTAAAGAGATTAGAACAAGAATTGCCATTTCGAAGGTAGCCTTTTGCAAAATGAAAAACATACTGACCAATAAAAAGATATCAATTGAATCGAGAAAAAGAGTGTTGAGGTGCTACATAGAACCTATACTTTTGTATGGCTGTGAAGCGTGGACAATAAGCAGTCATGCTGAAAAACAGCTGATGGCTGTGGAAATGTGGTTTCTGAGGAAAATGCAAAGAATACCATGGACAGACAGAAAAACCAATGAACAAGTCCTTCGAGAAACAAATGAAGATCGTAAACTGATTAGAGACATTAGACGTAGACAGTCAAAAATTTTTGGACATGTTATGAGAAGAAATGGATTGGAGAACTTGGTGACAACTGGCAAGATCGAAGGGAAGAGACCAAGGGGGAGACCGAGAAGTAAATACCTGGATGGCTTGGCCACATGGCATGGTCGAGACATTGACACGGAGCTGTTCCACGACTCTGGTGATCAAGTGAGATGGCAGAACATGACAGCCCACGCTTACCGGCATGACACATAATGGATGGATGGCGGGAAAATACTGTGCAGGACGGACAAAGAGGACTCGTAAATATATTTGGGGAGGACGTAACCAGCTGGAGGACAAACATTCATATCCTTGTCTTGGTTCCTGTTGCCAGGGCAGTGTGTCACACCTAGTTAGTGTGTCCGACCAGGCACGCGTGTGTGCGCGGTTCGCTTCCTCTAGTCGGATGGGAGTCTCCATGGTGAAGCTGTTGCGCCACCTATTCCGCGCTCGGAAGTTTGTGGGTTCGATATTTTGCTCTACATCGTTCGATTCACGAGTGCAGTTCTCTTAGAGTCTTCTGGGGGTCGACGCTGGGACTACAGAGTTGGTGCTCTGTGCGACGTTTTTGGACACATCGCCTTGCGGAAAGAGATCGGGATATGAGAGATAAAACCCTACGCAATACAGTAGATCCTATTTGCCTTAACAAGGTATTTAAACCCTCTAGACAGATTCCATCCAAGGCAACGACTGGATCTCCCAGTTGGTAGGTTCATTGTTCTTAAATTTGTTGCCAGAGCAGAGTCCTCGCAGCCTATTTTTGCACATTTGGAACTGTTAACTTGTACAATTTGCAAATGGGATCTCCAGTTTCTGGCTTCTAGCCGAGAAGGCTAGCGTTCTGATCTCACTGTTCAAGAGATAAGGGAAGATATGTGATATCATTGCATACCATTGACCAAGAGATCAGGAGAGATGTGTGATATCATTAAATACCAATGCTCAATGATCTGGGGAAATGTGTGATATCACTGCATACCATTGCCCAAGAGATCAGGAGAGATGTGTGATATCATTAAATACCAATGCTCAAATGATCAGGGGAAATGTGTGATATCATTACATACCACTGTCCAAGAGATCAGGGGAGATGTGAGATATCAGTACCTACCCCTGCCCAAGAGATCGGGGGAGATGTGTGATATCATTACATACCACTGCCCAAGAGATCAGGGGAGATGTGAGATATCAGTACCTACCCCTGCCCAAGAGATCGGGGGAGATGTGTGATATCATTACATACCACTGTCCAAGAGATCAGGGTAGATGTGTGATATCATTACATACCACTGTCCAAGAGATCAGGGGAGATGTGAGATATCAGTACCTACCCCTGCCCAAGAGATCGGGGGAGATGTGTGATATCATTACATACCACTGTCCAAGAGATCAGGGGAGATGTGTGATATCATTACATACCACTGTCCAAGAGATCAGGGGAGATGTGAGATATCAGTACCTACCCCTGCCCAAGAGATCGGGGGAGATGTGTGATATCATTACATACCACTGCCCGAGAGATCAGGTGAGATGTGTAATATCATAACATACCACTAGTTCTTGGAACATTTCCCAGTCCAATGCAGGTATCGAACCGGATACCTTAAGAGCCACAGGCGAACATCGCCTCAAACACGGTTCCCCCAAGGCTAATATAAGTATCATAAGCTTGTGAAAATTATTAGATGAGAAAGGGAGAGGGTTGGAGTGCCATGGTAACCAACGTCTGCTGCAGTCAGGTAGTCAAACGAGGATACTTTATGCTGAGTTTAGTTTTCAGGATAACAGAAACGTATTGAACCAATCCTAATGTATGGAGGCAAATCACGGATAATTAGCAGACACGTGAGGAATATTCTTCTTCTGCTGCGTTCGTCCAGAGTTTTTTTTTTTCGGACGTGATTGCGTTGTGCCTGTTTACAGCAGAGCTGCGTTCTTGCGCTGTTAGGCCGACACATCCGACTTCTGCAGGCATTTGTTGACCGGGTTAACCTTCCCGGGGTCGTGAGGAATTATTTGAAAGTTTCGGAATGGAGTTTTTATTGAAGAAGAATAACAGCATGGCGGACGGATAGAATTAGCAATGGAGATATTTTGAATGAATTTAACTCACAAAGAGAACTGATTATTTGCATCAGAAGAAGATAGTCCACATTCTTTGGGCATTTCATGAGATGAGGAAAACTGGAGAAAGTCGCCACAGAGGGGAGGTTAAATGGATTGGGATTGAGCAACATCGGTCTTAGAAATTATTGGCACACAAGAGATATAAGGCTGTGGATAGGCATGATCACCAACGCCACGGATTATTGTCAGAATCTCGAATGTCTCCAACCGAGATGCAGGAACATCGTTACGCCCGCCAGGCGAATAGTTCCCAACCGGGATGCAGTAACATCGTTACGCCCGCCAGGCGAGTATTAGTTACCTGCCCGCAGGTTGCTGGCTGACGCGATAGCCAGCGGTCAGGCAAGGACAAAGCAAGACGCACGCAGTCCTCGTGCGTCCAGCCACAGAGGGCAAGCGCTTTGCGAGAAACAGACAGACAGCTTGGGTACTCGGACCAGACAGGACGTGTGGGTAGAGAAAGGCTTTGTGTAGTTCTGTGCCCGAAAGTCGAGTGCTTGTACGTCTTGTGAGATAGACTGTAAAGCTGTGGGTTGTCTGTAAGTGTATTGATGTATTGTATATGTATTGTAATGATCATCACATGCCAAACTAGATCGTATTGCATGTGACTTGTAAATAAATCCATTGAACTTCGTTGTGTCTCAAGTCCAATCATGTTGTACTTGTACTTGTCTCACATGTGTTAGGTATAACGAGCCAGGTTTAAGACCCTGACAATTATAATAATAAGAAAAGTTTAAATTTCAGGAAAACAGTAATGCATACTTAATCAATAATAGTAATCTTAGATGATTACTCAGACAAACAGAAGTGTAGAATGTTAGATCAACTATAAGACGACATCATTGTTGCTGCAAACATTTAGTTGGATGCTCCGTGGGGAGACACGCCCATGTCTGGCTGCTTCTGTCGGCACGAAGCTGGCCGCGGCAGGATCAACAACACAAATCTTCCTTGTGGCGGATTAGCGTCCTGGAGAATAACCGTAGAGAACAGGATAGACAACCCAAGTTGGCATTAGTGAACCGGGGACAGTTGATACTGGCCTGAATTTTTCATGCACAACACGACAACCTCATGTCGTCAGAATGACATTTGCAAATGCGCCATTTTATTTATGCTTCCAAACAAGCTATCACGAGACAGCTTATGTTGTCCAATTTTTATTTGCTTTCTCAAAAGAATATGTTTCTCGTTGACGAACATATTAGGACATTTATAACAGAACGTTCTAATTTAAAATTCTAAATAATGCGCGTGTTAATTCCGTGATTTCAAGTGAGTTGACCTGGGCGTGGAGATTCTTTGTCCCCTCACTCCCCCCCCCCCTTTCCCCTCCCCCCTTCCCGCCCTCCCTTTCCTATAAAGTTGGTTCCTGTAGGACATGAATGCGGTCAAGTGACAAGATCTGTACCGACATCTAAAAGATATCCTACCAAGGCAGACACAAGGATCACACATCTATGATGTTCATATATACCAGACTCTTATAGTGAAGGCAAACACTAACAAGTGCACCTGCACTGCACACATCCTACACAATAATGTTCGGTTAGTTAGTTAGTCGAGCTTCCCTCCCTGGCGAAGAGGTAAACGACTTTCTCCGTAATCCCGTTTATCCACGTGCGGAACACAGCTTTTTTAAGGTCAAGTATGGTGATGCATGCCTGTCAGTCCAGTGTATGAGTGGATTAGGAAGTTTCAAAACGGCGTGACTTCTGTGACAGACTTCACGACCGGGTCAGGCACACCGAGTGTTGGCCCCAGAGTTGATTTTTCTACAGGAATGCAAGCACATTATCAGCGCTGGGGGACTTGCATTGAACGCAGTGGTGACTACATCGAAGAAAATCAAACATTTGTTCGTTACTTTTTTTTCCAGAATATATTAACCCAGAACAATTAAGGTTTTAATTGTAATCACCCTCGTACAACAGACTACAATTGTGTGGAGTACAGAGACTGAACAACACTCGTAAAATAAAACTCTAAAATCGTCTATGTGCAATAATCTTCTGTAGGTGTATAACCAAATACTACGGGTCTCGTCAGGCTGTCAAAACCAGGATGTGTGTATTCACATAACCCGTTAGCACCATCATTCTCTCAAGATATATATTTTTATGCGCTGACCAACTGTAACCCATAACAGGCAGCTTCTTCCTGGAGTGAATGCAATGACATTCAGGGAATAATAATACAGTTCAGGACTGTCCAGTGGTAATATCAGAAAATGACAGCGAATATCATATTTTTGAGGATTTCTCATTGCAGCAAACTCTTTCTTCGTGATTATATTTGTCAAGAAAATGTGGAGAAATCTAAAACAAAATGTAACGAGTGGCTATTTTCCACTCTTCTTAACGTGTGGTTTTCTTTAAACAGAGGTTCTTAAATTAGGAGTGTCTTTAAAGGAGGTTACCTTTAAGTAGAAGTTTCTTCTTCTTATCCTTCGTTATCGTTCGTCCGATTATTTTTGTTTTTATTTTGGACGTAATTGCATTGTGTCAGTTTACAACAGAGCTGCGATATTTGCACCTTTCGGCCGGCACATCCGACTTCTGCGGGCGTGTGTTGACCGAGTTAGCCTTCCCGGAGCAGTTTCTTCAAGTAGAGGTATCTTAAAGTAGAGGTTTATTCTTATTATCCTTCTTCATCGTTCGTCCTTTTTTTTTAAAGGTAATTGCGATATGTCAGTTTACAGCAGAACTGCGATACTTGCACTTTTCGGCCCTCAGATCCAACTTCTACGGGTGTGTGTTGACCGGGTTAACCTTCCCGAAGACGTTTCATAAAGTAGAGTTTTCTTAAGATACAGGTTTCTTAAAGTAGAGGTTTCTTAAAGTAGAGGTATTTTAAAGTAGAAATTTCTTAAGTAGATGTTTCATAAAGCAGTTTCTTAAAGTAGAGGCTTCTTAAATAGTTGATGTTTGAATTAGGGTTTTCTTTAACTACGAGTTTCTTGATGTATAGATTCCTTAGTGTAGAGGTTTCTTAATGTAGGGTATTGTAGGGTAAGTATTGTTTTCTTAACTGACGGACTTCTTAAAATTAGAATTTCTGAAAGTACGGATTTTTTAAATGTACGGATTTCTTGAAGTACAAATTTCTTAAAATACGGATTTCTTAAAGTAAAAATTTCTTAAAGTAAAAATTTCTTAACGTACGCATTTCTTCAAGTACGGATTTCTTAAAGTACAGCTTTCATTAAAAAGGTTTTCATGACCCATGGACCGCTTCTTCTTTAAAGATGGGGGATGTCACATGATGGACCAACATGATTTAACCATTATGAGAATAAAGGCGATCTGAATTAGCGGATGTTCGAGGCCTAAGGTTGTTTCAACAAATCCAGAAAATGTAACTGCACGTGTTTACATCTGATCGACAGATTGGGAACATTCGGTGGTGAGTGAGACAAATCCCTGCATCGCTTTGACAGTTTGTCAACATTTGAATACAGATGGAACCCGTGGGATCATGTTGGCAATCGGATGTCGCCCATCACATGTCGGGCAAAATTAACAGTTGCAGATGTGTAGGGGAAGTGAATGAGCTGAATCATACATCGCTTTGACAGATTATAAACAAGTCGGATTGGAAGCGGAAGTACTCAGCTCGGAAGAAAACAATCCGTCTGTCAATTCATGGTTTCCGGACGTAAAGAAGATTGGCAGCTTGTTGGGGAAAACTGTTGTTGGGATCATACAGTAACTCGTTAGTTTGTTGGGGGAGTCAAAACAACTGATGACAACTTTGACATTGATGGAGCCAGGGAAAATCGATTCTTGACAATGGATGATATGCCCAAATAACACCTGTGTGGACCGGAAGAATACTGTCACGTGACCAATTTTAGGTTTTGCCAAAAACCAGGATTGGAGAGGACAGTTGAACTCAAACCTTGGATTTTAGCAGACGTGCTTCGGCACTGTGGTTCTGATGGGAAAATGTCTACCGTGTGCGAATTGAGTTAATTTAATTTCACATGTGCCTGTCATGGCAAGAGTGGATGTAATTTGATCTAGCTGCAGTGTTGCCTAAGGTTTCCTCTGGTTGGAATGAAGAACACGGAACCCAGGAAAAATCCGATCCCGGATAAAGTTTGGCGCAGGAAGATTGGCCAGCAACTTTACAACAGAGCTTATGCTAGAGGAAGATGATCAACATTGCTCAGTGGAGCTGAATGGTATATGTATCCTACAGGATAAATACCGAATGAGTTTAGGTCATACCAGTTTTAACACACCAGTAGTGATGGATATTCAGTTCACTTATGACTAGAACAAAAATAAAGGACTCTATTGGAGTATAGACAATAACTGTTTAATAGTGAGAACTAGTGAACATTTATCAAGAGACAAAAAGTCTTGTTCATAGGACAGTGTTCCATGTTTGTTTTCACCGCGCCGGAATTATGAAGCCGGAGTTTCTATAAACTATTAGGAACAGTTGCGTTAGGAACAATAATAGTTTTTTCCACGGATTATATATTTACATGGGATTCAGATCTCATGGTCATCAAAGTTCCTGGAAGAGGACATGTCTGGAGAGAAGGATACGACTGCGGTGAGGTCTAGTGTACTGACTCGTGTGATGTCGTGTAATCCTTGCCATGATGCGTACACTATGATCCTGAACTTTCAGTGCTGACACATACAGTTATGTTATAATACACGACACACATTTTCTTCGCACACACGTCTCATATACGTCACACTTTTCTTTTAATAAATTAATCTTTATTAATTTTTAGAAGCAAGAGTTGTTGAGTATGTTGCGTTGGGGAAGTATGAGAGGGGGCATAGTACGACAGTGAGAGAGTGATAGGAAGGTGTCCACGGGCTGATGGAGTGTGTTGGACGGAAGCTGGTGGATTCTCCAGGATATTGATAGAAAAAAAATATTATAATGTGGGTGTTGACTCTCTTCACTCCAGGGACGACACTTTAAAGGAGGACACGACAGGGGATTCTTCACACTGATGAATGAAATTGTCTGTACAATGACGGCTGAGAAGATATGGCTTTAGAGAAGCTTATTGAGGTAATCACCATACTTTCGTCTGTTATAAAGATGTGCACTTGAACAACATTACCAATACACTGTCATCCACATATAAACATATAGCATATATATCAATATGCAAGATTGGCAGTCCTGATCTACTGAAGAAATTTATGGACAAATAGCAAGTACGCGAGAAGTTATATAAAGGCTGTGGCGATGTTATTTTATATAAGAATGATGACAACACCATGTATGGGTAGACAGAGTAATGAAGACACACTGAAAGAAGTTAGCTCACAAAGAAAAATGGTTACTCGCATTAGAAGACGTTACCCTACCTTCTTTGGGCATGGTATGAGAAAGTTAAAGTTGAAGTATATCGTCACAACGGAAAATGTGGAGGAGAGGCTAGAGCAGAACAAGAGAGAAGATACTTCAAAGATTGATACCATGGTATGGAGGAACATCAGTACTAGATATGATTAGCAGTACACGAGACAGAAGTTTGTGGACGGGCAGAATCACCAACGCCACACAGCACAAACTATCAAATGATGGTATAAAACTACACAATAAAGACAAAATACAACAATGTTAGAATATTAATCTTTCATATAGTCACACAAAGATATCAATTAAAAACAATTTCGCAACCACTAATGAAGACTGTCGACACTTTTGAACTTAAATGTTAACTACAATCCTTTTTACATTTAAGAGACAAGAGACTCTAACTGCATTGCACCGGGTAATGGCTCGGTTTCAGTCCGCAGGCGCCGAACAGCGCCGAACAAAGCACGAACTCCGTAGGTCCAGCGACGACTCCCAGGAGTCTGTCAGAAAACTACACTCGTGAACTTAACAATGAGGCCCGGAATCGGACCCACAACCTTCGGAGCGCAAAGCAGACGATGTATCCGCTTCGCCACAGAGATCCGATAAAAAATAAATACAGACAATGTTTGAATCTAGTGGTTTATTATGATGAAAACTACTGAGATTCTACCAGATCTGAATAAGCAAGAAAACAGATTGATAAACAACATCAAGCCTCGGACTTTAGTAACAAAGCCAGTTGTTGTAAAGCTTACAGCCTACTGTTGTGAGATTCATTCTTCAGCACAAGAGATAACAGGTTGTGGACAAACATGATCACCAACGCCACACGTCATGGACAATACGAAGACGAACGGCCGTACAAGACAGTTAATTTAATGTTGAATGCAAACGCCGCATATAGATTAACTAGGCAGCACAGGCCGGTCTCTCTGGCTGTGGGGTTACAACACTTTCTCTCTGTAATCCCGTTTATCACGCAGAGTCTCGCAGCGGAGCGAGAACTTAGGTGGTTCGACCCCCGCTCGTGACTTGCGGATACTGAGCCGGCCGCTCAGAAAGCAATGGCAAACTACTGAGCGTAATCTTGCCAAGAGATCAACAGACAGCTGAAAGATGCTGCTGTTGACAGCTAAGTCCTGTAAAAGGATACGCAAAACATTTTAGGCAGCACAGACACCAAGACGTGTGTGAAATGGAGGTGCTAGGGATGGAGGGCTTTAAAGACACCAGGGTAGACCCCCCCCCCCCCCCCTGTTTTTCCCCCTCCACTCAGGAATTATTTAAAATATTGTTCTCGTGAAAATAATACCGGATCACAAACATGAATCCACGACATTCGGAGAGCGGATAGGCGTGTACAATACATAATTACCGAGAACCCCAGACGTATGCAATATGTTTTTTGTTTCGCGTATCCTTTACAGGACATTGCAGTCAACAGTAGCATGTTTCAGCCGCTGATGATGTCTTGGCTAGTTTTACGTTCAGAAGTTTGCCATTGCTTTCTGAATGACCGGCTCACAAACCCCCGTAAGTAACCAAACCCGAATCTCGAACAGTTGTGTTTCGTACGAGAGTATACGGGATTACGAACAACGTCCTTATCCACTTCGCCAAGGAGAACGGTTATGCAATACGTACATAACACGTCAATTAAGGCCCCCTTTTTCACGCGATTAGGCAGATTGGGTACATGATGCTAGCAGGTTACCAACTAACAGTATACCACAACAAGTAATGATCTACAGATCAGATGGAACTAGAGGAAGTGGCCGACCACTTAAACGAAGGACGGAGGGAATAGCAGAGTCAAAGCAAATATACATAAATATATACATTACTTAGCTGTTGTGAAACGCTGCCTCGTTATAGTTTCAACGTGTTTGTTCAACGCCACTTGCATGTCGTTGGATGATGCACTGGCATTGAATGCTAACCAGAACATGGTACCGGGGGCGGGAGGTGGAAAAGTGATCAACCACGTAAATCAACAGGTGTTAACTAGTTAGCTGCATATTCTTTACACGACGTCGCAGTCAACCCCAGTATTTTTATGGCGTTTGTGATCTCTTGGCAAGTTTACGTTCAGTAGTTTGTAATTGCTTTCTGGACGAACGGCACCCGTACCATTTCGTAAAACACCAACGCAAGACGGTCTGGTCTGCTGCCAAATCACCCCCAACACCCCACACATGACCGTGGTAAAATGACGGGGCAGGGGAGATCGGCCAACTCGAGAGGTGAGGCAACAGCGATACACGTGAAATAAATGTATAAAAACGTAGTTACAGTCGAGCAGTTTGAACAATGAAAAGCAATGAGGAACGATTTAGACCATATTAAATGTTGACAGCTTTAACGGAGGATGAGTGTGACTGAAATGTGAATGGCTGAAACAACATGGAACAATAAAGAATTATAACAGATGAAGTTAGGGGAAGCTGGAAAGAAGGGGGAGGGGGGGTATGGAACTTGGGACTTGGGAAAAAATAGTCTAATACAAGGCTAAAACATCTGTAATGTTCAAACACAACGGACCAAGTCTCTAGAAAATGCAGGCACATCTGTAATGTTCACACACAAAAGACCAAGATTTTAGAGAATGCAGACACATCTGTAATGTTCACACACAACGCTGACTTCTGAGGATGGGGACGGAGCGCTTATGGGAATGCCCCGAATGCTGTGATGTAGGTTCCTAAATCAATCAATCAATCAATCAATCACAACGGACCAAGTCTCTAGAGAATGTTGACACATATGTAATGTACACACACAACAGTCCAAGTTTCCAGAGAATGCAGACACATCTGTAAATGTGAACACACAATAGTGCATGTGTCTCTAGAGAATGTAAACACATCTGTAATGTACACACACAATAGTCCAAGTGTCTAGAGAACACACAGACGAACACAGTGGTTCTCAACCGGTGGGGAATCCCCCCAGCCCCAGTGGTGCATTTTAGGGTTTTCGGGGAGGGGGGATATCAAGACTGTGTTAATACAGAACCGATTACTTGATATTGCTTTTCCCTCCATAATTTACACAAGTAGACCTGCAAATCATGTTTTATATAGACGTCTAGACTTATTCTAGTATGTTTTATTAAAGTTAGCTTCCATTTTTACGTATACTGTGGTGGGGATGGGGGGGGGGGGGTTATAGGCAGGAAATACGAAAGGGGGGAGGGGTGACATTCGGAACATATGGTGAAATTGTGCATGGGCCAAAAAAGGTTGAGAACCTCTGCACTAACACTCTAGTGATCACGTGCTGTACAATAATTTCAAAGAAAATATTTTAAATAGAAAAGGGACGTGGCATTAACTACAAGACGGTCTCAGATCGGCCAGCCGAAAGCGCCATACAGAGAACGAATTCTGAGGCTCAAGCAACGAAACCCGGGGATCTCGAAATAACTGCACCTGTGAGCTGCAGGCGAAATCCGAAAAGAACCCAAGAACTTCGGCGGGATCTTGGCCACGGTGACCCCCAGATGTATGTGACATACACATAGAAAGGTAAAGCAAATGACTCATTGCCGTGTCATTGGGTGTTTTGGGTGTATACCTTTACATCTAAATAAGTTTACTGGTACCCAGGTTACGCTAGGTCGACTTCAGACCCAGGTCAGTGTATAAACTCCCCGCTTGGGTGGGATTCCCAACACATCACTTTCGGGTCTACAGGCGAGTTCTCAAGCTACTGAGCTGCCTCGGCTCCCAGAATCTTGCAGACCGCTTCAGCCTCTTGTCTGTCTTCTTCTTCCTCTGCTGCTGCTTCTCCTTCTGCTACTGCCCTAGGTTATAATGTGGAGCACAGATTCTCTTATATAATTCAAGCCAAGCCGTCTCATGGGTGTCTCCTACTTCTCTTTTAATGTCTTCTCCTTATCGTTCATTACTGCCTATTATTCTTCCTCTTTTTATTCTTGTTCCGAATAATTTTTTTTAAATTTTCTTAATTACGCTGTGTCCGCTTACAGCACAGCTGCCACATTTACTTCTTTTGGCTGACATCTGACTTCTGTCTTCTGTGGACTTTGTTTACCGGGTTACTTTCCTGGTTTTTTGAAGGACATTTTGCTGTCAATAGGTATTAACGTCACACGTGTTCCTCTTGACACTGCTGACACCGTTGGGAACAGCCATATGCATGTGGGTCAGCCCTCAAGGGGGCAGACCATGGACATTCCCTGCCATCCAAGGAGGCTTTCAGAAGTGCAGAACCGACACATGACAATCTGATACTGAGCTCACCCAAGGAATCGTCTCGTCCTGACGGACATTAGGACCACTTTGTCAGTTTAGTAGGCCGCATTGCATGTTCGGCGGACATCGTTTACCCAAACGTGTCAGATGTGAATCTGATCACTGTATCTCATGGGGCCACCAACTCCGAGATGCCCTGTCAGTTGGGTCGGTTTAGGCCAGTGATGGTCATGTATCCGAAGTGTACGACGTGGACGTTTGGCAGAAGTCTGGCCAAGGGCTCCGTGAAAACAGCACAGAGCTGGTTGGTGCCCGGGGTGTGGTACAGGGTATCCATTGATACGCATAACAACGGCCTTAACTTTCCCCAATGCCTGTGATCGAAGTCCCCACACCACGTCTCTAGCTCTGTTCTCCAAGTCTTACATCTCCCTGTATTTAGTTAGCCCTGTGAGTTCCAGTGAAACAATATTTCGTTGCCCCATGGGTATCCAGTGAGAAGACTTTCTGGTTATACTGTTCTCATGTTTTGTCAATGAGTGTCATGCCCTGCACCAGGGTCTTTCCCTCACATTTTTATTAGTATGGATGTATCTAGTTTTATCCCAAAGCTCCACATTATTTATTCTATTATTCCAATCAATTCTTGCGAACGCAGTTCGTGAGCCTCTTACCAGGCGTTCGAATCGCAGCCGCGATCGATTTGTGCAGCAGACCGTATCGCGTTGTGTTATAACGTGTTGGTATGGGAACGGTCGTTCAGAAAGCAATGGCAAACTACTGAACGTAAAATTTGCCTAGAACATCAACGGCAGCTGAAAAAATGTTTGTGTTGACTGCAACGTCTTGCAAGGGATATGCAACAATAAAAAAAAAAATTTTGCCCTATTGTGTGCAGAAATGATTCATTTATTTGTATGGATATGTCATGTTTTATCCCGAACCTAAGCATTAGTTATTCTATGATGCAAGTGTTGCACTATTGTGTGCAAAAATGATTCATTTTTGCGTGTGGATGTGTCTAGTTTTATCCCAAAGTTCTGTGTTAGTTATTCTATGATACCAATTTTGCCCTATTGTGTGCAGAAAGATTCATTTATTCGTATGGATGTGTCTAGTTTTATCCCAAATCTCCACATTAGTTATTCCATGATACCAATGTTACCATATTGTGTGCAGAAATGATTCATTGAATATTTGTAGCTTATTTTAGTCGTTCTGAATATTTCTATTCCATGTAGCAGAGTTTGGCTAGCAGGCCCGCCCAGCCACATATACAGAGGTTACACATCAGTGCGACAGACGATGATTACAGCCAGTAAGACTACAAAGCTGTATTGAAGGGACTCAGTGTTGGGGGAACCCACAAACGATGACTTCAATGGCAGAAATAATTATATGAAATGACAACTTAACAGCAACGCCATGGAAAACAGTGAGCGATCAACTATGCTCACGGGATTGTGACCATCGCTGGCAGGCAGAGATCAGACACACGTTGAGCAAGTAACCACAGGCTAGACGATGCCTCACATTCCAATAAACGCACACACGGATGACTTGTGATGTTCATAGAGAAATAAAAGGCTACAAACTTAAGAGCACCCGAGAAACACACGGCGTGAACATGAAAGTCAATCGAGGATCCTCGTGTTTGTGTGTCTGCGTGCATTCGTACGAATGTTTGTGTGTCTGCGTGCATTCGTGCGAATGCCTGTGTGTCTGCGTGCATTTGTGCAAATGCTTGCATATTTTATCCTTTACTTTTCGGGAGATACATAGACGAAATTGATGACCCAAACAAATGAAATATAAATTCCTATGAAACTATGCAAATGATTTACTGCATAAGCGATGATAACACACCTTAGCTTTAAATTGAATTATTAAAGAGAATGTTTCACCCCGTCAGATTCCGTGTAATGAAATGAATAATGATACTACTTTATGAACATAGGATTTAAGAAAAACCATCACAGCGCTCGGGGAATTTCAAAAAGGACTCTGTCCCCCAGCTTCAACAGCCAGCGATGAGTTCCAATACCAATAGTACCAGCTATTTTATTACGGAGTAAAGGATTATAGAGCGTCGGTCATATCCTCTAGTCCACTCATTGTGATAATTGTGTACATGGTGATAGATCCTTTTTTTTTACAGACCAATCTGCACATGCTGGCTGTTGTGGTTGTTATATACATAGCCGCCTTTATTTCCCAATAATGTCTGGTACTCATTTTATGCTTTTTCGATCTGGGAACAACGGTCAGTTTAAACACACCCCTGTCAGATTCTCACCCAGGGTTGCAACGCGTCGTCTGTACCCACGCCAGGCAAATGCAACCGGGCTCAACTCTGAGCGGTGTTAAACACGCTAGTTACAACGCGGCGTCTTCGACGACGCCAGGGAAGTCCAGCAAGGCTCAATTCTGAGCGACGCTAAGCCCGTTGCTGGTCAGTCAGGACACAGCGTGAAACTAGTGGTTCACGCAGGGGGAATCTACTCCGACTGACGAGAATGCTGAACGGCTCGACAGACAGGCTTGGGACGTCGTAGCGGACAGATGGTTTGAATGTTTGAGCGTGAATCTATAGCTAGCCTGTACGAATGTAGGAAACTGAACGCCTGTGTTATTGACTTGTAAGTGTATTGCATTGATGTATTGATGTATTGATTGATTGCATGTATTGATTGTATGATGAATTGTGATTGCGCGATTCATGCATTGATTGTAAAGTGCGCGTTGCGAGAATAAATTGTTTGCATTGTTGTTATCATGTGTCACGTTGAGTTAATTAGTGACAGTATTTAGTATCTCACTTGTCAGCCAACGAGCCAGAGTTCTTGCTGCCGCAAGATCCTGACAAGTGCGAACGTGGGGTCTACGTCCTCGAACCATTTAGGTGGTAGAAATAAGTACGAACGTGATGGCATCCATCTTGAAAGGTAGTGTAGAATAGGTGTGAACGGTAGTTAGTGTAGGCAGAAAGTTTGGAAAGTAAGTTGTTGATTGCGGTGAAAAGACGACAGAACGACTAACAAAAATACTTGACTACATACAAACCTTCAAAACTTAGTTAACATCGCATACACCATACTTGTGTACTCGTCCTAATTTCTCTTGTTCCAAAAACAACAGGTTCTTTTGTGTCATCTATACCTATTGATTGTAAACTCCAATTTTTGTCGACCCGAAGTAAGATCCATTGTCTTTGCGGGCAGTAACGAACAGCTATTATCCGACAAATGTTTCAAGAAACACTTGAGTATAAATTTTTCTTCTTAATACTTTTGTAGGCTGGTCGAGGCATAAGCTGTACTAGTAAATATTGTATAAAGCATTGAAGTTGAATTACTAACATTATAATTAACTTTGTGTGTATCCATTTCATCGGACATATTTCATCATGTCTAGTTTAAATGATTTCATCGAAATGGGTTTAAAGATGAATTTATCTGGTGAAGAATTAAAAAACTGGAGTGAGAGAAAGTATGCATAATTTATTCAACGTGAGGATAGAGCTGCTGAAAGAGCTTTGAAATAGTCTGAGTTAGATAGGACTTTGAAACAGACTGAATTAGAAACTGCTTTGAAACTTAAACAAGCAGAAACTGAGGCAGAATTAAGAAAAGCTGAAATTGCTGCTCAGAGTAAACGAGAAGAGCTATAAATGCAGCTGAAAATTGAACAGCTGAAAGCTGAAACATCAACAGAGAAGGATGTTAGAATGTCTGACAGATTAGACAAAGAAAATCATCAGTACAAGAAGTACCAAGGGATCGTTAAAAGTTTCACCACGGGCGACTGCATAGCAGCCTTCACCCAAAACTTTGAATGCATTATGGAGCATTATCAGATCCCAGAGACTGAATGGAACATTATATATATGAGAAGTCTTTCTGGGGAACCTCTGAAAGTGATAGAGACCATCCCCAAAGATCTTAGGAAAGATTATCATTATATTAAGTCTAAAATCATGTCTCATTTCCTGTTAGATGAAGCAAGCTACAGAAAACAGTTTAGTAAATTGTCACCTAAACCAACACAAACGTTCTCTGACTACGTATCAGTAGTACAGGATATTTTTACAAAGTGACTGTCAGCAGCCAAAGTGAATGAAAGTTTTGATAGATTGAAAGATCTTATCCTGAGAGATAAAATTATTACATCTCTCCCACCACCATTTTCGAAATTTATATTGGAATGTCAGTGTGAGAGTGTACAACAGATTGAGAGTCGTGGCTCGGGGTATTTTACAGCCAACAAACACTGTTTCACTAGTGGATTGACTAGCACAGACTTTGTAGCAGCAGCTACATATGATAGATCAAAGTCAGTGCCCTACAGTAAACAGAAACCCTATAAGCAATCTGCTGAGAAATACTATCAGTGCAGACATTGCAATTTAAAACACAATGAAAACGATATGTGTGATAAACATCCAGGATACCTCACCTACTTGCAGAATTACATAAATAAGCAAGATAGGGACAGAAAGAGCTATAAACGTCTCACCAAATGCTTTCTTTGCAAAGCATATGGCCACTGGCACGACTCTTGTGAAGGCAAGAAAATGACTAGAAAGGCTAATGCAGCCATGTTTGATAGCTCTGCCTCAGATGAAGAAACTGTTGAAGATCATCCTGTAAATGCTGCAAATTCTATTGATGTATTTCACCTTGAAAAATGTACCATCTGTGATCGTTTTCATGAGTATGGCGTTTTAACATGCGGCCATTCCATACCTGTTACCAATGAGGAGGCCAACCTGGTCATTAACTCCAAATGTACATTAAATATCCGCCATGGGTATGTTAATGGTAAAGCTGCCACAGTCTTAAGTGACAACGGCAGTACCCTTAATGGTCTAAAGAGGAACTATATATCACCTTCAGATTATACTGGTAAACATGTTACATGCAGAACTTTCTCAGGTAGCATCGAGAAATACCCTCTTGCGTGGGCATATATAGAGACACCATTTCTTACAGGAAAGGTCAAATGTGCATCATTGACCAACCCGTGTTGCGATATTATTATTGGTATCGTTCCTGAGGTAAATGATGTGCCCCACGACAGTATTACATCCTCTGTCACTTGTAACATTGATGACACCATTTCACCTTCATCGAAAATCATTGTTGATGATGTATTACCACCTGTAAATGAATATTTGTTTGCCAACTCAGGAACGTCAGCACATGAATGTATGAATTTGAATGTAATACCAACTTGTAATGTGATTGATAACCTTGATATTACAAATGCAGTAACCAGATCTGCTGCTCAAATGCAAGATCGAATCGATCAGACAGAGGCTTTACAAATAATAAGCCCAGTTGTAACATCTCCTGAAACAACCAGGGAGAAATTTATAACAGCCCAAAAAGCAGATCGATCTTTGCAGAAATATTTTTAATTAATAGGCCAAAAGCCACGCTTAGCAAAGAACGCTAGTTGACATTTAGCTCTGAAGAATGGGATTCTTATACGGTACTATACCAAAGGTTCTAGCACTACAGAACAAACGGTGCTACCATCAGAACACCGCAAACAAGCATTACATCTAGCGCACGACATACCATTTGCAGGGCATATGGCTTATGCTAAAACCAGAGCGAGGTTACTTACTCAGTTCTACTGGCCTAAATTCTGCAGTGATACCAAACAGTATTGCAGAAGTTGTGACATCTGCCAGAAGCTTGTCAAAAAGGGTAAGCACCCACAAGCAGAACTGCAAATCACAGATTTGGCAAGCAGACCGTTTGAAAAGATCTCGGTCGATATAGTTGGCCCTCTTAACCACATAACATCCAGAGGGAATAAATATATTCTAAATGTAATTGACCTCTGTAGCCGCTGGCCAGAAGCGATTCCTCTTAAAAACATAACTTCCAAAGACATCATGGAAGTCTTTTCCCATATTTTTGCTAGGGTAGGGTTCCCTGATACCATCCTTTCAGATCGGGGTAGTCAGTTCATAGCATCAGCCACTCAAGCCTTTACTAAAATGTTAGGGGTAAAGTAGTGCTTCAACAGCCCCTACCATCCTCACTCAACAGGAATTATAGAAAAGATCAATGGGGATCTTAAGCACATGCTCTCAAAAGTTACCCAAGAACACCCCGAAGACTGGGATACGTATTTACCTGCTATTTTATTTGCATACCGGGAAGTGCCTCATGCCAGCACAGGTTTCTCGAAATTTGAACTGGTATATGGTGCCAAACCACGCGGCCCATTATCAATGTATCATTCCATGTTGACCGAAAGTGAAACTGTACATAAACCTATTTCATCTTATGAACATGTAACATCATTGCGTGAAAGGATAATGAAATCTTGTGTGTTAGCCAAAGAAGCACTGAAACAATCAAGGTGCTATCTACCGACAGTACGCTAACAGAGGAAACAGGACGATAACATTGACGCCAGGACAGGACATTCTTCTTCTATTGCCAAGCGACAGACATCTACTGACGTACTCATGGCAAAGACCGATTAAAGTGTTAAGACAAATTTCGACGGTAGATTACGAAATTGCAGTTAGGGAAAAACATAAGATATTCCACATACACATTCTTAAACCATATTACAACAGGGACGAGGATCAGGTAGAAACTACAGCAAGCACGACGATAGTGGACCAAACAGAGGACGACGATACGGACGAAATACCGACACCATCACTGGACACGACAACCAACCTGCAGGACATAAAGATTAATCCTAACTTGACACAGACAGAGATTGACAGCAGACGATTGTTATAAGACTACAGCACTATATTTTCTAACAACCCAGGACAGACAGACTTAGTGCATCATCATATTATCTAGACATCTGACGCACCCATAAAATGCAGACAATATTCCATCAAGAAATCATAGACTTAGACAAGAACAACATCATCAGACGATCACAGTCACATATTTGCTCTCCCATTGTCATTGTGAAGAAAAAGGACAACACTATAAGACTCTGTGTTGACTATCGTAAACTCAACAGCATCACACAGTTGGATTTAGAACCGATGAGCAACTGTGAAGACATACTGACTGAACTGACACACTCACGTTACTTTACGAAACTTGACATTACAAAAGGTTATTGGCAAATACCGGTACACCCTGACAGCGTACATCTGACAGCATTTGCCACACCCTGGGTACTATACGAATGGTGCAAATTACTATTCGGGCTAGTTAATGCTCCAGCGACCTTTGTAAGAATGACAAGACTCCTTTTGACTGACATTTCTAACATCATTTGGTACATGGACGATATTTGCATCCACACGAAGAACATGACAGACCACATAACAGCATTACAGCAGACATTCGAAAGAATCAGACAACACGGACTGACAGTTAAACCATCCAAAGTCGACATAGCCTACCAAGAAATTTCATTTTTGGGCTACAAGATTTCTAATAGCTTTGTGTCGACTGACGATAACATCATGTCCAGAATTCTAAAATTGTCGCTTCCGACAACTAAGAAAGAGTTGCGAAGTGTCTTAGGTCTGCTAAACTACTACAGACAATTCATTCCACATTTTGCGGATTTGACCGAATGTTTCACTAATCTACTAACAAAGAAAGAACCAAATGTTATTGTGAACAGCGAATGCTTACGACCTGCATTTTCGAAAGTATTATCTTATTTTTCTAGTGAACATATTCTCAAATTACCCGATCTTAACTCTATTTTCAGGTTAAGATGTGATGCGAGCTCCGTAGCGATTGGAGGGGTACTTCTCCAGGAACACGATTAAATTTTGTACCCAGTATACTACGTCAGCCGTAAGTTGAAAGACAGAGAACGAAATTACAGCACGCCTGAACTTGGAGCACTCGCTCTTGTGATTTCGGTACGTAAACTTTCCCGATTTCTCTTAGGGAAGCATTTTATAGTGGAGACCGACAATAGCCCATTGACTATTATCACCAGAGGGACAACAAGTAACACTAGAGTGGCAAGATGGTCACTGCTTCTGCAGGACTTTAGCTTTGAAGTCACACATATAAGTGGCTCACAAAATTCATTCGCCGACCTTCTTTCTAGATGCCCATACGACTTACCCAGTAGCCATATAGCACCTGAGCACAAAGAAGAAAATGTGTAAGCTGCAAAGTGTAAGTGATCAACACCACAGCCACATTTGAAAGTTTTTCAGTAACGCTGTGCAATGTATGTGATAGGGGTGTAATTTCCCATTGTAAATATATTATGTATATTATATTATTATGTGAATGATTGTATCGAATATGTGTGAGATATGTGATAGAATGTGTATATTATTGTAAATATGTATTAAACATGTACTACAAATGTCACGGGACAGTACTACAGGATCCAAAAACTCACTGTGCTTGAAAGACTTCGAATATCCTGAGTACCTACACCACAGATGTGCCCACTGTATTTTAATCCGTGTGAAAGAGACTTTTACAGCCGTATCCTAGAAGAACGCTGTAATCCACACCGAAGAAACCACCCAACAGCTGTTTTCAAGAACTGGTTACACCGTTTATTTATGTAACATACAAACGAAAGTACTGTGTGGTATTGTCAACTTAAAACCACAGCTGTGTATTTCCGGTGTGTATGAATATTAATGTGAAAGATAGCAGATTATACTAGAACACTCACAAAACATTGACGTTTTCCACAACTTTTGTGAGTTTAATATTTCCATATACGGAATTGTATATGGGGATTTTTGTTAGATGTAATCTCAGCATCGTAACTTGATTTACTCGTTCACAACAGTGACATTGTGTTCACTTTTGTCAATAAGTATCAAATTATGACACTAAGAAATGAATTTATAAATGTAATTTATTTTGTTGAAAGTATGGTAAAATTACCGTCCATAACCTTTGTATTACAACCAAGGGACGTAATTAAATCTGTTGGTAATGTGTAACATGTATTAAAACCATCATCACGTTGCCTGATGGGTAACACGTCAAGATGACGTCAGTTGTGCATGGAGATAGTTAAAAAGCTGTAGACCTTCATTAGACTCTCCGGCTAAGTGAGGTTGGGGGTCTGAGGTTGGAACATCTTATAGGTAGATGTTCGCAGTCTGACCTGATCTTTTGAATTTTTTTTAGTGGTTGAGAGGTAGGTGCGTGTTCGCTGTAACTTACCGGACTGGCTGTGTCACATTACAGCGGAGGTGATATTCCATCTAAATGGTTGTAATTGATGTGTGTTGCGTCTTAGCAACATTGATGATTGTATAAATATAACTTACAATTACCTGTACATGTTAATAGAAACCAAAGAGTCACGTCAGACGACTTACATGATTCGATTATGACAGTATAAATAAAAGAAAGGTATAAAGTACATGAAAGGATACCCTTTCATGAAAAGGAGGGTGAAAGAATGTCAGATTCTCACCCAGGGTTGCAACGCGTCGTATGTACCCACGCCAGGCAAATGCAACCGGGCTCAACTCTGAGCTGTGTTAAACACGCTAGTTACAACGCGGCGTCTTCGACGACGCCAGGGAAGTCCAGCCATTCTCAACTCTGAGCGACACTAAGCCCGTTGCTGGTCAGTCAGGACACAGCGTGAAACTAGTGGTTCACGCAGGGGGAATCTACTCCGACTGACGAGAATGCTGAACGGCTTGACAGACAGGCTTGGGACGTCGTAGCGGACAGATGGTTTGAATGTTTGAGCGTGAATCTATAGCTAGCCTGTACGAATGTAGGAAACTGAACGCCTGTGTTATTGACTTGTAAGTGTATTGCATTGATGTATTGATGTATTGATTGATTGCATGTATTGATTGTATGATGAATTGTGATTGCGCGATTCATGCATTGATTGTAAAGTGCGCGTTGCGAGAATAAATTGTTTGCATTGTTGTTATCATGTGTCACGTTGAGTTAATTAGTGACAGTATTTAGTATCTCACTTGTCAGCCAACGAGCCAGAGTTCTTGCTGCCGCAAGATCCTGACAAGTGCGAACGTGGGGTCTTCGTCCTCGAACCATTTAGGTGGTAGAAATAAGTACGAACGTAATGGCATCCATCTTGAAAGGTAGTGTAGAATAGGTGTGAACGGTAGTTAGTGTAGGCAGAAAGTTTGGAAAGTAAGTTGTTGATTGCGGTGAAAAGACGACAGAACGACTAACAAAAATACTTGACTACATACAAACCTTCAAAACTTAGTTAACATCGCATACACCACACTTGTGTACTCGTCCTAATTTCTCTTGTTCCAAAAACAACAGGTTCTTTTGTGTCATCTATACCTATTGATTGTAAACTCCAATTTTTGTCGACCCGAAGTAAGATCCATTGTGTTTGCGGGCAGTAACGAACAGCTATTGTCCGACAAAGGTTTCAAGAAACACTTCAGTATAAATTTTTCTTCTTAATACTTTTGTAGGCAGGTCGAGGCATAAGCTGTACTAGTAAATATTGTATAAAGCATTGAAGTTGAATTACTAACATTATAATTAACTTTGTGTGTATCCATTTCATCGGACATATTTCATCATGTCTAGTTTAAATGATTTCATCGAAATGGGTTTAAAGATGAATTTATCTGGTGAAGAATTAAATAACTGGAGTGAGAGAAAGTATGCAGAATTTATTCAACGTGGGGATAGAGCTGCTGAAAGAGCTTTGAAACAGTCTGAGTTAGATAGGACTTTGAAACAGTCTGAATTAGAAACTGCTTTGAAACTTAAACAAGCAGAAACTGAGGCAGAATTAAGAAAAGCTGAAATTTAAATATTGAGCACAACCCACTACTGGCAACGCCGATCGCATTCTGGTATGACCCTAAGGCCTATCCACGTCAATATGGAAGCACTATACTCCATATTGACGTGGATATGCCTTAGGGTCATACCAGAATGCGATCGGCGTTGCCAGTAGTTGGTTGTGCTCAATATTTAAATTTCAAAATCCCGAAACAACCACATAATCAAAGCTGAAATTGCTGCTCAGAGTAAACGAGAAGAGCTATAAATGCAGCTGAAAATTGAACAGCTGAAAGCTGAAACATCAACAGAGAAGGATGTTAGAATATCTGACAGATTAGACAAAGAAAATCATCAGTACAAGAAGTACCAAGGGATCGTTAAAAGTTTCACCACGGGCGACTGCATAGCAGCCTTCACCCAAAACTTTGAATGCATTATGGAGCATTATCAGATCCCAGAGACTGAATGGAACATTATATATATGAGAAGTCTTTCTGGGGAACCTCTGAAAGTGATAGAGACCATCCCCAAAGATCTTAGGAAAGAGTATCATTATATTAAGTCTAAAATCATGTCTCATTTCCTGTTAGATGAAGCAAGCTACAGAAAACAGTTTAGTAAATTGTCACCTAAACCAACACAAACGTTCACTGACTACGTATCAGTAGTACAGGATATTTTTACAAAGTGGCTGTCAGCAGCCAAAGTGAATGAAAGTTTTGATAGATTGAAAGATCTTATCCTGAGAGATAAAATTATTACATCTCTCCCACCACCATTTTCGAAATTTATATTGGAATGTCAGTGTGAGAGTGTACAACAGATTGAGAGTCGTGGCTCGGGGTATTTTACAGCCAACAAACACTGTTTCACTAGTGGATTGACTAGCACAGACTTTGTAGCAGCAGCTACATATGATAGATCAAAGTCAGTGCCCTACAGTAAACAGAAACCCTATAAGCAATCTGCTGAGAAATACTATCAGTGCAGACATTGAAATTTAAAACACAATGAAAACGATATGTGTGATAAACATCCAGGATACCTCACCTACTTGCAGAATTACATAAATAAGAAAGATAGGGACAGAAAGAGCTATAAACGTCTCACCAAATGCTTCCTTTGCAAAGCATATGGCCACTGGCGCGACTCTTGTGAAGGCAAGAAAATGACTAGAAAGGCTAATGCAGCCATGTTTGATAGCTCTGCCTCAGATGAGGAAACTGTTGAAGATCATCCTGTAAATGCTGCAAATTCTATTGATGTATTTCACCTTGAAAAATGTACCATCTGTGATCGCTTTCATGAGTATGGCGTTTTAACATGCGGCCATTCCATACCTGTTACCAATGAGGAGGCCAACCTGGTCATTAACTCCAAATGTACATTAAATATCCGCCATGGGTATGTTAATGGTAAAGCTGCCACAGTCTTACGTGACAGCGGCAGTACCCTTATTGGTCTAAAGAGGAACTATATATCACCTTCAGATTATACTGGTAAACATGTTACATGCAGAACTTTCTCGGGTAGCATCGAGAAATACCCTCTTGCATGGGCATATATAGAGACACCATTTCTAACAGGAAAGGTCAAATGTGCATCATTGACCAACCCGTGTTGCGATATTATTATTGGTAACGTTCCTGAGGTAAATGATGTGCCACATGACAGTATTACATCCTCTGTCTCTTGTAACATTGATGACACCATTTCACCTTCATCGAAAATCATTGTTGATGATGTATTACCACCTGTAAATGAATGTTTGTTTGCCAACTCAGGAACGTCAGCACATGAATGTATGAATTTGAATGTAATACCAACTTGTAATGTGATTGATAACCTTGATATTACAAATGCAGTAACCAGATCTGTTGCTCAAATGCAAGATCGAATCGATCAGACAGAGGCTTTACAAATAATAAGCCCAGTTGTAACATCTCCTGAAACAACTAGGGAAAAATTTATAACAACCCAAAAAGCAGATCGATCTTTGCAGAAATATTTTTAATTAATAGGCCAAAAGCCACGCTTAGCAAAGAACGCTAGTTGACATTTTGCTCAGAAGAATTGGATTCTGATACGGTACTATACCAAAGGTTCTAGCACTACAGAACAAACGGTGCTACCATCAGAACACCGCAAACAAGCATTACATCTAGCGCATGACATACCATTTGCAGGGCATATGGCTTATGCTAAAACCAGAGCGAGGTTACTTACTCAGTTCTACTGGCCTAAATTCTGCAGTGATACCAAACAGTATTGCAGAAGTTGTGACATCTGCCAGAAGCTTGTCAAAAAGGGTAAGCACCCACAAGCAGAACTGCAAATCACAGATTTGGCAAGCAGACCGTTTGAAAAGATCTCGGTCGATATAGTTGGCCCTCTTAACCACATAACATCCAGAGGGAATAAATATAATCTAACGGAAATTGACCTCTGTAGCCGCTGGCCAGAAGCGATTCCTCTTAAAAACATAACTTCCAAAGACATCATGGAAGTCTTTTCCCATATTTTTGCTAGGGTAGGGTTCCCTGATACCATCCTTTCAGATCGGGGTAGTCAGTTCATAGCAACAGCCACTCAAGCCTTTACTAAAATGTTAGGGGTAAAGCAGTGCTTCAACAGCCCCTACCATCCTCACTCAATAGGAATTATAGAAAAGATCAATGGGGATCTTAAGCACATGCTCTCAAAATTTACCCAAGAACACCCCGAAGACTGGGATACGTAGTTACCTGCTATTTTGTTTGCATACCGGGAAGTGCCTCATGCCAGCACAGGTTTCTCAAAATTTGAACTGGTATATGGTGCCAAACCACGCGGCCCATTATCAATGTATCATTCCATGTTGACTGTACATAAACCTATTTCATCTTATGAACATGTAACATCATTGCGTGAAAGGATAATGAAATCTTGTGTGTTAGCCAAAGAAGCACTGAAACAATCAGGTGCTATCTACCGACAGTACGCTAACAGAGGAAGCAGGACGATAACACTAACGCCAGGACAGGACGTTCTTCTTCTATTGCCAAGCGAAAGACATCTACTGACGGACTCATGGCAAGGACCGTTCAAAGTGTTACGACAAATTTCGACGGTAGATTACGAAATTGCAGTTAGGGAAAAACAAAAGATATTCCACATACACATGCTTAAACCATATTACAACAGGGACGAGGACCAGGTAGAAACTACAGCAAGCACGACGATAGTGGACCAAACAGAGGACGACGAAACGGACGAAATACCGACACCATCACTGGACACGACAACCAACCTGCAGGACATAAGATTAATCCTAACTTGACACAGACAGAGATTGACAGCGGACGATTGTTATAAGACTACAGCACTATTTTTTCTAACAACCCAGGACAGACAGACTTAGTGCATCATCATATTATCTAGACATCTGACGCACCCATAAAATGCAGACAATATTCCATGCCCATACATTACAAGGACAAACTTCATCAAGAAATCATAGACTTAGACAAGAACAACATCATCAGACGATCACAGTCACATATTTGCTCTCCCATTGTCATTGTGAAGAAAAAGGACAACACTATAAGACTGTGTTGACTATTGTAAACTCAACAGCATCACACAGTTGGATTTAGAACCGATGAGCAACTGTGAAGACATACTGACTGAACTGACACACTCACGTTACTTTACGAAACTTGACATTACAAAAGATTATTGGCAAATACCGGTACACCCTGACAGCGTACATCTGACAGCATTTGCCACACCCTGGGTACTATACGAATGGTGCAAATTACTATTCGGGCTAGTTAATGCTCCAGCGACCTTTGTAAGAATGACAAGACTCCTTTTGACTGACATTTCTAACATCATTTGGTACATGGACGATATTTGCATCCACACGAAGAACATGACAGACCACATAACAGCATTACAGCAGACATTCGAAAGAATCAGACAACACGGACTGACAGTTAAACCATCCAAAGTCGACATAGCCTACCAAGAAATTTCATTTTTGGGCTACAAGATTTCTAATAGCTTTGTGTCGACTGACGATAACATCATGTCCAGAATTCTAAAATTGTCGCTTCCGACAACTAAGAAAGAGTTGCGAAGTGTCTTAGGTCTGCTAAACTACTACAGACAATTCATTCCACATTTTGCGGATTTGACCGAATGTTTCACTAATCTACTAACAAAGAAAGAACCAAATGTTATTGTGAACAACGAATGCTTACGACCTGCATTTTCGAAAGTATTATCTTATTTTTCTAGTGAACATATTCTCAAATTACCCGATCTTAACTCTATTTTCAGGTTAAGATGTGATGCGAGCTCCGTAGCGATTGGAGGGGTACTTCTCCAGGAACACGATCAAATTTTGTACCCAGTATACTACGTCAGCCGTAAGTTGAAAGACAGAGAACGAAATTACAGCACGCCTGAACTTGAAGCACTCGCTCTTGTGATTTCGGTACGTAAACTTTCCCGATTTCTCTTAGGGAAACATTTTATAGTGGAGACCGACAATAGCCAATTGACTATTATCACCAGAGGGACACCAAGTAACACTAGAGTGGCAAGATGGTCACTGCTTCTGCAGGACTTTAGCTTTGAAGTCACACATATAAGTGGCTCACAAAATTCATTCGCCGACCTTCTTTCTAGATGCCCATACGACTTACCCAGTAGCCATATAGCACCTAAGCACAAAGCAGAAAATGTGTAAGCTGCAAAGTGTAAGTGCTCAACACCACAGCCACATTTGAAAGTTTTTCAGTAACGCTGTGCAATATATGTGATAGGGATGTAATTTCCCAGTGTAAATATATTATGTATATTATATTATTATGTCAATGATTGTATCGAATATGTGTGAGATATTTGATAGAATGTGTATATTATTGTAAATATGTATTAAACATGTACTACAAATGTCACGGGACAGTACTACAGGATCCAAAAACTCACTGTGCTTGAATGACTTCGAATATCCTGAGTACCTACACCACAGATGTGCCCACTGTATTTTAATCCGTGTGAAAGAGACTTTGACAGCCGTATCCAAAAGAACACTGTAATCCACACCGAAGAAACCACCCAACAGCTGTTTTCAAGAACTGGTTACACCGTTTATTTATGTAACATACAAGCGAAAGTACTGTGTGGTATTGTCAACTTAAAACCACAGCTGTGTATTTCCGGTGTGTATGAATATTAATGTGAAAGATAGCAGATTATACTAGAACACTCACAAAACATTGACGTTTTCCACAACTTTTGTGAGTTTAATATTTCCATATACGGAATTTATATGAGGATTTTTGTTAGATGTAATCTCAGCATCGTAACTTGATTTACTCGTTCACAACAGTGACATTGTGTTCACTTTTGTCAATAAGTATCAAATTATGACACTAAGAAATGAATTTATAAATGTAATTTATTTTGTTGAAAGTATGGTAAAATTACCGTCCATAACCTTTGTATTACAACCAAGGGACGTAATTAAATCTGTTGGTAATGTGTAACATGTATTAAAACCATCATCACGTTGCCTGATGGGTAACACTTCAAGATGACGTCAGTTGTGCATGAAGATAGTTACAAAAGCTGTAGACCTTCATTAGACTCTCCGGCTAAGTGAGGTTGGGGGTCTGAGGTTGGAACATCTTATAGGTAGATGTTCGCAGTCTGACCTGATCTTTTGAATTTTTTTTAGTGGTTGAGAGGTAGGTGCGTGTTCGCTGTAACTTACCGGACTGGCTGTGTCACATTACAGCGGAGGTGATAATCCATCTAAATGGTTGTAATTGATGTGTGTTGCGTCTTAGCAACATTGATGATTGTATAAATATAACTTACAATTACCTGTACATGTTAATAGAAACCAAAGAGTCACGTCAGACGACTTACATGATTCGATTCTGACAGTATAAATAAAAGAAAGGTATAAAGTACATAAAAGGATACCCTTTCATGAAAAGGAAGGTGGGAGAATGTCAGATTCTCACCCAGAGTTGCAACGCGTCGTCTGTACCCACGCCAGGCAAATGCAACCGGGCTCAACTCTGAGCGGTGTTAAACACGCTAGTTACAACGCGGCGTCTTCGACGACGCCAGGGAAGTCCAGCCAGGCTCAATTCTGAGCGACGCTAAGCCCGTTGCTGGTCAGTCAGGACACAGCGTGAAACTAGTGGTTCACGCAGGGGGAATCTACTCCGACTGACGAGAATGCTGAACGGCTCGACAGACAGGCTTGGGACGTCGTAGCGGACAGATGGTTTGAATATTTGAGCGTGAATCTATAGCTAGCCTGTACGAATGTAGGAAACTGAACGCCTGTGTTATTGACTTGTAAGTGTATTGCATTGATGTATTGATGTATTGATTGATTGCATGTATTGATTGTATGATGAATTGTGATTGCGCGATTCATGCATTGATTGTAAAGTGCGCGTTGCGAGAATAAATTGTTTGCATTGTTGTTATCATGTGTCACGTTGAGTTAATTAGTGACAGTATTTAGTATCTCACTTGTCAGCCAACGAGCCAGAGTTCTTGCTGTCGCAAGATCCTGACACCCCAGACATGGATTCAAACCCATGAAAATGCCGACAGTCGAGTATTTAGCCACTACGCGGCCGCGGCTCAATAAGTGATGTCTGTATACAGTAGCAATACCCGACCTAACAATCGTACTTACCGTGTGCTGATCAACAGGTTTCCTAGAATCACACACCAGAGGTTCTGGCCGTCTGCTGATCAACAGGTTTCCTAGAATCACACACCAGAGGTTCTGGCCGTCTGCTGATCAACAGGTTTCCTAGCATCACACACCAGAGGATATGGCCGTCATAACTCCGTGGAGAGGCCCAACGGACACATAATCAGACTTCTAAAAAGTTTGTTGCATATCCTTTACAGGACGACCAGTCAACTCCAGCACCTTTTGGCTGTTTGTGATTTCTTGATAAGTTTGCGTTCAGTAGTTTGCCATTGTTTTCTGAACGACTGACACTCATACCTGTATGAAACCAGCGCAAATCGGCCTGCTTCATATCTCCCGCAGCTGTTACAAACACGGTATTTCGGAATTGCGAATTGCACCCGTAACTCCCTCGCCACAGCGCCGGCTGTTCGTCAGTTTGCTACTGGTATCATTAGTTATGACTCTTCGCTGGCTGTTGCAGATCGGGACATAGCACATATGGTAATGTCCCGATAGCTGTGATGTCGGTTCTTGACTCAACTCAACTCTTCTAGAAAGAAATCACTTACGTACATTCATTATTCCCTGGAACACATCTCAACACGTTTACCTGATATTATTTTATGCTATGCTATTTTGGCACAATTGCAGTCTGTTAATGTGTCCGTCTGTCTTTCTTCTGAGTCCTGAGTGTCTGTAACAGCATCTGCTCACTCCGTGCAACACCATCCCCTCCAAGCAGTGGCGATCTATCTGTTTTTCTGTGAACAATGAGCACATAATATGGGATTGGGGGGAGGGGGGGGGGGCACCTAACGCAGTGTAAATGTGGTTTCTGAGGAAAATGAAAATAATATCACGAACAGTCAGAAAAAAATAATGAGCAAGTCCTACACGAAGCAGATCAGAACTGTAAACTGATTCAAGAAATTAATCGCAAACGGCCACACAATTTTGGATACGTTATGAGAAGAAATAAACTGGAGAGTTTGGTTACAACTGGCAAGATTGAGGGGAAAAGAACTAGGGAAAGGCAGAGAAGTAAATACCTGGATATCTTAGCCACATGACATGGTCGAGACAAATACACAGAGTTGATCCACGACTCTGTGATCGTGTAAGATGGAGAGAAAAAAAAGAACCACACACGCTAATCTGCATGGCAAATGATGATGATAACGTTATTCGACCGCTTCTTCTGTCTAATTCTAACAACACGAATCTATCTAATGATAGCAGCACGTTTACTGTCAGGCATGAGTGTTGGGTATGCCTGTCTACCTGGGAGAGAGTCCGTGTATACGAAAAGCTTAAGAATCCTTGGTAGTTTCTTGACATGTCCTTCGCGTGAGCGAATACTACCTGAGCAATCGCTGGCAGCGTGAGACACGCACACTAGCGTGAGTTGATGGTGTGAACTACAAGATGATTGATAGGAGAGGACGTGTTTCTGGGAGTGGACCTTGTCGTCTTCATGGTTCTTAACTGAGAGAGATAGAGGGGGGATAGAGAGATAGAGAGTGGAGGAGGGAGAGAGAGATAGAGAAAAAGAGAGGGAGAGGGAGGGATAAAGAGGGATGGAGAGAGAGGGAGGGAGAGAGAAGGAGGGAGGGAGGGGGGATAGAGGGAGGGTAGGAGAGAGAGGGAGAGAGAGAGTGAGGGAGGGAGAGGGAGGGTGAGAAAAGGAGAGGGAGGGAGGCAGTTATAGAGAGTAGTATGGGCGCCTGCGTGTATGTGTGTGTTTGTGTGTGTGTGTGTGTGTGTGTGTGTGTGTGGCCTCCATGGCGAAGTAGTTAAGCCGCTTCCTCGAGCTCCAAACGTTGTGGGTTCGATTCCTGGCTACGCCGTTCGGTACACGGGTGCAATTTTCTCGGAGACACCCTGAGAATCGTCGCTGGAGCTACGGAGTTCGCGCTTTTTGCGACGCTTTCAGCAGTCCGCCCTGTGAAAAGAGACCGAAACAAATGGGATAAAACCCGGTGCACTGAAATAACTTGCCTTGTAAACCCTTTGTTTAAAACGTAAATGATGTATATATGTTAAACGTTGACTCTACAGGTCGCCGACAGTGGTCAGATATGGTTGTATAAAGCCAACACTGAAACACGGTGCAGGATGGTAGCCGATGTACAACCCATCCAACTTAAGCCTTAGAAATATGGATACAAGGAAGAAAATGTGACATTTCATGGAAATGTCGATATATAACTCTATTATTTAGTAAAGTAATGAGAAGAGAATCATTAACTTTAGTTAGTTAGTTTACAGATCATCCTCATTGCACATCGACCATTCACTTCATAAGTACTCGGATCACCTCCTCAGTAAATCCCGCAGCGTGTAGCGGCTAATCACACCAGTTCTGTGTTGGTTTATTAACTTTCTTTGCCTTCACGCATAATGCTCTTGTCTGGTCACACCACTTTTAATTTGCCGTTCTCGCAGTGTGACCATGGATGCAGATTCACAGTCATCAATTGGTTCACGCAAACGTCGAGCCTCTTGCAGAGCATTCAGTATATCAGCCCGGTCCATGGCTCATCGACTAGAAAAATTAAGGGTAACTAAAGCATAGGCAGGCGAAGATAAATAATGCTGGATGGTCTAATACGATGGCATGAGCAAATAAGAATGATAGAATGGATCCAGATCAAGAAGCATCTAGATGTGTGGAGGGACATGAATACTGGGGCCACTATGCAAGGCACATGATAGTGATGATGAGACGTTTTAGAGAGGCCGTGAATGAAAGGAGAGTCCATGGCAGACATTATCAAAAAGAAAAGTCAAATATATGACCACATTAAAAGACATGTCGCTATTATACAAATCACACTTATGACCCACTGTACGGCAGACGAGCCGAAATGCGCAATCAACGTTTGAAACATATACTGTTTGAAATAATTGCAATAGTCCTTGCCTGAGAAGACGGCATCTGATTGATACACGTCTATTAACATCATCACAGAGAGATTTCGTTTATAGTTTAGTTTAGTCGCCGGATAAACATCACGGCACACGGGTGTAACCCATAAGTTCTCCGTCTACTCCTAACCAAAGCCTGAGTCCGGAGAATCTCCTCAGCTCAGTGCACGAAACTTCGTAGAACCGGCGAGGATCCTGAAACACTTTGGGTAGATTTTTAACTCAAAATATTGCCCGGGCAGCGCCATTAGGCTACTCTTTTCGATTTCCAACTGCCAAGGGATATTTAATGTGCTCAACAATACACAATCTCACTACCCAGAGACCAGGGAAAATTTTGTTACTAGAAGTCTACGTGAACAGATCCCTGCTCTCACCGGGGCTTGAACCCGGGACCTCCAGCACTCGAGCCGGACGTCATACCTCGAGACCGCTCATCCCCCTAATCACAGTTAGAGAGAGCAGCGTGAAGTCGGCGGCTAGCTCGCTCTCGTATCACCCTGGTCGGCGTGTGTTCGGTTCTTCAAAACGACCTGGCTCACAAATGGACCCAGCCTGGCATGGGTGCCAGAAAATATCCTCCGAAGCAAACGGCACCGGTGTGATACTGACCACATCAGCCATGCAGAACGGTTGGTCAATATAAATATGGGCCTAACATAGTATGCGTATGCTTGATGATAAACATTATCTCTTTACTTGTGGATAAACATTATCTCTTAAATTCTGGATAAACATTACTGCTTTACTTCTGGATAAACATTATCTCTTTACTTGTGGATAAACATTATCTCTTTAATTCTGAATAAACATTACCGCTTTACTTCTGAATAAACATTATCTCTTTAACTGAGGATAAACATTATCTCTTTACTTGTGGATAAAAATTATCTCTTTGCTTGCTGATAATATCACCTCTTTACTTGTTGATAAGCATTACCTCTTTACTTGTTAATAAACATCACATCTTTACTTGCTGATAAACATTACCTCTTTACTCTTTACTTGTTGATAAACTCACCTCTTAACTTGTGGATAAAAATCACTTCTTAACTTGTTGATACACATCATCTCTTTACATGTTGATAAACATCACCCCTTTACTTGTTGATAAACATAATCTTTTTGCTTGTTGATAAACATCACATTATCTCAACCAGAATGTAAATCATAAACAGTTGCCCGTATGGCGCTATAGTACTCAGCTGCTCAATTCTTCATCCAACGTCATATATCACCTTCAAGCCCTGTGGCGATGGGCGAGCGGCAAAGCGGCAGGCGTGGGTACGCTGGCAGCCGTAGTCGCAGACCTGCACACAGGCGTCTCAGGCCATATGGTCGTCTTCTACTGACCGGAGCAGCAGTGGGATTCGGCAGCCCCCTGAGCGACTGAGCAGCCCTCTATAAGAACACACTGCTCACCTCCATAGCATGAGGAAGGGGCTAGAAAAGGTGCCCTAAACATTGTCTGCTTCATCACTACCTAATCAGCTAGCCGCGGTTGGTGGGTACCCTAACTGCGGTCGACATACAAAGAAATATAAAACAAGCAAAGCTAAAAGAGTAAACCATATTCCCTTAACAATTGGAACTTGGAATGTACGCACCCTACTTGACAGAGACGGCGCGTCGGGTCCAGAGAGACGAACAGCACTGATTGGGAGAGAGCTGGGCAGGTACAACATCGACATTGCAGCCTTGAGCGAGACACGACTTGCAGAAGAAGGCCAAATCTGTGAAATAGGTGCCGGCTACACATTTTTCTGGAGTGGAAGGAAAAGCGAGGAAAGACGCCAATCCGGTGTGGGATTTGCCATTATGTCGGCCCTGGTCGGCAAATTAGCTGGATTTCCAAAGGCTATAAACGACAGGCTCATGACCATGAAGTTGCCTCTGCTGAATGGAAGGAAGCACGCAACCATTGTGAGTGTCTACGCACCAACTATGACCAACGAAGATGATGTCAAGAACAAGTTCTATGAGGACCTTCACAATGTATTAACATCTGTTCCCAAAGGAGACAAACTTATACTCTTTGGGGATTTCAATGCCAGAGTAGGCACGGACACCACCTCTTGGAGTGGCATTATTGGAAAGCATGGAGTCGGAAATTGTAACAGCAATGGACTCCGCCTCCTTCAGACATGTGCCGAACATGATCTCATGATTACGAACACAATTTTCCGTCTCCCCATGAGAAATAGGACATCGTGGATGCACCCTCGCTCGAAACACTGGCACCTCATTGACTATGTCATCGTCAGGAGGAGTGACAGACAAGACGTTCGAGTGACAAAATCCATGTGTGGTGCCGAATGTTGGACAGACCATCGTCTCATTGTCTCGAAAATGAACATCCACATCAGGCCACGACGGCGTCCTCAAGGGGCGAAAATGCAAACAAAGCTAAATGTCACCCGCCTAAACAGCAAGAAAATGCAGCAGTCGTTTGAAAATATGATGGAAGACCGCCTCAAGCCCAATGCTGAAGCTAAACAGGATACAGAAACAGAATGGAGAGCCCTAAAGGACATAATTTACAACACTGCTATGGAAATCCTGGGTCCAGCCCCCCGAAAGCATAAAGACTGGTTTGATGAAAATTCCGAAGACATCAACCAATTGCTGGCCGAGAAACATCTTCTCCTCAAGGCACATCTGAATGACCCAAAGTCAACATCAAAAAAAGATGCTTTCAAGAACATTCAGAGAGTTGTGCAACAGAAACTTCGGCACATGCGGGACTCCTGGCTGAGCAGCAAAGCTGATGAAATTCAGGGCTTTGCTGACAGACATGATATGAAAAACTTCTACGACTCACTGAAAGCGGTCTATGGTCATTCATCACCAGGCATAGTTCCCCTCCTCAGTGCAGATGGGGGAACATTGGTCACCGATAAGAAAGAAATCCTTCAACGCTGGGCAGAGCATTTCAGCAAAATCTTAAATGCAACTTCCTTCTTCGATGATGAAACCATCAACTGCCTTCCTCAAGTTCCCACCAATGCGACACTTGATGACCTGCCAACCATAGTGGAAGTAAACAAAGCCATCCAGCAACTCTCCAGCGGCAAGGCACCTGGTCCTGACTCCATCCCAGCAGAGATATACAAGGCAGGTGGGCCGGTCCTAACAGAGCAGCTTCACCAAGTCTTCACAAACATATGGATGAACGAGACCATGCCACAAGATTTTAAGGACACGTCAATAGTCCACCTTTACAAACGAAAAGGAAACCGCCAATCCTGTGACAACCACCGAGGCATCTCCTTGCTTTCAGTTGCAGGGAAGATACTCGCCAGAATTCTTCTCAATCGCCTCACAGCCCATCTCGATCAAGGTCTTCTTCCTGAGAGTCAATGTGGCTTCAGAAAAGAACGTGGAACTGTTGACATGATTTTCGCTGCAAGGCAGCTGCAAGAGAAATGTCAGGAACAGAACTGCGAAATGTTCTCCACTTTCATTGACCTTACCAAGGCTTTTGATACAGTCAGCAGAGAAGGACTGTGGAAGATTATGGCAAAATATGGCTGTCCACGAAAGTTTGTCCAAATAGTGCGGCTATTTCATGACGGCATGCAGGCAAGAGTACAGGAAAATGGTGAACTTTCTTAACCCTTTTCTGTCACCAATGGAGTGAAGCAAGGATGTGTCCTGGCACCAACACTGTTCAGCCTCATGTTTTCAGCCATGTTGATGAATGCCTTCGAGAACGACAACATTGGTATAGACATCAACTACCGTATGGATGGAAAGTTATTCAATCTCAGAAGGCTGAAAGCTAAAACCAAAATTAACAGCGGCACCGTCAGAGAGCTCCTGTTTGCTGATGATTGCGCTCGCTCTATACGCCAACTCAGAGGCGGACATGCAACATAATGTTTCAGCTTTCTCACATGCCTGTGCCAACTTTGGGCTCAATATCAACTTGGAGAAGACTGTAGTTATGTACCAGCCAGCTCCAGGGAATAATCACACTGTGCCGAATATCAAAGTGAATGATCATAGACTAAGTGTTGTGGACAAATTCACCTATCTTGGCAGCACCGTGTCACAAGCTGCCACAATCGATGACGAAGTGAATGCAAGAATCTCCAAAGCCAGCGCGGCCTTTGGCAGACTGTACAAGAATGTATGGGACAGAAATGGAATAAGCCTGCAAACAAAGCTAAAAGTCTACAAAGCAGTTGTATTATCCACACTGCTATATGCTTGTGAAACCTGGACTGTTTATCAGCGACACGCTAGGAAATTAAACCACTTCCACACAGTCTGCCTAAGGAAGCTACTGAAGATTAAATGGCAAGACAAGATTCCAGACACTGAAGTCCTAGAAAGAGCATCCATGCCCAGTATCCACACTCTACTGATGAAGAATCAGATTCGCTGGGCTGGTCACTTGATTCGCATGCCAGATCACAGGCTCCCTAAACGAATTTTTTACAGCGAACTGCGTTGTGGTAAACGCTCCCAAGGTGGCCAGAGGAAACGTTTTAAAGACACTCTGAAAATTTCACTGAATGCTTTTGGAATTCATCATGACACCTGGGAGGCTGCAGCCAGAGACCGAAATTCGTGGCGTGCATCATTGCGCAAAGGTGCAGTCATATGTGAGGCAACCAGGACTGAAAGAGCTGTGAAGAAAAGGCAGGACAGAAAAACCACTGCAGGAAATCCTCCTCCAGAGACGTCAAGCATTCTTTGCCCACATTGTCAAAGAACATTTCGAGCCAAAATAGGCCTTATCAGCCATCTTAGAACCCACGGCTCCACACCTTCAACCCCACCGGATGAAATGAATGGTCATCATCATTCTTGATGGACAAACAACAACACTCAGCTGCAGAATGTTGACTTATGGGGCTATAGTAGCCTGCTACAGAATGTTGACTTATGGGGCTATAGTAGCCTGCTACAGAATGTTGACTTATGGGGCTATAGTAGCCTGCTACAGAATGTTGACTTATGGGGCTATAGTAGCCTGCTACAGAATGTTGACTGTATGGCGCCATAGTACTAAAACGCAGAATTTCGACTGTGTAGTGCCATAGTACTCAACCACAGAATTCCGACTATATGACGCCATATTACTCAACTGCAGAATGTTGCCTTATGGCGACATTCTACTAAACTGCAGAATGTGGACTGTATGGCACCATAGTACTCAATCACAGAATGTCGACTGTATGGCGCTACTGTACTCAACCACATAATGTCAACTGCATGGTGCCATAGTACTCAACCACAGAATATCGACTGCCTATCTTCCAGTATGTACACCTCCTCTCCCATCCATCCCGACCCCCCTTCCAGGGCAAGCCATCTCGCCAGAAAGCGTCCATCTTTCACTCACGGACCACCTCGATTACCTCATTCCGGCTCTCCGAGCACCATTTCCTGTTATTTTCCTTGACAACCGGAAGTCTGCGACGCCCACTGAGTCTTAAGCTGGCCAGGTACAGAGAGATGGAATGTTCTGGACTGCTCTCCGAGCGTGAACAATTCGCCCTGAAGCTTTCCCTCCGACAGTAGCTGAGGCAGCCCGAACTGAGCAGTTGCTTCGCTTTCGCTGAGCACGGTAAACTGTTTCCTTGTTTTTATTTCTGTCTTTTCGCTACAGGTTCTAATGGCAGGTCTTAATGTGGCTATCAATAGCGTCCCGTCTCCCCCCCCCTCCTATCTCCCTCTCGTCTCTCTCTCCCTCTCTCATATCTCTCTATCCCCGTCTCTCTGTTTATCCCGTCTATCTCTCTATCCCGTCTCTCTCTCCTCCGTCTCTCTCTAACGCTCTCTCTGCCCGTCCCTTTCTGGCCCCTCTCAACCTGCACTCTCTCCCCGTTTCTTTTCCACTCTCTCTCTCTCTCTCTCTCTCTCTCTCTCTCTCTCTCTCTCTCTCTCTCTCTCTCTGTACATATTTCAATGCTTCCTTAAACGGTAATTATATTAATACATTCCATTCTCTCTTTCAACCTACCTCTCTACGTTATCTAGCTCCGTGCTTTCATTCCACATCTGCCTATTTAATTCCAATGATGATGATGATGATGATGATGATGATGATGATGATGATGATGATGATGATGATGATGATGAAGATGACGATAATGAAGGTGATGATGAAGATGATGATAATGAAGGTGATGATGAATGTGACGTTAAAGATGATTACGAAAACGATGACGAGAACAAAGACAGATCGGTTGGCAAAACTGTTTATCGTGAAAATAATTTCAACACAGGAACTGCGAAATTCACAATGTGAAATTCACGACGATATTGTTAGGTGGAAAAATTATATAACGTCTGATAATGTCCGGATTCCGCGCCTCTTCCTTCCTGTCTCGACGAACATCCGGACAATAGTCAAACTTGTGAACCACTACTTCCTTGTTCAGTACTGCTGTTATGGTTTCAGAAGCCACTTAAGGTGTGCGTAGTTTGTTGTTCCAGACACATCATTGACACATTACATTGCTAAATTGGCTTCTTTATTATTTCTTTGTAATATCATGGCGCGGGGAGACTGGTAAGGCAGGGAGTAGTCGTTGGTTCGAGTCTACATTCAGTACTTCGAGGTAAGTCCAGAAGGAAATTTCATCGGACTGCAACTGGTACCTTTAGTGTGAGACTCTTCGCTGGTTGTTGACGATGAGGGCGGAGGGCGTATGGGAATGTCACGGGTGCTGTGATGTCGGTTCTTGGCTCAACTCAGTTAAATTCAGTTTGCCAATATGGTCTCACCCAAATATCATTTCATCCAAATAATTCAAATATCATTTCATCCAAATATCATTTCACCCAAATATCATGTCACCCAAATATAATTTCACCAAAATATCGTATCACCCAAATATCATTTCATCCATATATCGTTTCTCCCAAATATCGTTTCACCCAAATATCGTTTCACACAGATGTAGTTTCACCCACAAATCAATTCACCCAAATATCATGTCACCCAAATATCATGACACCCAAATATAATTTCACCCAAATATCTTTTCACCGAAATATCGTTTCACTCAAATATTGTTTCACCAAATGAAGCAGAGGGAAAACAAAAGAAGAACTTTTGAACAGTGATATGATGCACAGCACAACTCTGACTGATTTCAGGCCACATAAGAAAAAAGATTAAAAATAGAGACAACCTCTCACCACCCCCAAACTCACAAGAAGAGGGATAGTAAATAGGAAAAAGATTCAGAATTCTGAAGCCATGGGTCTGCACTACTATTTATTTATAATCACAGACTAGACATATCCCACACATACCCAACGCTAGGCATATCCACACATACCCCACACTAGACATATCCAACCATACCCAAAACATACCCCACACTAGACACGCCCCACACATGCCCCACACTAAACATATGCCACACTAAATATATCCCAAACATACCCAACATTTGACAAATTCCAAAAATACCCCGCATTAGACATATCCCTTTTTTTTCTCTCTCTCTCTTTTTTTTCTCGAGTCTCTGTGGCGAAGTGGTCAAGCCGTTTGACTCGTGCTCCGAAGGCTGCGAGTTCGATTCCGGGCCGCGTCCTTCGGTTTACGAGTTAAATGTTTCGGAGACTCCTGTGGGTCGTCGCTAAAAGCTACGGAGTTCGTGCTTTCTGCGACGCTTTCCGTGCTGCGGAAAGAGACCGAGCCATATGGGATAAAACCCGGTGCAATGAAGTCGACCCTGTCGATTTTTAAGCGACTTTTTTTTTATGCATTTACTTAGCAGGACTTTGCGATCAAGCCCGTGTTTATTTTGTAGGCAATTTTACTTTAAGTATTTTGCCATTGCTTTCTGAAAAGAGAGATCAACGTTTTCGTCCAACCTAATGCCATTAGCGTACTGGAAGATAAAGACCAAGCGCCCTTATCCTTTGACCATGTCGACTTCTTATCCAATATATATCCCGCGCAAAACAGACCCCTGTCTAGCAATATCCAACATAAATCCCGCGCCAAACAGACCTTTGTCTAGAAATATCTACAGCTGAACACATACATCAACCGTTTCATTGGCACCTTGGCACCTTGCCGTCTTGACTGACGATAGTTTGTTACATTGTGCTTTAAAAAGGCATAATAACATACAACCCATGGCGGTAGCGAATGTGACTAACAGATCAATTCGCTTTGTAAATGTTTGTCCACAATGGATACTTGTGAACACATGGTCATTTTCACCACCACGCATCATCTTACGTCTCCCGTGCTCAGTGTAAAACCTATCTGCAATGATTTTCTCCTTTGTATTTATTCCATTTCTAATATTTGCCCTCCATGCAACACCTTCGGCGGCGACTTGCTCTCAATGTGCATTATCAATACCTGTATGAATCATGACTCGCTTACACACATCTTTGTATCGTACTTACATCAACCACGCAGTGAAATATCCCTTATATAAATATGGCAAGACACATAAAACACATACATCAACCATATTCTTTACATAAATACACATACATCACACATAAGATACACCGCGCTATATAAATATGACAACACACATATATCACACATAAATGTCGCCTTATATGACATACATATGACAATACACATACATCACACATAATTACCGCTTTATATAAATATATGATGCAACTCTATAGAACTTGTGAACGTGTTCGATACACTCTATAAAGCATGTGTGATTGAAGTTCTTCAGATCCTGGGTGATAGCAGCTCTATGCAACTTATGTGGTGGCAACTTTACGCAACATATTTATTTACAGTTGTATTTGTTATTTGTGACGCCATATTTATATAAGGTTGTATTCTATACATACATCACACACAAATACCGCCTTATATAAATACTGCAACACACACAAACGAGTGTGGCAACATACACACATCACACAAACTACCTTATATAAATTTGACATCACACATACATCATACATAAATACCATTCTATATAAATATGACAACACACATACAACCTTATATAAATATGACGTCACATATACTTCTAACATAACAAATACCACCCTATATAAATACGTTGCATAAAGTTGCCATCACATAAGTTGTATAGAGCTGCTATCACACAGAGCCTGAAGAATTCCATCACACATGCTTTATAAAGCTGCATCAAACATGTCCACAAGTGCTATAGTGTTGCCATCACACAGATGCTATATCATTGCCATCACACACGCTGTAGACCAGTGCTTCTCAACCTTTTTTGGCCCATGGACCCCTTCATCATATGTTCAGAACGTCATTCCGCCCTTTCGTATTTCCTCCCTATAAATCCCCCTCCCCGCCCCTACACAGTATACGTAAAAATGGAAGCTAAATTTAATAACACATACTAGAACAAGTCTAGACGTCTACATAAAGCGTGATTTGCGAGTCTACTTACGTAATAAAATGAATTTCAGAAGAGCGAGAAGTACAGAACTGTAAAGTCGGGAGGGAAAAACAATATCAAGTAATCAGTTCTTGTATTAACGTAATCTTGAAATAATGTTAATTCCCTCCTGGAAACCCTAAAATCCCCCCCCCCCCCCCCCCCCCGGGTGGGGGGGGGGCTGAATTTCCCACAGGTTTAGAACCACTGCTGTAGACTTTCCTTCAACCAAGTCTTGGAGTTGTCTGGCTGTCGTCGACAAATTAATTCTACATTCTGTCCGGCATAGTATGTCATCGTATGTAGTGTCCAAATACGAGGGTAAGTTAATAAGTAAATTACAAATGGCTGTAGAAAAATAACTAAATATAACAACTTGAAACCAGTTTATTGTTATACATACATTGTCCCTTTTTTTCTCAACATACTTTCCATAAATATTGATGCACTTATCCCATCGTTTTATCAGTCCTACCAAACCGACTGCATGGAGCTGCGTACTCTGTTTTCTAAACCACGTTTTCACTTCACATTCAACTTCGGCGGCATTCGCGAAATTTCTCCCGCCAAGGTGAGTTTCCTGTTTATGCTGACGAATGTTTGTCACGTAAAGCGGTGCATAGCTGGGTAGAAAGCGTTACTAAGGTGAGTCAATAAGTAAGTCACACAGTTCTGTGGGATGGCAGGTCAATGAAAACAGGCATGTATGTATACAAATAAACTGGTTTCAAGTTGTTATCATCTTTAGTCATTTTGCTACAGGCATTTGTGACTTACTAATTCACTTACCATCGTATAAAGTAACCATTCTTCTTCTTCTTCTTCTTCTTCTTCTTCTTCTTCTTCTTCTTCTTCTTCTTCTTCTTCTTCTTCTTCTTCTTCTTCTTCTTCTTCTTCTGCTCTTTAAAATCCGTGTAGTGCTTAGGCTCTCAACTAGATCAGGCCAAGTCGCCCTATCTGTTGCTATGTCCTGCAGCTCCCTCCATCTCCCCGAAGTATTGTTCATCTCTGTCCAATTCTCTCACCGTCTATTCTAGGTCTCCCACTATTTCGCTTGCCTTGTGGTTAAAGTACACATTACAAGGATAAATTGCTGTATCACAAACACTTCACCCCGCTGATATTACCACAAGTCGTCACCTTTGTGATATTATCACTAGCTGATTCATCTATCACTTGTTTCCTCGTTGCCTGATTTCATAGCGGCATCCGATGGTCTGTGTAATTGGGCATGAGCGTAGAGTGGTTTCTCTGAGGTTTTCTGGTCCCTGGTTTGTCGCTTCAGCTGATATATGTGAGCTGGACGGCCAGGCAGCTCTGGAGAATGCCCACTTGAGCTGTACAATCATTCACGCTGTTTTTATTGTCTCTTACACATGAGTAATCAGTGGCTTGTTTCTGCTTTCACCCATGTTCGGTCTTGTTGATTTGTTAGCAGACATGGTTGTTTTAGAAAAATGTATTCAATAGTAGCAACACAATAATAGAAGAAGTCTCCAGACAAATAACAGAGAATAGATAACGGACGGTTAAGAGGGTGACAGAAGCTGATTGAGAAAGAGCGTGAAGGATGTGACATTATGCATGAAATAAACAGGTAAGTTAAGATTCTGCGGAGAAACAAGTACATGTGTTCTTGCGTGCTGTTACTTTGCCCGATCTTGACATGCTGTTATTTTTAATGTTATACTACCAGGGTCATTCAGAAAGTAATGCACCACATCGCTTTTCTCAGGAGCTGTTTATTCAAAAAGCATGATATATACACAGTCTACATGGATATGTCATGTAAACATTGGCATTATTCAACATAATCCCCATCAATGTCTACGGCATTATGCCAGCGCAAAACAAGTGTATATCCCAGCCCGTACCAGATTTTGTCTCGATCATTTTGCCATTTCTTCGCTGCAAGAATCACTCCTTCTTCATCTTCAAACCTTGTCCCACGGTGTGCATTCTTAAGCGGACCATATAGATGAAAATCAGAAGGTGCCAAATTGGGACTATAGGGTGAATGGGATAGTACAATCCAACCCAATTTTGTGATTGCTTCCTGTGTTGCCAAACGTGTGTGAGGGCGAGCATTGACATGAAGGAGAAGCAAGTCTGCTGGATTCTTGAGAGGCCAAACTCTGCGAAAATGTTGATTTAAGTTATGCATTGTCTAAATGTAAGCTTGCGAATTGATTGTTTCTCCTCTTGGCACAACCTCCAAAAGATTGGCATCTTCAATTGCCCAAGCGACCGTGCTCTTGACATTACCAGCTGAAGGAGTTGTCTTGAATTTCTTGCTTCGTGGTGATTGCGAATGATGCCACTCCATTGACTGTCTTTTTGTCTCACGTTACAAATGATGGCCCATGTTTCGTCAGCCTTTCATCATAGTCAAAAGTTCTCTCCATCACCATTGAGATGCTCCAACAATTCAGAAGAAATTGCTTTCCTTTGCAATCGGTGGTCATTTGTGAGACTTCGAGGAACCCATCTTGTACAAAACCTTAGAAAATCCGAGTGTTTTTATAACTGCATTTGCACTATCATTGCTGGCTGACAGCGTTAAGGCCAATTGTTGAGTAGTGATTCGCCTATCAATCAGAATAATGCCTTCGGCGCATTTCACTCATTTCTATCATATTATTTTATAAGTATAGTTTCTTGACAGGGAGAGTTTGTTGACAGGGGTAGTTTGTTGACGGGGCTAGTTTGTTGAAAGATGTAGTTTGTTGACAGTGGTATTTTGTTGACAGGGGTAGTTTGTTGACAGGGGTAGTTTGTTGACAGATGTAGTTTGTTGGCAGTGGTATTTTGTTGACAGGGGCAGTTTGTTGACATAGGTAGTTTGTTGACAGATGTAGTTTGTTGATAGGGGTAGTTTGTTGACAGGGGCGGTTTGTTGACAAAAGCAGTTTGTTGACGGGGGCAGTTTATTGACAGGGGTAGTTTGTTGACAGGGTAGTTTGTTGACAGGGGTAGTTTGCTGAAACACGCAGTTTGTTGGCAGATTTAGTCTGTTGACAGGAGCTTTTTGTTGGCAGAGCAGGTGTTGACAGGCAGTTTGTTGGCACGCGCAGTTTGTTGACAGAGGTAGTTTGTTAGGAGGGGCAGTTTGTTGACAGGGGAACGGGCATTTTGTTGATACTCACAGTTTGTTGACAGTGGCAGTTTTTTGTCAGGGGCAGTTTTTTGACAGGGGCAGTTTGTTGATACGGGCATTTTTTTGACAGACAGATTGTTGACAGGGGCAGTTTGTTGACAGGGTAGTTTGTTGACAGGGGTAGTTTGTTGACAGGCGTATTTTGTTCACATGGGCAGTTAGTTGACAGGTGTATTTTGTTGACATGGACAGTTTGTTGACAGGGGCATGGGCATTTTGTTGACAGAGACAGATTGTTGACAGAGACAGTTTGTTGACAGGGGTATTTTGTTGACAGGCGTAGTTTGTTGACAGGGACAGTTTTTTGACGGGCGTATTTTGTTGATAGCGCAGTTTTTTGTTGTTTTTTTTTTTTTTTTTTTTTGGACACAGGCAATTTGTTGACAAGGGCATTTTTAACAAGGGTAGTTTGTTGACAACGTCAATTTGTTGACGAAGTCAGTTTGATGACAGAGGCAATCTGTTGACAGAGGCAGTCTGTTGAGACGGTCAATTTGTTGACAGGGCAACGTGTGATCTCGGCTGGAAGCTTCAATTCTGGTTTCTTCTTGTCAAGTGTTTTATTTGGGTTCAGGGAGTTTAGTTTGTCTGGATGATTGAAGAATCGGTGTCCTGTTTGTTAGAAAACCAACTGTTGGCCATTCTTGAGTGTAATTGCTTTTGGGGGGATTTTGGCATGTCTGTAGGGTGATATTTGGTTAAATCAGGATGAACACTGTCACTCTTGCCATAGCTTATGGTTCTTTAATGTCTCGGAATACCAACATGCTCCAGGGATCCAGCGGAGGGTGACTTCGACGCTACAGGAGATGAATACCAACCCGATCAATTAGTCTACTAAAATTATGGACTTCAGGGTCATTCTGCTCTCCAGGGCTTGAAATGTCGATTTTGAGTCTGGGAATATAACGATGTCCTCGGGTGGGGTAGTGACACTGTAGAAGTCTAGAATTATTCGGTTGAAAGTTGTGACTAATGCTGTTATTTCTGCGACATAGCTGTAGCAGATGTGTCCTAAGGAACACATGATATGGGCGTGGTTTTCCCGGTGTGAGTTCGAGTGTTTGTGTCACTGCATGACATCCAGTATGGGGGTCAGCACGGCAGAATGGATAAGAGCGCACGTTCTCAAACATCCGGTGTGTTGTTGCTGAGGTGGGGAATTCAACTCCTACACCGGACAGTTGGACTAAAATGTTGACTTATCGTCCTTTACGTGAGGTCGTAAATTACAAGTACCTCTGAAGTCGGAGTGGGTTCGGAGTGACACTGGTAATAGGGAAAGCTAATCCACAAGCTGGAGTTCAAAGTGAGCGAGCCAGCGCCCAAAAACAAATATCCAGTATTGTCGGTGACATTCGATGTAGATCCATTTAAGAATACGTGCTTGGTATCTTGTGGATATGACTCCGTGGGTACTAAAGTGGTGGCTTTCGGTTGCTAAGCAAGGTGTGTTTGTCTGTTAGGAAGTAGGGTATATCTTTCTGGTGGCAAGATGGTTTCATGTTGGCAACCTTCATTTGCTTGCTTCTGTTGGTATATTGCGTTTGATGCTACCATTGCTGCAAATTAGAGACAATGCGCCCTTCTGTATCATGAGTTTTTATGTAACTGCTGGGGAATTTTTCTATTCTCCTCAATGACACCAATTCTTGTGTGTGCTTCCACGGCTTGTGTCACTGTCCACAGATCTGCCGGTGTGGTGAACAACACACACAATAGTCGTATGTTAAAGGTGGCAGAAGCGATCACCATTAATCTGCATAAGCCAGTTTTGTGCAGACAGACAAAAATAATATTCAGTTTAAAATTGCCGTTGTAGACAAATGAATTACTGTGCTAACTTGTGTATATTTCAGCTTGAATGATTTATCTGATTGCTTTAGTTTATATTGCGTGATTTCTGCAGTATATGCCTGACGAGATGCAGCGAAATATACCAGGCAAAAAATTCATAAATCAATAGTTGTATTATACATTTTAAAAAAGGAGGTTGCATAAGAAAACTACTGTATGTAAGCCTATAGCAGATATGTGAAGTCGTTTAAGACGATTAATCATCCCATAGCACTTCATGAGTTAAGAAAACGCTAACTCCAAGTCTTCAGAACTCACTGCAGACTAGAGACTTAAATTCTTGTTTATTGTGTTGGTAACTGTTTGACCCTGTGTCCCTTTTCTTTCGACTTGGTCCCGTTCGCTTAGCTACGTTTCTTTGTTCAGATAATTTCCCTTCTGTTAAGACTTAGTTAGTCCCTTTCCTTTAGTTACGTTCCTTTGTTCAGAAAATGTCCCATTTGTTTAGACTTATTCCCTTTCGTTTAGCTGCGTTCCTTTGTTCAGATAATTTCCCTTTTGTTTAGATTTAGTTGGCTTTCTTCATTTAGCGCTCCTTCCTCACATTTCTTATTGATAAGCCGATGACACTAGCGAGTTCATAATATGGGAGATGTGAGGTAATTTAGTCAGTCAGCAGATGAGATCAGGAAACTGCCTTTTTGAGGCCTGCTTGTTTTCTATGAGTCCAAAATCCGACCCAAACATATCTGGCTTTATATTTGTAAACCACTTACTACATGGGCTGTTTTTCATGCTGTTAGTTCGGCCATTAATGTAGAATCTGAAGACGCTTAATGGCTGGGGTATAACAGATGCCCAGGATGTATTTATTGGCTTTCTAAATAATGGATCAGGTGTGTTATTACGTTAGACCATTTTACAGTCCGAAAATGTAACTTCTCTTGAACTTATACTTCAGCTGGCGTCCATCGTACGATTAGGTACTTCTTGAAGAACCGGTAAAGCGATAATTACAACCTTATTCAAGTAACTAAAATTAACATAATCTCTTATGACTTATTTTTCACAGACACATGAAACTGTCGTGTTTAGTTTCGCCTACAATGTGTCTCGGAGAAAATAAGTGTAATTTACAGATGACAGAGTCGGGAGTGAAGAAGTACGACAGGAGTACAGGGGTGAGAAAGGGACAATAAATGAAAAGAAAGGTAGAGGAATAACATCATGAGAGTGAGTAAAGGAGAGTGTGTGTGTATATATATATATATATATATATATATATATATATATATATATATATATATATATATATATATATATATATATATATATATATATATATATATATCTTATATATAAAAAAGGATGTGTGTGGATATGTATGTCCTTTATGCGATCGCGAACGGCCCATCCGATTGAGATGAAATTTTCTACACGCCTTCCTTTCATTCCAGCGCAGCCAACTGTGATATTTTTTTAGTGTGAAATCGGCTGCTTACTTAATATTATTTAATATTTCATTTGTTATTATAATTTCTATATTGCGAAGGGACTTAACTCTATAAAAGTTATTTCAAGGGGCATAACTTTTAATAACTTTTCTGAATAGCTTATAGTCATATTGATGCATCGTTTTCAAAGATTTATAAACTCTTTGTCTGTAGTTATGTACCGGCATATGAGTTGTAATAAATAATGATATAATCTTTAAGGCATTTTCAAAGTTTTCATAAAAATAATGCACAATGCATAACATTGTAACTCATCTTTTATTGCTTAAAGAGTTACCTACAGTCATGTCGGTGATTAACAACATAATAAATAAATAATAGTTACCTTATCTCTATCAAGTTTGAAGATTTTATATTTCTTTACACTGTCGCCAACTCTACGAAGACATGGAACAACTTCAGCCATTATTAAATCTACAGGCATATGCGTTATAATCCTCCTCCTCCTCCTCCTACACTCTTCCTCTTCCCCTCCTCCTCCTCCCTCTTCCTCCTCCTTCCTCCTCCTCCCTACTCCTCCATCTTCCTCCTCCTAATCCCTCCTCTTCCTTCCTCCCTCTTCCTCCTCCCTCCACCTCCTCCCTCCTCCTCCTTCTCCTCCCTCTTCCCCCTCCCTTCTCCCTCCTCCTCCCTCCTCCTCATCCCGCCTCCTCATCCCTCCTCCTCCCTCCTCCTCCCTTTTTCTCCCTCCTCCTCCCTCTACCTCCTCCCTCCTCCACATCCCTCTTCCTCCTCCTCCCTCCTCATCATTCCTCCTCCTCCTCTCCTCCTCCCTCCTCCTTCTCCCTCCACCTCCTCTCTTCTCCTCCTCTTTCCTCCTCCCTCTCCCTCCTCCTCCCCCTCCTCCTCCTGCGTTCTCCTCCTCCTCCCTCTTCCTCCTCCTCCTTCTTCTCCTCTTTCCCCCCTCCTCATCCTAATCCCTCCTCCTCCCTCGTATTCCTCCCTACTCCTCCTCCTCTCTCCTCCTCCTCTCTCCGCCTATCTCTTCCTCCCTCCTCCACCCTCTTCCTCCTCCCTCCTCCTCCTCCCTCTTCCTCCTCCTCCCTCCTCCTACCTCCGCGCCCTCCTCCCTCCTCCTAATCACTCCTCTTCGTTCCTCCTCCTTTCTCCTCCTCCCTTCTCCTCCTCCTCCTCCCCTCCCCCTCCTCCTCCTTATCCTCCCTCCTCCTCCCTCCTCCCTCCTCCTCCCTCCTCCTCCCTCCTCCTCCCTCTACCTCCTCCCTCCTCCTCCTCCCTCCACATTCCTCCTCCTCCCTCTTCCTCCACCTCCCTCCTCATCCTCCCTCCTCATCCTTCTCCCCCTCCTTCTCCCTCTTCCTCCTCCCTCCTCCTTCTCCCTCCGACTCCTCCACCTCCATCCTCCTCATCCCTCCTCCTCCCTCTCCCTCCTCCTCCCTCTACTCCTCCTCCTCCCTCCTCCTCCCCCTCCTCCTTCTGCGTTCTCCTCCTCCCTCCCTCTCCCTCCTCATCCTCCTCCTTCTCCCTCCTCCTCCCCCTCCCTCCTACTCCTCCCTCCTCCTCCTAATCCCTCCTCCTCCCTCCTATTCCTCCCTACTCCCCCTGTCTCCTCCTCCTACCTCCTCCTCCCTCCTCCTCCCTCCTCCACCTCCCTCTTCCTCCTCCCTCCTCCATTTACCCAAGACAGACAGACAGATAGTCGGGAACGGGAGCTTATATGACTACTTATATGATTTAAATGAGATGCTCTCCACCAAGGGCTGGGCCAGGTCAGACAGACAGACAGACAGACAGACAGACAGACAGACAGACAGACAGACAGACAGACAGACAGACAGACAGACAGACAGACAGACAGACAGACAGACAGACAGTCGGGAACGGGAACTTATATGACCACTTATATGAATTAAATGAGATGCTCACACCAGGGGCTGGGCGAAGCCGGGCCGGGTCAGACAGACAGACAGACAGATAGACAGATAGACAGACAGACAGATAGATAGTCGGGAACGGGAACGGGAGCTTATATGACTACTTATATGAATTAAATGAGATGCTCCACACCAGGAGCTGGGCGATGCCGGGTCAGACAGACAGACAGACAGACAGACAGACAGACAGACAGACAGACAGACAGACAGTCGGGAACGGGAACTTATATGACTACTTATATGAATTAAATGAGATGCTCCCACCAGGGGCTGGGCGAAGCCGGGCCGGGTCAGACAGACAGACAGACAGATAGACAGACAGACAGATAGATAGTCGGGAACGGGAACGTGAGCTTATATGACTACTTATATGAATTAAATGAGATGCTCCACACCAGAAGCTGGGCGATGCCGGGTCAGACAGACAGACAGACAGACAGACAGTCGGGAACGGGAGCTTATATGACTACTTATATGAATTAAATTAGATGCTCCCCACCAGGGACTGGGCGAAGCCGGGCCGGGTCAGCTAGTATATATATATATATATATATATATATATATATATATATATATATATATATATATATATATATATATATATATATATATATATATATATATATATAATGCAAAGAATACCATGGACAGCCAGAAAGACCAATGAACAAGTCCTTCAAGAAACAAATGAAGATCGTAAACTGATTAGAGACATTAGACGTAGACAGTCAAAAATGTGTGGGCATGTTATGAGAAGAAATGACTTGGAGAGCTTGGTGACAACTGGCAAGATCGAAGGGAACAGACCAAGGGGAAGACCTAGAAGCAAATACCTGGATGTCTTGGCCTCGTGGCATGGTCGAGACAGAAACACGGAGCTGATCCACGACTCTGGTGATCGAGTGAGATGGCAAAACATGACCACCCACGCCTACCGGTATGGCACATGATGGATGGATGTGTGTGTGTGTGTATATATATATATATATATATATATATATATATATATATATATATATATATCATCATCATCATCATCATCATCATCATTAAGTGCCCTGCCAACTGGTGTAGGTGTTCATGGCTCTCCACAGAGTACGGTCGTTGGTGTTCTGGATTAACTCCGCTGATGGTATTCCTCCATGCCACCGTCTCAATCCATCCAGCATCATTTCTCTTGGTCTGGCTCTGCGTCTCTTCCCCTCGATCTTTCCAGTTGTCACGATGTTCTCCAATGCCTCTCTTCTCATCACATGACCGAAGAAAGATGTTTGTCTCTTTCTTATTGTTGTATATAATGTTCTAGTTTCATTAGCCTGTATCAGGCAGTCGTTGTTAGTTACTCTGGCAGTCTAAGGAATTCGCAACATTCGTCTCAGGAACCACATCTCTGTCGTTTCTAATTTTTTCTTAATTTGTTCATTTACATTCCAAGATTCACTGCCATACCGCAAAACTGGTTCTACACAGAATTTCAGCACTCTCTTTCTTACATTCAGTGATAGTGACTTATTGCATAAGATACTCTCCATTTTCTGAAATGCGGATTTAGCTTGCCATATTCTGCACTTAATCTCTGCTGTACATCTTCCATCTGATGTTATAAATGCCACTAGCTATTTAACATTATCCACTTGGTTAAGAATTTTCCCTTCTATTTCTAAGTCACCATTTTCTTTGATATCACCATTGTTACTGTTTTCTTGATATTCAAGGAGAGTCCTTTCTTTGCACTCTCTGTTACTACAATGTCAAACAATTGTTGTAGGTCTGTTGAATTATCCGCCAACAATGCTGTGTCATCTGCATAGCGTATATTATTTATATTATAACCTCCAACTAGTATTCCTGGCATCTCTTTGATCTCTCTCATTATTACTTCACTATATAGAGAGTATAGATCTGGTGACAAGACACAGCCCTGTCGTACTCCTAGCTTTATCTGTTCGTAACTACCCTCTTTATTTCCAATTTTAATTGCTGCTACTTGGTTTCAGTAAATATTCTTTATTATTCTTAAATCTCTCCCATTAATGTTGATATCTTCTAACATTTTAATCAGTTCATTATGTTTTACTTTATCAAATGCCTTAGTATAATCTATGAAGCACAAATATATGTCTTTCTGTTTCTCTATTGCCTTTCTATTAGTGTCCGTAATGTATATACTGCATTGTTTGTGCCCTTTCCCTCTACAAATCCATACTGTTCTTCACTAATTTCCATTTTTATTTTCTTTCTGGTTCTTCTCATTATGATTCTGAGTAGAAGCTTAATGATATGGTTTATGAGATTAATTGTACGAAAATCTTCGCATTCAATTGCTCCTGGTCTGTTTGGAATAGCTATAAATACAGATTTCAGAATATCGCTCGGTAAATATCCACTGCTGTAAATATCATTCAACATTTTGATTAATATATCTACTCCAAATTTTCCCAATACTCTAATTCTTCTATTGTGATTTCAACTGGCCCAGCTGTTTTTCTTTTCTTCATACGTTTTATAGCGGCAGCGACTTCTTCTTTTAGAATAGGTGGGCCTTCTAAGTTACTTTCTTCTGTTAATTCTTCCCATACTCCATCATATCCATCCATTCCATTATGTGCCATGCCGAAAAGCGTGGGCGGTCATGTTCTGCCATCTCACTCGATCACCAGAGTCGTGGATCAGCTCCGTGTTTCTGTCTCGACCATGCCATGTGGCCAAGCCATCCAGGTATTCAATTCTTGGTCTTCCCCTTCGATATTGCCAGTTGTCACCAAGTTCTCCAATTCATTTCTTCTCATAACATCCCAAAAAAAATTTGACAGTCTACGTTTAATGCCTCTAATCAGTTTACGATCTTCATTTGTTTCTTGAAGGACTTGTTCATTGGTTTTTCGATCTTTCCATGGTATTCTTTGCATTTTCCTCAAAACCCACATTTCCACAGCCATCAGATGTTTTTCAGCTTGTCTGCTCATTGTCCACGCCTCACATCCATATAAAAATACAGATTCTATGTAGCACTTCAACACTCTTTTTCTCGTTTCAGTTGATATCATTTTATAGGTCAGAATGTTTTTCATCTTGCAAAAGGCTACCTTCGCCATGGCAATTTTTGTTCTTATCTCTTCAAGGCATCTCCCATCAAATGTCATGACTGTTCCGAGATTGTTGTACCGATTCACATTTTAAGAATATGCCCATTACATTGTGGTATTTATTCCTTCCTAGTGACGACCATAATGTGTCTTCTTACAATTCAATTATAACCCTAGTTGTTCACTGTGTGCAACAACCGCATCTACTAAATTTTGCAGGTCCTGTTCATTGTCTGCAATCAAGACTGTATCATCTGCGTATCTAATGTTATTGACGTATCGTCCCCCAATGTTGATTCCTTCCATATCTTCTATATTTCTGAAAATATGTTGTCTATACACGGAAAACAGATCTGGAGACATTACACATCCCTGTCTCACACCTCTCTTGATAGTCTGATATTAACAATTCTTATTGCAGCTTGTTGTTTCCAATATATGGTTTTTACAAGTCTAAAGTCTTTCCCATCAATTTGTAGATCTTCAAGCATCCTTATCATGTCGACATGTCTCACTTTATCGAATGCCTTTGTGTAGTCAATAAAGCAGAGGTGTAGATCTTTATTTACTTCTATAGAACGTTCAATTACTGTTCTCAGTATGTACACAACATTTACAGTACTCTTACCTTCTACAAATCCACATTGTTCCTCTCCTATTTCAGGTTGTATTTTCTTCCTAACTATTTGCATGATAATTCTTAGGAAAAGTTTCGTGATGTGACTCATTATACTAATTGTTTGATGTTGATCACATTCCAAGGCTCCTGATTTCTTTGGGAATGCAATAAATTCAGAATTACATAATTCATGAGGTATATTTCCAGTATCATATATGGTATTCAGGAGTCTGGTAACTTTATCTATTCCGTATTCTTCTAAAGCATTAATCATTTCTGTTCTGATGCTGTCTGAACCGGGGGTCTTGCCAGATTTCATATGATTAAGAGCATTCTGAACTTCCTTCTTCAAAATTGATGGTCCTTCATTATTATTTTGAATATCATACTGTTCATCTCTGTCATCATCATAAAGGTATTTCACATAATCTTACCATACATGTAAAATCTGACCTTCTTCTATTATGATTTTTCCATCTTTTTCTTTGGGCAGCCTGCTGGTGTATGTGTTCTTTGATTAGTAAGCTCCTGAATTCTTTTGTGCATTAGTTTTGGTATTTTTGCTGTTGTGTTGTGTTTTAATTTCTATGCAATTTTTCTCGAGCCATGTTTCTTTTGCCTCCTCACATAATGTTCTGACTTTTCTGTGAATTTCTCTATATTTGACAGTATTATTTTTGTTCTGTCTTCTTGTTTCCATTAGCTGTAAAATTTCTTCAGTCATCCACGTCTAACGACCCACTTTCTTTAATTTTGGAATAGTTTTTTCTGCAGCTAAACTGATTCGTTTCTTCATCATTTCCCATTGATCATCTACATCTTGAAATAGGATCTCTAGATCAGACAAAATATCAAATTTGTTCTTTACGTCTATGTTAATATTATCTTGTATTTCTTTGTCAGTTTTCAATTTGAACAAATCATATTTAGTGTTTCTGGTTGTATACTTGACTTTCTTTAACTTTACCCTCTGTCTGCCTGTAATTAATATGTGATCACTGTAACAGTCTGCATTGGGAACTGTTTTACGACTGTTGGCGCATTTCGAAACCTTCTGCTAATCAGGGTGCAATCTATTTGATTTTTAATCATGCTGTCTGGACTCTTCCATGTCCATAATATTCTAGGATATTGTTTAAACCAGGCGTTTTCTACAACCATTTCTGGTCCTTTTGCCCATTCTACAAGTCATACATTCCTCTGTCGTTTCGCTCTCCCAAACCATGATTGCCTATACTGCATCCAACGCCTTGATTTCCCACGTTTGCGTTGAAATCACCCATTTTAATATTTATTTCTGATTTTTTACATTTCTTCAAAAGTCGCTTAAAAGTCGACAGTTATAAAATTCATCTATACTTTCTTCACTGCATCCACTTGTTGGAGCATATATTTGAATGAAATTTATTGTAAAAGGTCTTCCGTTTAATTTTACTAATAGAACTCTGTCTGAAAACAGCCCAATAAACTTTAACAGAATTTGATGTTTTCCGATCCATTATATAATTTTCTTATATACTCATTCCACCTCTCTATAATAGCACCTTCCTCCAATAATATCTTTCCTGTTTTTTATTTCAAACACCCTGTATTTATTCTTATTTTCCTTCCCGTGAGCTCACTGATTTGTGTGTGCATATCTTTTGTATCTTTAATAGAATTTAATTCAATTTTTTTGCATTATTCGTTTAACCAACTTTCTTTTGCCTTCACACATTTATCTTTTATTTCTTTATTTATCTTAGCGTATTCTTGTTTGACATTTTTACTGTGTTTTCTTTTGTCCATCAAAATTAAGATTTCTTTATTCGTCGATATTTTTCTTAGCTATTTGGCTTCTCTCCGGTAATATTTCTTTGCTAGTTTGATGAATGGAGTCCCTTAAAATTTCCAATTGTTCATTTATACTCTGTATTTTAGCTATTGCATTGTACCTATTTTTCACAGTCACTCAGTATTGTTCTTGAATTTCTTTATCTACTTTCAGAATCTCTTTATTAAGTCTCACATTCGTAACCATTTTTTCCCTCTCTTTAATCTTACTTTTATTTGTCCGTATAGTGGTACATGATCACTATTACAGTCAGCACCAGGCATTGTCTTTACATTAATTAAAGCATTTCTAAATCTATTATTAATAAGTATGTAGTCAGTTTGGTTGCGTATTTTCATATTAGGGCTTTCCTGATCCTTCCGGTTTCAAGATGGCGACGGACGGTCGTGTTGTTTTGTGTTCGTTAACTTTTTCGCGTAGGGGATGGATTTATTCATCTCTTGCGTGTAATTGGTGTGCCAGGATGTAAAACCAGGAGTTTCTACTCAAGATCTGCGCGGGTGCTACGGAGTTCGTGCATCGAGCGAAGCCATCCTTGAGTTAATTTTCAGCAGCGTGTGTGGTGTTCTCAGTCTGTGTTTACGTTTTTTTCAACATGGCGGAACAACGTGTTTTCTTCGTGCGGTCAGCAGTCAACATACCGAAGCGGCGTGGTAGCCGCGCAGGGAAAAAGAAGCAAGGTAAGCGTGGAGGTTTGAGGCGTTTTAGACTCAAGTGTCACCGACTAGGACTCAGGAATATCCGTATTCTATATTGGAACTGTGCCAGTGTAAAACAACGGGGCTCTATTTTAGAAACCCTAGTTTACAGGAACGACATTGTAGCACTCCAGGAGACGAGACTGGGCGATCAGCTACTCCAAATTGCCGGCTTCAAATGTTTCTACAACAGACGACATCTGGGAATGGCGATTCTCGTTCGTGACAGCATGGTGGCGTCAGAGCTAGACATGTCCAGTTGGGACAGTGACGATATACAAATACAGGCGTTGAGAGTTCATTCCAGTATACCATTCGTGGTGGTTAATGTTTATGCCCGCAATGCCAGTGTGGACGCCCAGAAGTGGCAGTGCTTAAGTGGCATATTAGGCCACGAGAGAAATGTTATTTTCTGTGGTGACTTCAACGCTAAAGGCAGATCATGGGGAAACACTTCCTCCAATACACAGGGGGAGGAGCTTGAGACTGCACTGGAAACCATCGACCTGGTTTGTATCAACAGTGGCTGTGTCACCAGGACAGCAAGCCGTCCGGGCGATGAGGACAGCGCTATTGATCTGGCGCTAGTCTCACATTCACTCACTGCAGTGTGTAGATGGGGTGTCCTAGGACACCATGGCAGCGATCACCACCCTTGCAGCATATTGGTGGAGAAAGGCAGAACCAGGCAGCACAAGCTAAAGGTAAAGACTTTCCAGTATGACAGTACAGGGCAAGATGTGGTGAGTAAAATAAGACGTGACAAGCGCAGAACGTTTCAGGGCAGGAAAAAAAGCTGGGAGCAGCCACCGTGGTGGAGTTTCGAGGTGGAGAAGGCTTAGGTGGATAAGCGTAGTGCTGTAAGGAGATGGCAAAATGCCAAGAAGAACAGAGCTGGTCATCCTAGTCCCTGCTTGCACTTAGAAAGAGAGATGCACACAAAAGTAAGCTACTTCAAAAAACTGGTCAAGGTTGTTAAAAGCGAAAAATGGGCAGAGGTGTGTCAAAGAGTAAGCACAGACAAGTCACTGAAACTGTTCTGGCGACTACATAAAAGCATGAGTGGTGTAGTCAAGAATAAGAGCATTTCTGACTTCCAAGGTACTGACCTCATCTGGCAGAGGACTGACGAGGACAAGGGCAAAGCCCTCTTTGAACGCTACCTTGAGCAAAGCAACCAGACAGACATGGGAGGCCGAAATCTGGCCAAGGAGGTCACTTCAGACAGAAGCAAGGCCCAGAACACTTCGGATGAAGACACAGTGACAGTGAAAGAAATCAAGGCTGTGCTTCGACGATCAAAAAACAGTGCTCCAGGTCCTGATGGCATAAGATACGACGACATAAATAGGTGTACCGACAATGAGCTAGAGAAACTAGCAGACATGTACAACAACAGTATAGGGAGTGCTAGCATCAAGGAGGAATGGTTACACAGCTATCTGATTCCCTTGCCGAAGCCTGACAAAGACCACAAAAAAATTCAGGGATATCGAATTATAACCATGCAGAATACAATAGGCAAGCTGCTGGAGAAGGTAATTGCCAGGAAAATATCAAGCCAACTAGAGAGGCAAGGTGTTTTCCCACCCACCCTGGGTGGGTACCGTCCAAAGAGAGAAACCTGGACCAATGCAGCAGTCTTTGCCCAGGATGTCTATGAAGGTTTCCACTCAGGCACTGAAACCGTTGCTGCAGCGATTGATCTTGAGGACGCATACAACAGAGTACCACTGGATTTTTTAATGTTTCAGCTTCTCGAACTAAACGTAAGTCCATTCCTCCTTAGTTGGATCGCTGCAGCCCTCTTCCAACGGAAAGTAGTTTTTAGATGTGGCAGTTGGACTTCGGAACCAACAACAATATATCCTGGCCTACCACAGGGATCACCATTATCTCCGGTACTGTTCAACGCCTACACAGTGAGAATCACCAGTGAGCAGATCACTGGACCTGGCAGGACATTGTCATATGCCGATGATGTTTTAGTGTATCATCAGGGGAAGGATAGAGAGGAGGTTGCTGTGGAACTACAAACCGAACTCAATCGCAAAAGTACTTGGTGTGATGAAGCTGGGGCAATGGTCAACCCAACAAAGGCAACAGTGACTTGGTTCTCGTTGAATAATCATATTGTCAACACTCCAACACCAACTGTAATGCTGTGTTCAGAGACGGTGGAAAGAACGCAGGCAATGAATTACCTGGGGATACGGTTTGATCGAAGCCTTGCTTATAATGTGCACATAGACCAGGTGATAACAAAGGCCAAGCGGGGTTTGGCAGCGATGCGGGTGATGGCGGCAGCAAACTGTGAGCAGCGCCATCTATGTCTTCTGTACGAGGGGTTGGTCATGTCCGTTTTGGAGTATGCAATGGCAATCCTGACTCTCAGCCATAAGCAGATAGAAAGGATGGAAAGGATACAGAATGAAGCTATGCGCATTATTCTTGGATGTACACGAGATACAGCATGCAGGGCGTTGCGCTACCGTCTTGGTTTTCCAACCATTTAAGAGAGAATACAAGGTTGCAGGGCACGCGCCTACCTCAGAATTAACGCTAACACACAACATCCACTGCATAGTGAAATTAGGAAGGTGAAGGGCAGCAGGTTAAAAAGAGGACGGTCGTGGATAGGTCAAGCCGAAGACATTCTTCAACAGGTGTGTTCACTTGAGGACTTAGAACCTGACGAGGAGTGGGTGCAAGTGCCAACAGACTTCTGCACATCCTTTTCAGTTTGCATCCAACTAGATAGAAAATGCAGACATGAAAATCCGGCTGCTGTTGAGGCTGAAGTACAAGCGTTGATTTTCGAGAATTCGCTAGACGGTGACGCGGTTATCTACACAGATGGGTCGGTCGTCCGACATGTGAGAAGCTCATAGGCCTTTACAGCTCGGACCGGAGGGAGAATTGTGAAGGAGGACTCTGGTGCTTTCACTGAAACCACAAGTAGCCTGACCATGGAAGTCATGGCAGTAAGTAAAGCAATAACATGGCTCGAGACACAGACATTCACTAGGGCTTGTTTCCTTAGCGACTCAATGAACATGATCAAGAGGATAGAGGAGGGGTCGATCCGAAGAGAATGGTTGCTGCCTTTGGAGCGGTCTCGACTGGCAAAGATTAGTTTCATCTTCGTGCCAGGGCATGCGGGAGTACAAGGAAATGAGCGGGCTGACAAGCTCGCAGGTGAGGCTACTGTGGAGGGCGGACGCGCCATGGACCAGGCCGACATTCTGAATGCTCTACGAGAAGTAAGACTTTTGCGAGAACCAAGTGATGACTGTGAATCTACAACAATGGCCAGACTGCGAGAGCAGCAAATTAAAAGAGGGGTGGCCAAACAAGAACACTACGCAGGAAGCCAAAGAAGATTTATAAACCAACACAGAACTGGCGTCGTTAGCCGCTACACGTTGCGGGATTTGCCGAGGAGGGGATCCGAGCACTTATGGACTGAATGGTTCGATGTGCAATGAGGATGATCTGTCGACTAACTAACTAACTAACATATCAGGGCTTTTCCGTGTGTATAGTCGTCTTTTATGGTGTTTAAACCATGTGTTCTCAATTATCATATCATTGATATTTGCCTATTCTATTAGTTTTTCTCCTCTTTCATTTCTTACACATAAAACATAATTTCCCACTACATCCTCCATTTCCCCCTTTCCTACTTTTGCATTAACATCTCCAAGTATTATTTTTATTTCTTGTGATCCAATTTGAGCCATCGCCGTGTCTATTTCGTCGTTAAAGTGTAGTATTTATTCATCACTACTGCTTGTTAATGGTGCATGTATTTGTATGATATTTATATCTATTGGTTTGCCTTTGATTTTGGCCATTACAACTCTATCTGAAATACGCCAGTATCCATTAATTGATTTTACTGTTTTTTCATCTAATATTATTCCTACGCCTTTTTCATGTGTATCCCCTCAAGAATAAATTATTGTGTGGTTGTCAGCTATAATTTTGCCTGATCCCTTCCATCTCTTCTCACTTACGCCTAGTATATTCATTTTCATGCTATCCATCTCTCTTAGAACATTTTTCAACTTTCCTAGCTCATTTAATGTCCTAACATTCCATGTTCTTACACTAATGTGTTTATTTCAGTTATTATTATTATTATTATTATTATTATTATTATTATTATTATTATTATTATTATTATTATTATTATACAGACAGACAGACAGGCAGGCATGCAGGCAGGCAGGCAGGCAGGCAGACAGACAGACAGACAGACAGACAGACAGACAGACAGACAGACAGACAGACAGACAGACAGACAGACAGACAGACAGACAGACAGACAGACAGACTAATTAACAAGCAAACTAACTAACCAAGTATCCGTCAAAATAATTCCATTTAACAGTTCCACGGTATTGCCAGTCTTCATGAGCTACTGAACACATTCCCGGAAGCCATTATGTGAAACCTGACTCAGCTACATTGACCCTTGTATGAAACCGTTTCAGAATCACTGAATGGCTGTCATTTTCAGTACAGCTTTGAGGAACAACCGGGTAGTGCCTGGCTAAGAGATTATAGAGGGTGCTCCAGAAGTCACCTTGTGCGTTGCGAGGTACTTCTTCACGTGTATGAATCAATGTCTTCTTTGTTATGGGGGTAGTTCCTTCCTTCCTTCCAATTTAGAAAAAAACAAAACTTTCCACCTTGTTTCAACCAGCCCGTGCGGCATCGGTTATAATAGCGGTGGTTCATGGTGCGTGGATTGTTAGTTTCTCTGTGTGCCAGTAAAAGCTGGCTTATCTTATGTCTGTGACGTCATCAAGGGGGATTCGTTGGTCGGCAAGTTTTCATTTTGAGTGTTTTTAGGCAGTTTCTTCTGGCAGTGTTGGCTTCTGGCTCGTCTACTGTGCTAGGGTACTGTCATCATATTGGCTTCTTGTGAGGTTATTGGTTAGTCATCCTCTTCCTCTGAGCTGGAGCTGTTGGTGGACCATGCATCTTTTTGTTTTTGTCGTTCTTCTCTCATTTTCTGTCTGAGGCTATTCATTCCCCGTTTGTATTCTTGGAACCATGTAGGGCTGTCGTTTGGTAGATCAATAACATTATCGCGAACCTCACTGAAACACATGTACCTTTACAGAACTTGCGATGTCCTCAAGGTCATGCTATACCATGTTTGTTTGTTTTTAGCACGAGGCTGTATCTCCGAGTGGGACCTGTCGGTATAGCACCGAATTATTTTCATCACGAACATTTTCAACTCTGATGATGCTACGGGCAAACAAAGTTCTTCATCTTACGATCGAGAGTAAGTTTCGTATGGGTCACTACAATCTTATAAATTGATATTGTTCAAGACATCGTGTCATTTACTCAAACACGAATTGACTATCCCTGTACAATATTTGGCCTTTTGCCTTCTAGGGAATAAGGTTAAGTGACCAAGTCTCTTCCTTGCAGCTTTTCCTTATATGCATATTCCCGAAACAACAGCTAAGTGCCCATATTATGACACTGAGCAGGCTCTAAAGCTGTATTGTCGGAGAAAATAATCCTGCCAGAATGTATCTCTTTCGTCGTCTATGCTTTTAGCAACATAGAGCTATTCTAATTCTCCATACGTAATCCAAGGTAGATACGGACATAGGCTTCTACTTTTGTGTGGATTAGTTCCTCTGTCTGGGTTAGTTCCTCTGCCCGGATTAGTTCCTATGTCTGGATTAGTTCCTCTGTCCGCATTAGTTCCTCTGTCCGCATTAGTTCCTCTGGTATGTCATAACTTGTCTAGCGACATATCTTCAGACTATACAGTTGAGTGCACCTATTCTACTAAATGATCAATTTCTTTCTTTAATCTTTCTTCAATATTACCAGGACTTTTTGTCGTGACTTCATACATTTCTGCACAGTACTCTGTACAGTTTGTTACTATGGGAAATACCTTGAGATGTCAGAATAAATATCAGCGACTGGCTGGTAAAGGCATAGTAGAACATTATATACACCTCAAGACAGAGACGAGCGGCATTCTTTAGTCTTGTCATGCGAAAAAAGGCATTGGAAAACACGGTAAGCAATGGAAGGATTAGTGGCAGAAAAGGCAGAGGCATACTGAGAGAAATGATGTTGGATGGACTGAGACGGTGGCATGGGGGAATATCATCAGCAGAGTTGATCCAGAGCACCAGAACCCGAGACCTTCGGGGAGACAAGTACACACTCTCTAGTTGGCAGGGCACGCGATGATATGGATGAGGCTTTCCATCTTTCACGAATGTCGTTTTTGTTGGTTTCAGTGTTCATTCCTAACAGTTATTACAAATATGGGAGTGGAAATTTGCATGCATTACATGTGAGCTTTCGGCTATTAGAGGGTATTGTTAAAATTAGATATTAAAGCAGTGGTTCTCAACCGGTGGGGAATTCCCCCCCCCCTTTGGGGGGGGGGGGGGGGTGAAATTTAGGGTTTCCAGGGGAGGAATTAAGATTATTTGAAGATCACATTGATCCAAGATTCTGTACTTCTCGCCCTTCCTCAAGGAGTGAAAATGCAAACAAAGCTAAATGTCACCAGCCTAAACAGCAAGAAAATGCAGCAGTCGTTTGAAAATATGCTGGAAGACCGCCTCAAGCCTAATGCTTCAGTTAAACAGGATATAGAAACAGAATGGAGAGCCCTAAAGGACATAATTTACAACACTGCTATGGAAATCCTGGGTCCAGCCACCCGAAAGCATAAAGACTGGTTTGATGAAAATTCCGAAGACATCAACCAATTGCTGGCCGAGAAACATCGTCTCCTCAAGGTAAATTTGAATGACCCGAAGTCAACATCAAATATAGATGCCTTCAAGAACATTAAGAGAGTGGTGCAGCAGAAACTTCGGCACATGCGGGACTCCTGGCTGAGCAGCAAAGCTGATGAAATTCAGGGCTTTGCTGACAGACATGATATGAAAAACTTCTACGACTCACTGAAAGCGGTCTATGGTCCTACATCACCAGGCATAGTTCCCCTCCTCAGTGCAGATGGGGGAACATTGGTCACCGATAAGAAAGAAATCCTTCAACGCTGGGCAGAGCATTTCGGCAACATCTTAAATGCAACTTCCTTCTTCGATGATGAAACCATCAACTGCCTTCCTCAAGCTCCCACCAATGAGACACTTGGTGACCTGCCAACCATAGTGGAAGTAAACAAAGCCATCCAGCAACTCTCCAGCGGCAAGGCACCTGGTCCTGACTTCATCCCAGCAGAGATATACAAGGCAGGTGGGCCGGTCCTAACAGAGCAGCTTCACCAAGTCTTTACAAACATATGGGTGAACGAGACCATGCCACAAGATTTCAAGGACGCGTCAATAGTCCACCTTTACAAACGTTAAGGAAACCGCCAATCCTGTGACAACCACCGAGGCATCTCCTTGCTTTCAATTGCAGGGAAGATACTCGCCAGAATTCTTCTCAATCGCCTCACAGCCCATCTCGATCAAGGTCTTCTTCCTGAGAGTCAATGTGGCTTCAGAAAAGAACGTGGCACTGTTGACATGATTTTCGCTGCAAGGCAGCTGCAAGAGAAATGTCAGGAACAGAACTGCGAAATGTTCTCCACTTTCAATGACCTTACCAAGGCTTTTGATACAGTTAGCAGAGAAGGACTGTGGAAGATTATGGCAAAATATGGCTGTCCACGAAAGTTTGTCCAAATAGTGCGGCTATTTCATGATGGCATGCAGGCAAGAGTACAGGAAACTGGTGAATTGTCTGAACCATTTCCTGTCACCAATGGAGTGAAGCAAGGATGTGTCCTGGCACCAACACTGTTCAGCCTCATGTTTTCAGCCATGTTGATGAATGCCTTCGAGAACGACGACATTGGAATAGACATCAACTACCGTATGGATGTAAAGTTATTCAATCTCAGAAGGCTGAAAGCTAAAACCAAAATTAACAGCGACACCGTCAGAGAGCTCCTGTTTGCTGATGATTGCGCTCTATACGCCAACTCAGAGGCGGACATGCAACATAATGTTTCAGCTTTCTCACATGCCTGTGCCAACTTTGGGCTCAATATCAACTTGGAGAAGACTGTAGTTATGTACCAGCCAGCTCCAGGGAATAATCACACTGTGCCGAATATCAAAGTGAATGATCATAGACTAAGTGTTGTGGACAAATTCACCTATCTTGGCAGCACCGTGTCACAAGCTGCCACAATTGATGACGAAGTGAATGCAAGAATCTCCAAGGCCAGTGCGGCCTTTGGCAGACTGTACAAGAATGTATGAGACAGAACTGGAATAAGCCTGCAAACAAAGCTAAAAGTCTACAAAGCAGTTGTAATATCCACACTGCTATATGCTTGTGAAACCTGGACTGTTTATCATCGACACGTTAGGAAATTAAACCACTTCCACACAGTCTGCCTAAGGAAGCTACTGAAGATTAAATGGCAAGACAAGATTCCAGACACTGAAGTCCTAGAAAGAGCGTCCATGCCCAGTATCCACACTCTACTGATGAAGAATCAGATTCGCTGGGCTAGTCACTTGACTCGCATGCCAGATCACAGGCTCCCTAAACGAATTTTTTACAGCGAACTGCGTTGTGGTTAACGGTCCCAATGTGGCCAGAGGAAACGCTTTAAAGACACTCTGAAAATCTCACTGAATGCTTTTGGAATTCATCATGACACCTGGGAGGCTGCAGCCAGAGACCGAAATTCGTGGCGTGCATCATTACGCAAGGGTGCAGTCATATGTGAGGCAACCAGGACTGCAAGAGCTGTGAAGAAAAGGCAAGACAGAAAAACCACTGCAGGAAATCCTCCTCCAGAAACGTCAAGCATTCTTTGCCCACATTGTCAAAGAACACTTCGAGCCAAAATAGTCCTTATCAGCCATCTTAGAACCCACGGCCCCATACCTTCAATCCCACTGGATGAAATGAATGGTCATCATCATTCTTGATGGACAAACAACAAACACTTCTCGCCCTAATGAAATTCGTTTTATAACGTAAGTAGACCCGCAAAAATAGTTTTATGTAGATGTCTAGACTTGTTTTAGTATGTGTTATTAAATTTAGCTTCCATTTTTATGTGTACTGTATAAGGGTGGATGGGGGGATTTATAGGGAGGACATTCGAAAAAGGGGGGGGGGGGGGGGGGAATGACCTTCTTGTCAGAGTCTTGCGTAGAGCAAGAACTATGGCTCGTATCTTGACAAGTGTGATACTAAATATGATTATCAAATAACACGAGGCGAATAACCGATAATATAATTCACGCTATTTATTCGCGCACTGCACACATCAGAAACAATACAGGCTTCGCGCAATCACAATTCACAATATCAAATAGATCATCAATACAAGCAATCAATACATCAATATAATAATACATGAATGCACTCCACTTACAAGTCAAACACACAGGCGTTCCATCCCCAACGGTCATACAGGCTAGCTTTCAAGACATGCATAAACTCTCAGGCCGCATTCACACGTCCGTCCGTTACGGCGCCCAAGCCCAGTCTGGCTGGCCTTTTAGCACACACCTCAGTTGTGCTCGAGACAGCTCGCGTGACCCCCAATGTTCACGCTGTGTTCCAGCTGACCGCCGACTGCTTAGCATCGCTCAGTGTTGATTGCCTGGCGTTGTCGACGACGCCGTGTTATAGCTGTAGTGTTTATCATAGTTCAGCGTTGCATTGTCGGGCGTTGGTACAGACAACGCGTTGTAACTCTGGGTGAGACTCTGACATTCCCCCCCCCCTCCCCCTTTTCTCATGAAAGGTTTCCCTTTCATGTAGTCTATATAGCTGTTCTTTATCTTGTCAGAATCGAACTTTGCACTTCATCTGACGTAACTCTTAGGTTTTTCTTAATATGTACAGGTGATTAGTAAACAATATGCATACAATCTCCATGCCTACCCATCCATCATACATGTCAAGTACCATCAATTCTATGGATTTTACCTCGCTGAGACACAGCCAGTCCGGTAGGTTACGGCTAACTTGCCCCTACCTCTCAACCAAAAAGAAAAATTACAAATAATCAGGTCAGCCTGTGAGTATCTACCTATAAGATAACTCCGACATTGGACATCTACCCTTATCTCATAGAATATCCAATGAAGGTCTTCAGTTTTGGCAAGTTTTACCATATACACATGACGTCACATTGACGTGTTACTCATTAGACAAACATGGTAGTTTCAATACATATTTACACATCACGAACAGTTTTTAGTTATGCCCCTTGGTTATGGAACAAAAGTTAGGGACAGTAATTTTATCATGCTTTCAACAAAATAAATTACAAGTAACATTTCCTTTCTTAGTGTCATAATTTGATACTTATTGACAAAAGTGCACAAAAAGTCACTATTGTGAAAAAGTAAATCAAGCTACGATGCTGAGATTACATCTAACAAAACTAGACATATACAATTTCGTATATGGAAATGTTTCATACCCAAATTTTCGTACAATTGTCATAAATTTATAAACATTTTAGTATCGTCTGCTAACTTTCAAATTAATATGCAAATATAACGGAAGTGTAGAGCTGTGTTGTTGCACACATGTGTTATGTTGACATTCACATCAAGGACTTCCGTTTTAGATGGCCTTTAAATATACGGAGCACCCAGTTCTTGTCATCCGCTGTTGGATAGCTTCTTCCGTCTTATTCTCGGATTAGGTTGTCATGGTCACTATTCGTACTTGTTAAAACGTCGTGGACCATCTTTGTAGATATACTCAGGATTACTTGGCGCTGTTCAAGCTCGGTACGTCTTTAGGTCCTGTAGTACTGTCCTGTGACACTTGTGGTGCCTATTTCTTATAATATTACATATTTACAATACTACTGGCATTCTTTCACATCTCTCACAATTATACGACACATTCATTAGCATAATAATAATAGTATGTACACAATTTATTTACAATGGGAGATTAAATCTTCCCTATCACACCGTTCTTCACAGCGTAACTGAAATGATGTCACAATTGGCTGTGGTGTTGAGCACTATTTACCTTGCAGTTTATACACCATCTGCAATGTGCTCGGGTGTTACCTGGCTCTTGGGTGAGTCGTATGGACATCTCGATAGAAGATCGGCCAGTGAGTTATGTGAGCCTCTTATATGTCTGATTTCGAAGCTATAGTCCTGTAGAAGAAGGGACCATCTGGCCACTCTGTGGTTACTTGGGGTTCCACTGGTGATAAATGTCGACGGACTATTGTCTGTTTCTATAATGAAGTGTTTACCTAAAAGAAATCTCGAAAGTTTACGTACCGAGAACACAAGAGCGAGGGCTTCAAGTTCCGGCGTGCTGTAATTTCGTTCACTGGTGTTCAATTTCCGAGAGACGTAGTATACAGGGTACAATATTTGGTCGTGCTCTTGAAGCAGTACCCCTCCAATGGCTACGGGGCTCGCATCGCATCTTAGCCTGAAAATAGTGCTAAAATCGGGTAATTTTAGAATAGGTTCACTGAAAAAATAAGATAGTACTTTCGCAAATGCAGGCCTTAAACATTCGCTATTTACAATGACATTAGGATGTTTGTTTGTTAGTAAATCAGTGAAACATTTGGTCAATTCAGCAAAATGAGGAATAAATTGTCTATAATAATTCAAAAGACCTAACACACTTCGCAACTCTTTCTTGGTTGTCGGAAGCGACAGTTTCAAAATTCTAGACATGATGTTATCGTCAGTTGATATAAAGCCATTTGAGATTTTATAGCCCAAAAATGAAATTTCATGAAAGGCTATATCAACTTTGGATGGTTTTATTGTCAGTCCATGTTGTCTAATCCTGTCGAATGTCTGCTGTAGTGCTGTTATGTGGTCTGTCATGTTCTGGGTTGTTAGAAAAAATTGTACTGTATTCTTGTAACACTTGTCTGCAACTGTCGGTCTATGTCTGCGTCAGCTTGGGATTTACCTTTATGTCCAGTAGGTTGGTTGTCGTGTCCAGTACTGGTGTTGGTATCTCGTCAGTATCGTTGTCGTCTGTCTGGTCCACTATTGTTGTGCTTGCTGTAGTCTCTACTTGTTCTTCGTCCCTGTGGTAATATGGTTTAAGCATGTTAATATGAAAAATCTTGTGTTTGTCCCTAACTGCAATTTCTTAATCTACTGTCGAAATTTGTCGTAACACTTTAAACGGTCCTTGCCATGAGTCTGTGAGAAGATGTCTGTCACTTGGCAATAGAAGAAGAACGTCCTGTCCTGGTGTCAGCGTAATTGTTCTAGTTCCTCTGTTAGCGTATTGTCGGTAGATAGCACCAGATTTTTGTAGTGTTTCTTTCGCTAACACACATGATTTCATGATTCTATCGCGCAATGATGTTACATGTTCATACGATGAAATGGGTGTAGATATGGTTTTACATTCAGTCAGCATAGACTGGTACAACGATAATGGGCCGCGTGGTTTGGCACCATATACAATTTCAAATGGTGAGAATCCAGTGCTGGAATGTGGCATTTCCCTATATGCAAATAAAATAGCAGGTAGATACGTGTCCCAGTCTTCGGGATGTTCTTGGGTTACTTTTGAGAGCATATGTTTAAGATCGCCGTTAATCTTTTCTATGATACCCGTGGAGTGTGGGTGGTAAGGGCTGTTAAAGCATTGCTTCACCCCCAACATCTTAGTGAATGCTTGTGTAGCTGCGGCAATAAACTGGCTACCCCGATCTGACAGGATGGTATCAGGGAATCCTACCCATGCAAAAATATGGAAGAATACTTCCATGATGTCTTTGGAAGTTATGTTCTTCATCGGAATGGCTTCTGGCCACCGACTACATAAATCAATTATCGTTACAATATATTTGTTTCCTCTTGATGTTATGTGGTTAAGAGGACCAACTATATCGACCGAGATCTTTTCAAACGGTCTACTTGCCAAATCAGTGATTTGCAGTTCTGCTTGCGGGTGTTTCCCCTTTTTAACAAGCTTTTGGCAGATGTCACACGATCTGCAATACAGTTTGGTATCACTGCAAAATTTAGGCCAATAGAATTGAGTAGGTAACCTTGCTCGTGTTTTAGCATACACCATATGCCCTGCAAAGGGTATGTCATGCACTAGCTGTAATGCTTGGTTACGGTTTTCTGAAGGTAGCACCGTTTGTTCTGTAATGCTAGAACCTTTGGTATAGTACCGTGTCAGAATTCCGTTTTTCAGAGCAAAATACCATTTAGCGTTCTTTGCTACTCGTGGCTTTTGGCCTATTAGTTTAAAATATTTTTGCAAAGATCGATCGGCTTTTTGAGCTGTTATAAATTTCTCACCGGTTGTTTCAGGAGATGTTACAACTGGGCTTATTAGCTGCAAAGCCTCTGTCTGATCGATTCGATCTTGCATTTGAGCAGTAGATCTGGTTACTGCATTTGTAATATCAAGGTTATCATTTACATTACAACTTGGTGTTACATTCAAACAATTACATTCATGTGATGACGTTGCCGAATTGGCATACATACATTCATTTACAGGTGGTAATACATCATGAATGGTGATTTGTGATGAAGGTGAAATGGTACTATCAATGTTACAAGTGACAGTGAATATAATACTGTCCTGTGGCATATCGTTCACCTCAGGAAGGTTACCAATGATGACATCGCAACAAGGATTGGTTAATGCTGTGCATTTGACCTTTCCTGTAAGAAATGGTGTACTTATGTATGCCCATGCAAGCGGGTATCTCTCGATGTTACACGAGAAAGTTCTGCATGTAACATATTTACCACTATATTGTGATGGTAAGATATAGTCTCTCTTAATGCCAATGAGGGTACTGCCGTTATCACGCAAAACAGTGGCAGCTCTACCATTAATATACCCATGGTGGATATTTAATTTACTTTGGGAGTTGACTACTAAATTGGCTTCCTCATTTGTAACAGGTATGGAATGGCCACATGTCAAAATGCCATCCTCATGAAATTGATCACAGATAGTACATTTGTCGTGTTGAAACACATCAATAGAATGTGCTGCGTTTACATGGTGATCTTCTACACTTTCATCTTCTGATGAAGAACTATCAATCATGGCTGCATTCGCATTTCTGGGCATAGCTTTGGCTTTACAATCTTTCCGCCAATGGCCGAAAGCCTTACAAAGGAAGCATTTGGTGGCACGTCTATATATCTTTCTTTCTTTGTCTTGCTTCGCTATGTAGTTTTGTAAGTAAGACATGTATCCAGGATGTTGGTCACACATTTCAGTTTCGTTGTGTGACAAATGACAATATTTGCATTTGTTAAACTGTTCATGTTAAACCCTCATGGTCCGGGCTCGTACAAGGCCCTCACCTGTGGGACATGGCTGAACGCCTCTAAGCCGGGTCTCTTGGGTGCCAGGGTCTGGCCATAACTCGCCACCGGCTCGTGGTGGTGAGGTCTCGGTGGATTGACGCTGAGCCGCCAGCGTCTGCAGCCTACCTTGTGCCAGTCGTATTGGTTACCCATTCCTCTGGAATACACAAGACTAGGCCGAGGGAGGGGTCATGTCGTTTGGGCATCACATGATCTCTGAAGCTCTGCCCAGACATTGTGATGGAATATTGGCCACATTCCACTCACATACTTTGGTCTGTCAAGACTGCAAGGTGTCTACTCTACTAAACTGTTCAGCAGATTGCCTATAGGGCTTTTGTTTGTTGTAGGGCCTCTGACTTAGATCTATCATATGTAGCGGCTGCTACAAAGTCTGTGCTAGTCAGACCAGTAATGAAACATTGTTTATTGGCTGAAAAATAACTTGAGCCACGACTTTCAATCTGTTGTACACTTTCACACTGACATTCTAATAGAAATGTCGAAAATGGAGATGGGAGAGATGTGATAATTGTATCTCTCAAAATAAGATCTGTCAATCTATCAAAATTACCATTCACTTTGGCTGCTGACAGCCATTTAGAAAAAACATTCTGTATTTCTGAGATGTAATCAGAGAACGTTTGTGTTGGTTTAGGAGACAATTTACCAAACTGTTCTCTGTAGCCTGCTTCATCTAGCAGAAAATGAGACAATTTTTGTCTTAATATACTGATAATCTTTCTTCGGGTCATTTGGAATAGACTCTATCACTTTCAGAGGTTCTCCAGAAAGACTTCTCATGTATATTATACTCCATTCTGACTTTGGGATCTGGTAATGATCCATAATACATTCAAAATTGTGTGTGAAAGCTGCTATGCAATCACCTGTGGTGTAACTTTTAATCAGCCCTTGGTATTTCTTGTATGGCTGATCTTTGTCAGCTTTTCTATCTTCCTTTTCTTTGGAAGTTTCTGCTTTCAGCTGTTCAATTTTTAGCTGTACTTCAAGCTCTTCTTTCTTGGTTTGGGCTAAAATTTCAGCTTTTCTTATTTCTGCATCTACTTGTTTAAGTTTTAAAGCAGCGTCTGCCTCTGCCTGTTTAAAAGATCTTTCGGCTGCTCTCTCATCACGTTCATTAATCTTCTCCTGTAGTAGGAGGTATTCTGCAAACTTTTTCTCACTCCAGAAAACTTTTTAACTCTTCAACAGAAAAGTTCATCTTTAAACCCATTTCGATGTACTCGTTTAAACTAGACATGATGAACAATATGTATGATGAAATAGATAGACACAAAATTAATAATGGGGTTAGTAATTTAAGTTCACAAGTTTACATTACTTAATATTACAGTTTATGTTTAGGCCTGACGAACGAATGTATAAGGAAGAGAAAAAAAATTTATACTCAAGTACTCCTGAGGCAATGTGTCGGACAATGGATGCTCAGTAGTGCCCGAAACCACACTGGTTTTTAATTCAGGTCGACTAAAAAAAATTCGGAGTTTACAAGGGACAGGTGTAGATGACACCAAACAACCTGTTATTTTTGGAACAAGAGAAATTAGAACATGTTCAAGTGTGTGGTGTATGTAATGTCACTTAAGTTTTTGTAGGTTTGTATGTCGTCAAGTATTGTTGTTAGTTGTTTCAGCACACTCAACAACTCACTTTTCACACTTTCCAGACCTTTCGCTTACACTACTTCTACTCAATGACATTCAAGGACATGGCCGCCATTTTTGTTTTTATCACTTCACTAACTCGGTTTAAATTTACTAAGTCCAAAGACGCACTTATGGTTTCAATAAATCAACCCGAAAGATAGTATTTATCTGTTAAATTCACCCTCCTAAAATCTGAGAAAGACAGTTCCATTGCCTCCAGCTACAGACCCATTAGCCTCACCAGTTGTCTCTGCAAAACAATGGAACGCATCATCAATCACAGACTACAGTGGTACATTGAAAGTGAAAACATCCTTGTGCCACAACAGGCTGCCTTTAGGCAGTGCTACTCTACGGAAGATCAGACAACCTACCTCTCTCAAGAAGTTGAGGATGCATTCCAAGAGAAGAAGCTGGTACTTGCGGCTTGGATAAATCTGAAGAAAGCCTTTGACAAATTCTGGAAGAAGGTCTGATGAAGAAACTGGGAAACTGTAAAGTCAATGGAAGAATGTACAAATGGGTAAAAGCATACTTGCACAACAGAAGAGCCCGAGTACAGATAGACGGTCTCAAGAGCAAGAAAGTACTATTACGTCACGGTGTTCCCCAGGGCGGAGTCCTGTCCCCAACACTTTTTCTAATCTTCATCAATGATCTTGTTGCTAATCTACCCAATGGAATTAAAGCGGCAATGTACGCTGATGACCTGGTTTTGTGGAGCGCAAATGAACATGCATCAGTGGCCACAATATTGCTACAAAGAGCTCTAGATACATTTGTTGCATGGGCGGATAGATGGTGTATCAGCATAAACACTGACAAGTGCAGCACCACTCTATTTACCCTTTTTCCGAAACAAAAGGCAGGGAGCATTCAGATAAATGGAACACCCCTAAGAGAAGATAAGGAACCAACATACCTTGGTGTAACATTCGACGACAGGCTGACATGGAGAAAACACATTAAAAAAGCAGTAGCAAAAGCCAGAAGGAAAATTGCCATCCTGAGAAAGCTAACTGGAACCACTTGGGGGGCCAGTGGGAAAATACTTAGCAAAGTTTATCAACAGAGCATACCACCACACTTGGAATACGGGTCAACTGCGTGGTGTTCGGCATCAAAAACTACATTGCAGGAGCTGGACAAGGTGCAAAATCAAGCTCTTAGAGTCATAACAGGAGGGATGAGATCAACCCCTATAGTAGCAATGGAGAAAATGGGGAGGACACAAGCTTTAAGAGAGAGCAGAGATACAAAAACACTAATACAAGCAGAAAAGTTTCTCAGCTTGCCAGGCCACCCTATGAAGAACAGATTTGAAAACTTAGCTATGGGGCGGTTGAAAAGAAGTAGTTTCATCCACCAGGCCAAACAACTCTGCAGAGAAACCATCGATCTTCCCACAGTTGATATCCCCCTGACAACTATTCCAGAGCGAACCCCGTGGAAAGATGAACATAGAATATAGCTACAAATCCAGTCAAAAGTGAGAGGAATATTTGACAAGGAAGAACAGAACAGTGTACAGCGCAGAACAGCCACTCTCAGCTTCCTTGATGACGAATACCCACAGGACCTCTGGATCCGAGTCTACACAGATGGGTCAGCACAAAATGCTGTTCGAAATGGAGGAGCGGGAGTGTGCATAGAATACCCAAATAATACTAGAGACACGGCCAGAATTCCAACAGGAAAGTACTGCCATAATTATGGTGCTGAAATTGAGGCACTCAAGATAGCCACAGAGAAATTACAAAATACCAGCCATGGTACACAACCTGTGGTGATATTGACAGATGCAAAATCCGTAATAGAGGCGCTCCTGTCTGGGAAATTGCCAGTTCTGAGGACACTACTTTCTGAACTTAGCAGTCAGCGTAAGATCACCATACAGTGGATACCATCCCACTGTGGAATCCCCGGAAACGACAGAGCTGATCGATTGGCTAAGGAAGGAGCACAAGAAGAACAACCAGATGTGCCTATTACATATCACCAAAAGAAAAGAATGATCAAATCAGTCAGAAGGCCACCAAACCTTACTCAAGACGACTACCACGTTATGGACAGACCAGAACAGGTCATTCTTCTGCGCCTCAGAACAGGACACAATAGATTACGCAACCACATGTATACAAAATTCAAGATTGGTGACTCAGCCATGTGCACATGTGGTTTGGCGTCGCAGACAGCAGAGCACATACTCCAGGATTGCCCAAACTACAACATATCCAGGCGAACCTTCTGGCCTAGAGAAACAACAGTGGAAGATAAACTCTATGGACCGCTGAATGAACTAAAAAGGACTGTTAGATTCATACAAGAGACAACATTGCAGTTATAGACATGTTTCAGGCGAACGAAAGAAGAAGAAGAAGATCTGTTAAATTCTTATCTCCACGCTCGCATTTGTTCAAAACTCGCACTTTATACAGACAATTGATTCCACACAAAAAAAAAACGACAACAGTCGCCATGTTTGCACTTATTTAACACTTTACTTTTCGTATTTAACGGTTCAAATCCAATGAGGACGAAGACCCCACGTTCGCACTTGTCAGAGTCTTGCGTAGAGCAAGAACTATGGCTCGTATCTTGACAAGTGTGATACTAAATATGATTATCAAATAACGCGAGGCGAATAACCGATGATATAATTCGTGCTCTTTATTCGCGCACTGCACACATCAGAAACAATACAGGCTTCGCGCAATCATTGGCACCTTTCCGTCTTGACAGACGATATTTTGGTACATTGTGCTTCAAAAAGGCTTAATAACTACGATCCATGGCGGTGGCGAGTGTGGCTGGTAAGGCCAATTCTTGCTGCAAATGTTTGCCCACAGTAGGTGCATGTGAAAACATGGTCATTTCCACCATTTTGCACCATCTTACGTCTCTCACGCTCCGTGTGTGCTTTATCTGCAATCATTTTCTCCTTTGTCTTTATTCCATTTCTGATAGTTGCCCTCCATGCAAAACGTTCAGCGGCGACGTGTTCCCATTGTGCATTATCAATGCCTGTATCAATCATGTCCCGCTTACACACATCTTTGTATCGTAGTAGAGGCCGACCCTGAGATCTCCTACCCATCTGTAATTCACCAAAAAAGATGTCCTTTGGTATTCTACCATCATCCATCCTCCTAACGTGTCCTATCCATCTAATTCTACGAAGACTGAGCATGGAATACACCGTCACACAACCTGATCTTTCCAATACTTCAGTATCTGTGATTTTGTCTTGCCACTTAATACCAAGTATTCTTCGCAGACACCGCATATGAAAGCTGTTTAAACGTTTCTCTTGGCGTGAGTAAGTTGTCCAGGTTTCACTGCCATAAAGAAGAGTACTAAGGACACAGGCTTGGTAGACGAGGACTTTTGTTTTGGCAGTAAGCTTCCTGTTCTCCCAGACTCTTTTTGCTAACATGTTCATTGTTGTTGCTGCCTTGCCAATCCTGATGTTGATTTCCTGATCGAGGGATAATTTGCTATTTACCTCTGATCCTAGATATGTAAAATGGTCTACTATCTCCAGTTCGGCGTCGTCAATAAAGATTGATGGTACAACATGTGCACCTTGTGACATAATCTGTGTCTTCTTTTTGTTAATTGTTAAACCAAATTCAGAACAAGCATTGGAGAATGATGATAGTAGATGTTGTAATTCTTCCTCAGAGTGGGTCGTAATCGCAGCATCATCCGCAAAAAGCAACTCTCTGATAAGTACCCTGCTAATTTTGGTCTTGGCCTTCAATCTCTTAGCATTATAGAGGCCACCATCTGAGCGAGAGTGAATGTATATACCGTCATCCTGATCACGAAAGGCATATTTCAGCAGAAGTGAAAAGTATATCCCAAAGAGGGTGGGGGCTAGTACACAACCTTGCTTAACTCCACTCTTGATTTCAAACTCTTCTGAAGTTGAGCCATCAAACTTGATTATACCCTTCATGCCTGTGTGGAACGATTCCACAATGGACAGAAGAGTTGGTGGGCAGCCAATCTTCTTTAGTGCTTTGAACAGACCCTCACGACTGACCAAATCGAATGCCTTTGTGAGGTCGATGAAGGCAATAAACAGTGGCTGATTTTGTTCCCGGCATTTTTCTTGCATCTGTCGCAATGATGCAATCACAATCCACAATATCAAATAGATCATAAAAACAAGCAATCAATACATCAATATAATAATACATCAATGCACTCCACTTACAAGTCAAACACACAGGCGTTCCATCCCCAACGGTCATACAGGCTAGCTCTCAAGACATGCATAAACTCTCAGGCCGCATTCACACGTCCGTCCGTTACGGCGCCCAAGCCCAGTCTGGCTGGCCTTTTAGCACACACCTCAGTTGTGCTCGAGTCAGCTCGCGTGATCCCCAATGTTCGCGCTGTGAACCACCTGACCGCCGACTGCTTAGCATCACTCAGTGTTGATTGCCTGGCGTTGTCGACGACGCCGCGTTATAGCTGTAGTGTTTATCATAGTTCAGCGTTGCATTGTCGGGCGTTGGTACAGACAACGCGTTGTAACTCTGGGTGAGACTCTGACACTTCTGAACATATGGTAAAGGGGGGCATGGGCCAAAAAGGTTGAGAACCACTGTATTAAAGGATGTTGTTAAAATTAGACATTAGAGGGCGTTTATATAATAATATACTAGCTGACCCTGCACGGCTTCGCCCAGACCCTGGTGGGGAGCATCTCATTTAATTCATATAAGTTCTCGTTCCCGTTACCGATTATCTGTCTGTCTGTCTGTCTGTCTGTCTATCTGTCTGTCTGTCTGTCTGTCTGTCTGTCTGTCTGTCTGTCTGTCTGTCTGTCTGTCTGTCTGTCTGTCTGTCTGTCTGTCTGTCTGTCTGTCTGTCTGACCCGGCCCGGCATTGCCCAGCTTCTGGTGTGGAGCATCTCATTTAATTCATATAAGTAGTCATATAAGTTCCCGTTCCCGACTGTCTATCTGTCTGTCTATCTGTCTGTCTATCTGTCTGCCTGACCCTGCCCGGCTTCGCCCAGCTCCTGGTGTGAAGCATCTCATTTAATTTATATAAGTAGTCATATAAGTTCCTGTTCCCGACTGTCTATCTGTCTGTCTGTCTGTCTATCTGTCTGCCTGACCCTGTCCGGCTTCATTAAATTCATACAACAAAAAAAGTAACTTAAAAGAACGTTCTACCACACACCATCCATTATTTTTAATGAAAACTCTTTCTAATCACCTGCATGACTACAGTAACTTCTTAAGCAAAAAAAGATGAGTTACAATGTTATGCATTGTGCATTATTTTTATGAAAACTTTGAAAATGCCTTACAGATTGTATCATTATTTATTATAACTCATATGCCGGTACATAACTATGGACAAAGAGTTTATAAATCTTTGAAAACGATGCCACAATATGACTATAAGTTATACAGAAAAGTTATGCCCCTTGAAATAACTTTTACAGAGTTAGGTCCCCTGAGATATATGAAATTATGATGAAAAATGAAAAATGAAATAATACTGAGTAAGCAGGCGATTTCACACTAACAAAATATCACAGTTGGCAGCGCTGGATTGAAAGGAAGGCGTGTAGAAAATTTCATCTCAATCGGATGGGCCGTTCGCGAACGCATAAAGGACATACATTTGGACGGAGATCCTTTTTTATATATAAGATTATAGGGTGTTGTTATAATTAGATATTAGAGGGTGTTATAATTAGATATTAGAAAGTGCTGTCATAATTAGGTATTAGATGGTGTTGTTATAATTAGATAGTGTTGTTATTATTATATATTAGAGGGTGTTGTTATAATTAGATAGTGTTGATATAATTATATATTAGAGGGTGTTGTTATAATTAGATATTAGATAGTGTCAGAGCGGAAGGAGACACGTGTAGTAAAGCTACAGCCAATGTGAATGCTGCTGTGGGGATGTGAAGCGTCAAGCTGTTACATATTCTGAGCCTGTATACAATCAGCAGCGGTGACTAGTTCCCTTCCTCGTCAATTCTCCTTGGCAGACAATTCCCAGAAATAAAAGGAAACACATTTGTCGCGTGATAGGAACTGATCGACCCCTGTTATCGGTGAACCCACGTGATGATCCTTGACCGACCCCCAGTTGTCGCTGTATACAGGTGATGATCGTTGACTGACCCCAGTTGTCGCTGTACTCATGTGATAAGCCTGGATCGACCCTAGCGCCGTACTCGTTGGAAAACATAACCCTTCTACAGCAGAGGATTGATCCCGGCTTCAAGTCGTGGCAAGCCAGCGAGCTAACCATTCTACCACCGCAGCATAACTCGGGACATAAACCAACATCAGAGACATAACTGCCGCCAACATTGTCCCCCGGCCGCCAACATTGTCCCCCAGCCGTACTGTACCGAGTTAGAAAAATAATAGTTTCTAAGTTGAGATGTGGGCAGGGTATAATTTTAACGACATAATTAGAAGTGTCTGTGATCATTGGCCTGCTTTTGTGTCCACCGGCATCGCTAGAGGAAGAAATCCTCGCCGGGTTCCACTTCTGGGTTCAGCAGATACCCGACACGGAGGCACATGAGAATGTACCCATCATTGACCTGTGTGCCTCTAGCAGCTTGCCCTGTAGGTAGGTATGTATGGAAATGGTTCGATACCATTATTATGGCAGAGGGGACATACGTGTTTCGTTGCTATCAAGGTGTTCTCACATTATTTTACTCTGCTGTAACAGGGTCAGCATGCCGCGTAGTTTCCCAAACCAAAAGGCCCGTGATATCGTGTCTCGTCGAAGCACTAGTAACAAACGCGCAACTGAGTAGAAGGTACAGGAGGTCAACTAAGATTATTACATTTGGTTGGTCAGTACAAATAAATCATCAAAACAATGTTTTCCCATAGTGAATTTGAATAACGATGTTGTGGAGTAGTTCAGCTGAGTTCTTGTTGCTGACAGAGAGGACTACGGAATATAGGTAAAAGCCAGCTGTGTGGCTGGGACTTTAACAGAGAGGATAGGCGCCAAAAAACAGATGTAGAACGTACTAAATTATTAGTCGCTATAAGATTACGGAACTGACGCGCATTCTTCAATATGTCACAGATGTGCTGATGGTTATAATTGTTGCGATGGAATTAACAGAGTATTACCAAATTTATTATCATATTAATAACGATTGAAACAACCGAACTTGTGGCGTCCACTTTTTGATTAACCGTGGTCATCCGAGGGTCATTCATATGAGCTGATATTACTTGCATGCTCACCTTGTGGTTGTCCCACGTGTAGTGACTAATTGTGCATGAGCAGTATTATCTTGCAGACTGTCCAACGCTATCTATGCACTAGCATCCATTCATATCCGGGGCAATAGGTAAACGGATATACTGTAAGTAACGGTCCCTTGAGATGTATGAGACATATGGTGTTAGACCCATATTTGTATAGAGCTGTCAGCACTCGGGGGTCATGTGGTCAGTGTCACACTGGCAGACTTTACGTCCCAAGACATTTCTCGGTGCCCATTTTAGGCTGGGTCAACCTGGTGCCCAGGTCAAGTTTTAAAACTTCGAATTCGACAAGCTGTGGGTCAAACTCACGACCACCAGATCAACAGACGCGTGTCTAGCCACTGCCACACAACAATGTGTTTCCTGTGTTATATTTGTGCTGATAGAACAATGGAGAAAAGCATAGCTACGCTTATCTACAACGGTAGAAGAATATATGAAATAATGCTCTATATGTATTTACAACTGTAGAGCAATGGATCAAAGTATACCTAATATTTGTTTACAATAGTAGGACAATGGCTTTAAAAATGGCCCATTACAATGATAGAAGAACAGATTAAAGAACAATTTATTTATATTTACAATAATAGAAAAATGTATCCAAGATTACCGTATGTTTCGTCTGCTTGTAAAGGTAGAAAAGTGTATCAAAAGCTTGCATGAGCGTTATTTACAAAAAGTAGAACTGTGGATCAAAAATTACTATATACTCATTTACACAGTAGAACAAGGGATCAAAAGTTACCATATACTCATTTACAACTGTAGAAGAATAGAGCAAATGTTACCATAACCTCATTTACATCAGTAGAACAATGGATCAAAAGTTACCATATGTTCTTTTACAACACTAGAACAATGAATAATAGGTTACCATATACTCATTGACAACAGTAGAACAATGGATCAAAAGTATGTTTAATGTTTGTTTACAAAAGTAGGACATTGAATCTGGGATAACCTCTTTTCCTTTACAATGATAGGAGAACGGATTATAGAAATATTTATTTATATTTATAATAACAGAACAATGTATCGAAGATTACCGTATGTTTCGTTTCATGTAACAGTAGAACAATTGATCAAGAGTCACCATACGCTCATTTACAACGGTAGAACAATAGATTAAAGGTTACCATATGTTGATATACAAAAGACGAATAATGTCTCAATGGTTACCACATGTTCATATACAACAACCCAACAATGTATGAAAAGTTATCACATGTTAAAATAAAATAGTCAAAACATATCTCAAAGGTTACTACATTTTTATATACCACACTCCAGCAATATCTTAACGGTAACCACATGGTCATATACAACACCCCAACAATGTATCAAAGGTTACCAAATGTTCATATACAACAAACCAACAATGTATCAACGGTTACCACATGTTCATATACAACAACCCAATAATGTATCAATGGTTACCACGTGTTCGTATATAACAGTCCAACAATATCTCAACGGCTACGATATGTTCATATACAACAACCCAACAATGTATCAATGGTTACTACGTGTTCATATACAACAACCCACCAATGTATCAACGGTTGCCACATATTCAAATATAATAGTTCACCAATATCTCAACGGTTACCACATGTTCATATACAACAGTCCAACACTATCTCAACGGTTACTACATGTTCATATGCAACAGTCCAACAATATTTCAATGGTTACCACATGTTCATATACAACAGCACATCAATGTATCAACCAATACCACATATTCATATATAACAATCCAACAATGTATCAATGGTTACCACAAGTTCATATTCAGCAACCCAACAATATCTCAATGGTTACATGTTCATATGCAACCACCCAACAATGTATGAAAAGTTATCACATGTTCAAATAAAATAGTCAAACAATATCTCAAATGCTACCACATGTTCATGTACATCAGTCCAACAATATATCAACGGTTACTGCATGTTCATATACAACAGTCCAACAATATCTCAACGGTTACTGCATGTTCATATACAACAGTCCAACAATATCTCAACGGTTACTACATGTTCATATACAACAGTCCGATAATATATGAACGGTTACTACATGTTCATATACAACAGTCCAACAATATCTCAACGGTTACTACATGTTCATATACAACAGTCCAACAATATCTCAACGGTTACTACATGTTCATATACAACAGTCCGATAATATATCAACGGTTACTACATGTTCATATACAACAGTCCAACAATATCTCAACGCTCACCATATGTTCATATACAAAAACCCAACAATGTATCAACGGTTACCACATGTTCATAAACATCAGTCCAACAATATCTCAAAAGCTACGATATGTTCATATATAACAGTCCAACAATATCTCAACGCTTGCCATATGTTCATATATAACAGTCCAATAACCTTTCAAAGAACAAAACTTCATGCAGAATCATACTTTTAAAATAGAAGAGCTGTATGATGATAGGCTGGATGCAAATATTAAAGAAAGTAGTGAATATCCAACATTATTTCCGCAGGAGTTGAGGTTGTACAACATTACACGAAGACAGGCAAGACACCCGGACTAGACATTTGGCTGCAGCAAATGCGGGCCTTGTGAGATTTTGAAAATGAAAACACAACATGTCTACACGAGATCAGTAAACGTTGATTTGTTATGAAATATAATCATTTAAAACAATGTTTTCCCTTAGAGTATTGAAATGCAAAGCCATAAACATTTATTGCACTATTACTTCGATATATTTGAGCAATCTATTATTTTATTCGTTTGTTACCTGACCAAATGCAGCAAAATATACCAGGAAAGAAATCGTGCAATATTTTATGTATGCGTTTATGTTTAAATAGACCTTTGAAACCTATAATTACAGCTATAGGAAAGAAACCGGGTGCTTTAGAATGTGAAGGTCATGGCGCAATAACTATTATGAGTGATAATGAGAAAGTGGTTACTGAGAATAATTATGGGAATAATAAGGAACACGAAATTAGTGATGTACATTTGGGATTTTTTTTTTTTTTTTTTTTTTGCTAGCTTTGAACTCAAGCGTAGTTCATACACATGCTACTACTTTATGTGCACTGGATTTATTATTTCGTGTGGATTAACTTTCTCAATTACCAGTGTCCGTCACCATCAGGCGAACTCACTCCGACTTCTGAGGTATTTGTAATTTAAGTCCCCAAGTCAACCAGGCACAAGCAATGCCGTATTGTCTCAGGAAACTATTTTTAAAAGCTATAGAAATCAAAGCAAATCTGTAGTTATGCTTCAAAGACTACACAAAAGCCGCTGACTGTGGGAAATGTGAGGAAATCTTCACACTGTTGGATTAACTGGCCGGCTCCGTGGCTATGGCGGGCGCAATTCATAATCCCGGATACCCGCGTTCGAAACAGAACTGTGTTGGTATTTTTTTTTTTAATGTAACGGTATGGGTGCCGGTCGTTCAGAAAACAATGGAAAACTACTTAACTTAAACTTGTCCAGGAATCAAGAACAGCCAAAAAATGCCGGGGTTGACTGCTACGCCCTGTAAAGGATATGCAACATTTTTTTTTTTTTTTGGGGGGGGGGGGGGGGGGGGAATCAACTGAACGTTGATGGCGAAGATCAGCAAACAGGAAGTTTCTTGGGGGAGGGGGGAGAGGGGAGGGGGAATCAATTGTAAGCTGATGGCGAAGATCAACAAACAGGAAGTTTCTTGGGAGAGGGAAGAGAGGGGAGGTGGGAATCAACTGTAAGCTGATGGCGAAGATCAGCAAACAGGAAGTTTCTTGGGGGGGGGGGGGGGGGCAACTGAACGCTGATGGCGAAGATCAGCAAACAGGAATTTACTTGGGGGGGGGGGGGATCAACTGTACGCTGATGGCGAAGATCAGCAAACAGGAAGTTTCTTGGGGGGAGGGGGGAATCAACTGTACGCTGATGGCGAAGATCAGCAAACAGGAAGTTTCTTGGGGGGGGGGGGGGACAACTGAACGCTAATAGCGAAGATCAGCAAACAGGAAGTTTCTTGGGGGGAGGGGAGGGGGGAATCAACTGTACGCTGATGGCGAAGATCAGCAAACAGGAAGTTTCTTGGGGGGGGGGGGGACAACTGAACGCTAATAGCGAAGATCAGCAAACAGGAAGTTTCTTGGGGGGGGGGGGGGGGGAATCAACTGTACGCTGATGGCGAAGATCAGCAAACAGGAAGTTTCTTTGGGGGGGGGGGGACAACTG
>OY992876.1:250288445-250335945 GCA_963921405.1 Cepaea hortensis | reverse complement strand
TAATGCTTCCATATATTTGATAAGCAGATATTATTGTTCGTCAAATACAGTCATTCTTAGGGATCTAAAAATGCTTTCAGGAAACCTTCCCGTTGTGGGACATTCTTGAAGAATCTATAATCTACAAATCTGTACCACAATTTTATATTTTCAGCTTCACGGTTGACTGTGGGAGGCGGCGATAAGACATCGATAGCAGAGCTTCGACGTGCTGACAACACGGTTGTTCAGTCATCAATACGGTGATGCAGTCATCAACACAATGCTGCAGTCATCAATACGGTGATACAGTCATCAACACAATGCTGCAGCCATCAACACAGTGCTACAGTCATCAACACAGTGATTCAGTCATCTACACAGTGCTAGATAGAGTCACCAACACAATGCTGCAGTCATCGACACAATGCTACAGTCATCAAGACGGTGCTACAGTCATCAAAACGGTGCTACAGTCATCACGACGGTGCTACAGTCATAAAGACGGTGCTACAGTTATCACCACAGTGCTACAATAATTGACACGGTGCTACAGTCTTCAACGCAGTGCTACAGTCATCAACACAGTGCTACAGTCATCAAGACGGTGCTACAGTCATCAAGACGGTGCTACAGTCATCACGACGATGTTACAGTCATCAACACAATGCTACAATCATCAACACAGTGCTACGATCATCACGAAAGGGCCTCAATAATCAACACAGTGCTACAGTCATCAACACAGTGCTACAGTCATCAAAACAGTGCTACAGTCATCAACATAGTGCTACGATCATAAAGACGGTGCTACAGTTATCAACATAGTACTACTGTCATCAGTACAGTTCTACAGTCATCACCACAATGCTACAATAATCGACACAGTGCTACAGTCTTCAACACAGTGCTATAGTCATCACGACACTATTACAGTCATCAGCACAGTGCTACAGTAATCAACACGGTGCTACAGTCTTTAACACAGAGTTACAGTCATCAACATGGTGCTACAGTCTTTAACACAGAGTTACAGTAATCAACACGGTGCTACAGTCTTTAACACAGAGTTACAGTCATCAACATGGTGCTACAGTCTTTAACACAGAGTTACAGTCATCAACACAGTGCTACAGTCATCACCACAGTGTTACAGTCATCAACACAGTGCTACAGTCTTCAACACGGTGCTACAGTCATCACCACAGAGTTACAGTCATCACCACAGTGTTACAGTCATCAACACAGTGTTACAGTCATCAACACAGTGCTACAGTCATCACCACAGAGTTACAGTCATCACCACAGAGTTACAGTCATCAACACAGTGCTACAGTCATCACCACAGAGTTACAGTCATCACCACAGTGTTACAGTCATCACCACAGTGTTACAGTCATCAACACAGTGCTACAGTCATCAACACAGTGCTACAGTCATCAACACAGTGCTACAGTCATCAACACAGTACTAAAGTCATCAACAAGGTACTACAGTCATCAACACAGTGGGGGGTACGTGGTGTTAGGCATTGGTAGCACCTTTGGTAAGGATGACTCTCATGTTCTTTTCAGGACCCATCCCCCACTGGTCCAAGCCTGACACCCAGCTCGTGCCTGTGGCTCCTAGTAGCTGTCAGCATGCGACAGCGGCCACCCCCCGAGCAACAGCTGTGAGACGCTGGCTAAACCAGGCATGGGTAGCCGATTTGGTGTCAAACCAAGCGGTAAACTAGGGTATGCCTACCCAGCATGTGAAGACAGGATTCGGCAGACTGCGCGGAAGAAATCATTCCTGCTTCAACGGGCAAGACGGCGTTTACCAAAAAAGCGTTGTGGAACGTAATGAGCACGGCAAGGCACGTAGAGCTCCCTGGTCATCCACTGCACCTGTATTCGTCTCCAGTCGTCTCGACTTGTCTTGCCACTGGACTCAGATGGACTCGGGCGAGAGAGTGAGGTCGACGAATTGCGCAACTCTTCCTCACTTTAATCCAAGTCATCGCGCAAGTCATTTTTCATCCAACGTCATATATCGTTTCATGATGGTATGCAGGCAAGAGTACAGGAAACTGGTGAATTGTCTGAGCCCTTTCCTGTCACCAATGGAGTGAAGCAAGGATGTGTCCTGGCACCAACACTGTTCAGCCTCATGTTTTCAGCCATGTTGATGAATGCCTTCGAGAACGACGACATTGGAATAGACATCAACTACCGTATGGATGGAAAGTTATTCAATCTCAGAAGGCTGAAAGCTAAAACCAAAACTAACAGTGACACCGTCAGAGAGCTCCTGTTTGCTGATGATTGCGCTCTATACGCCAACTCAGAGGCGGACATGCAACATAATGTTTAATCTTTCTCACATGCCTGTGCCAACTTTGGGCTCAACATCAACTTGGAGAAGACTGTAGTTATGAACCAGCCAGCTCCAGGGAATAATCACACTGTGGCGAATATCAAAGTGAATGATCATAGACTAAGTGTTGTGGACAAATTCACCTATCTTGGCAGCACTGTGTCACAAGCTGCCACAATTGATGACGAAGTGAATGCAAGAATCTCCAAGGCCAGTGCGGCCTTTGGCAGACTGTACAAGAATGTATGGGACAGAACTGGAATAAGCCTGCAAACAAAGCTAAACGTCTACAAAGCAGTTGTATTATCCACACTGCTATATGCTTGTGAAACCTGGACTGTTTATCAGCGACACGCTAGGAAATTAAACCACTTCCACACAGTCTGTCTAAGGAAGCTACTGAAGATTAAATGGCAACACAAGATTCCAGACACTGAAGTCCTAGAAAGAGCGTCCATGCCCAGTATCCACACTCTACTGATGAAGAATCAGATTCGTTGGGCTGGTCACTTGACTCGCATGCCAGATCACAGGCTCCCTAAACGAATTTTTTTTACAGCGAACTGTGTTGTGGTAAACGCTCCCAAGGTGGCCAGAGGAAACGCTTTAAAGACACTCTGAAAATCTCTCTGAACGCTTTTGGAATTCATCATGACACCTGGGAGGCTGCAGCCAGAGACCGAAATCAAAGCGTGCATCATTACGCAAGGGTGAAGTCATATGTGAGGCAACCAGGACTGCAAGAGCTGTGAAGAAAAGGCAGGACAGAAAAACCACTGCAGGAAATCCTCCTCCAGAAACGTCAAGCATTCTTTGCCCACATTGTCAAAGAACATTTCGAACCAAAATAGGCCTTTTCAGCCATTTTAGAACACACGGCACCATACCTTCAACCACACTGAATGAAATGAATGGTCATCATCATTCTTGATGGACAAACAACACAGTCATCAACACAGTGCTACAGTCTTCAACCTGGTGATACAGTCATCAACACAGTGCTACATTCATCAACACAGTGCTACAGTCATCAACACAGTGCTACAGTCATCAACACAGTGCTACAGTCATCAACACAGTGCTACAGTCATCAACACAGAGATACAGTCATCAACACAGTGCTACAGTCATCAACACAGAGATACAGTCATCAACACGGTGCTACAGTCTTCAACCTGGTGATACAGTCATCAACACTGTCACGAGTTAAATAAACTTGTTAGTTGCGACCGATGACAACCAAGCCCGACATTGGTTTGCAAACACAATAGACCCTGTGATGTTGAACCAACTGAGGAAAATACGTTGTTAAAACTGTCTGCACCTGGTCAGAATTGGTGTATGAGATCAAAGTGAGTCACGTCGAGTTGTCTACACACGGTCGACAGTTTGTTGACAGGTTGTTGTTCGAGAGACGTGTACTGGCGACATCTGTCTACGAAGCGGGAGTTGGTCGTTGAAAGTGATGGACAGAGTGTCTGCTAGAGGTCGGAGGGATTCTGTCAGATGTGAGTGAAAGGTCTCTGGCTCAAAGACAGCCCGGATATTTGTTGGATGAGACAAAGAACTCCCCAGATGAAAGGAAACTTGACAGCTAATTGACTCCGGTTAGTCGGGAAACAGGAGGACAAAGCCAGATTCTGGACTGATTGGCGTCTGGACTTTTTGGTGACGTCACTCAAGTACCCATATAAAACCCAGTGCGGTAAACAAGTGGAGGGAGTTGGGAATAACCTTCTGAAGTGTTGAGATCGGGTCATTATTCCGAGTTGTGTTACATGAGAGAAACTAGGGGTGTCAAATGGTTGATAGTATCGGCGGACATAGATCCAGTCTGTGATCGCCTAGTTTCGATTAGCAACAGGAATAGACACATGGTAGGCAATTAATTATATCTAATTTTAGAGTATGATTAGGAATAGAGTACAGTGCTGTGCGGTGATCTAATGTATTATAGGTGCAGTGATATAATGTCTTATGATTAGTGATAGAATGTTCTATTAGTGCGGTGCTAGAAAGTATCATAGGAGCGTCGGCACTGGTATCCTATTGTGTGGCTTCAACTAGCTTGTGTGAGATATCATTTTACTCAGGGAGGTGAGGACAATGTAGTGGAATAATAATTAGAGATTAAGGATGGTTGAGAGGCAGAAGAGGTATGTGTAATGGTAGGATCTTCCAGTAGGGCATCTGCTGGGTTTCTACCCGTTCCTTAATTCTTTCCTGGTGTTGCCATGTCTCAGATCATGTGATTGAGTTATTTGGCCGTATGACAGAGATCGGATCTCTGTTATAGATCTGAGTGCTGTTATTGGCCTACACTTACCTAATTCTGGCCAGGACGGAGTTGCCCTCACCATAGTATTCTCTATTCTACAGGTTCAATTTCCAGGTCCACGTATGTGTGCTGTGATTTTCAGCGGTGGGACTAACACAAATTTAGAAGATGATCGCTCAGAATCTGAAGACAGAGGTTGCTGAGAGGCCGCTACACCCAAGTTGGTTTACGGGAACCTGGCTTCTGCTGAGCAGGACATGTTGATGGGATTGATGTTTAGCCAAGTGATAGATGTATCAATGAACAGTCAGAACATTGTATAATTTATACTGTTATCCAGAACAGTTAGATTGTGGTGTTAATATGAGGAATCTTTAGAACCAGTGACTCTAGATCCATTAAGATTTCTCCAATAACAGTGACAATAGGTTTAGAATTTCCTGATTAACAATCCGTTAAATAACAGAGGAAATTCATAGTGTGAATCAGATTGAAGACTCTCATTAGACAGTGTTTTGTCAGGGGTGTCCAAGCATCCTAGTGGTTCCAGAGACAACGGAGGAAGTCTTCACGTGACCGCAGGAGCATCACCTGGGTGAGGCTACTTGTATGGGATACATGGTGCTAGTGTGTTGTCAGCACAAGGATGCATATGACTATACTCTTGAACACTGATCTGAGTTCATAGACACTTTAGAGTACACGTCACACATTCTACACCTTATACCCACACACACTTCTCCTACATATACTCTTTGCTTTAATAAATTTCTTGTTTTTATTTGTTGAGGCTAGAGTTGTCAAGTATGTTATGTTGGGGAAGAATGAGAGGGGGTATGATCCAGGAGTGAGCAAGAGTGAGAAGAAGGTGTCCTCAGATTGAGGGAGTGTGTGGACGGAGTCTGCTGGATATCTCCAGAATAGAGATATGGAATTAAAACAAATGTGGGTGTGGATTCCCTTCACTCCAGGGACGACACTAAAGTGGTAAAGAAGAACAAGGAACTAATACGACATTCATTCTTTACACACACGACAAACACAGTGATACAGTCATCAACACAGAGATACAGTCATCAACACAGTGCTACAGTCTTCAACCTGGTGCTACAGTCATCAACACAGTGCTACAGTCATCAACACAGTGCTACAGTCATCAACACAGTGCTACAGTCTTCAACACGGTGCTACAGTCTTCAACCTGGTGCTACAGTCTTCAACACAGTGCTACAGTCTTCAACACGGTGCTACAGTCTTCAACACGGTGCTACAGTCTTCAACACGGTGCTACAGTCTTCAACACGGTGCTACAGTCTTCAACACAGTGCTACAGTCATCAACACGGTGCTACAGTCATCAACACGGTGCTACAGTCTTCAACACGGTGCTACAGTCTTCAACACGGTGCTACAGTCTTCAACACAGTGCTACAGTCATCAACACGGTGCTACAGTCTTCAACACGGTGCTACAGTCTTCAACACGGTGCTACAGTCTTCAACACGGTGCTACAGTCTTCAACACAGTGCTACAGTCATCAACACGGTGCTACAGTCTTCAACACGGTGCTACAGTCTTCAACACAGTGCTACAGTCTTCAACCTGGTGCTACAGTCTTCAACACAGTGCTACAGTCTTCAACCTGATGCTACAGTCATCAACACAGTGCTACAGTCTTCAACCTGGTGCTACAGTCTTCAACCTGGTGCTACAGTCTTCAACACGGTGCTACAGTCTTCAACACAGTGCTACAGTCATCAACACAGTGCTACAGTCTTCATCCTGGTGCTACAGTCTTCAACACAGTGCTACAGTCTTCAACCTGGTGCTACAGTCATCAACACAGTGCTACAGTCTTCAACACAGTGCTACAGTCTTCAACCTGGTGCTACAGTCTTCAACACGGTGCTACAGTCTTCAACCTGGTGCTACAGTCATCAACACAGTGCTACAGTCTTCAACCTGGTGCTACAGTCTTCAACACGGTGCTACAGTCTTCAACACGGTGCTACAGTCTTCAACACAGTGCTACAGTCATCAACACAGTGCTACAGTCATCAACACGGTGCTACAGTCTTCAACCTGGTGCTACAGTCATCAACACAGTGCTACAGTCATCAACACAGTGCTACAGTCATCAACACGGTGCTACAGTCTTCAACCTGGTGCTACAGTCTTCAACACAGTGCTACAGTCTTCAACACGGTGCTACAGTCATCAACACAGTGCTACAGTCTTCAACCTGGTGCTACAGTCTTCAAGACAGTGCTACAGTCTTCAACATAGTACTACAGTCATCAACACGGTGCTACATTCTTCAACCTGGTGCTACAGTCTTCAACACGGTGCTACAGTCTTCAACACAGTGCTACAGTCTTCAACACGGTGCTACAGTCTTCAACACGGTGCTACAGTCTTCAACCTGGTGCTACAGTCTTCAACACGGTGCTACAGTCTTCAACACGGTGCTACAGTCTTCAACATGGTGCTACAGTCTTCAACACTGTGCTACAGTCTTCAACCTGGTACTACAGTCTTCAACACAGTGCTACAGTCTTCAACACGGTGCTACAGTCTTCAACACGGTACTACAGTCTTCAACACGGTACTACAGTCTTCAACCTGTTGCTACAGTCTTCAACACAGTGCTACAGTCTTCAACACGGTGCTACAGTCTTCAACACGGTGCTACAGTCTTCAACACTGTGCTACAGTCTTCAACCTGGTGCTACAGTCTTCAACACAGTGCTACAGTCTTCAACACGGTGCTACAGTCTTCAACACTGTGCTACAGTCTTCAACCTGGTGCTACAGTCTTCAACACAGTGCTACAGTCTTCAACACGGTGCTACAGTCTTCAACACGGTGCTACAGTCTTCAACACGGTTCTACAGTCTTCAACATGGTGCTACAGTCTTCAACACGGTGCTACAGTCTTCAACACAGTGCTACAGTCTTCAACACGGTGCTACAGTCTTCAACCTGGTGCTACAGTCTTCAACCTGGTGCTACAGTCTTCAACACGGTGCTACAGTCTTCAACACAGTGCTACAGTCTTCAACACGGTGCTACAGTCTTCAACATGGTGCTACAGTCTTCAACACAGTGCTACAGTCTTCAACCTGGTGCTACAGTCTTTAACCTGGTGCTACAATCTTCAACCTGGTGCTACAGTCTTCAACACAGTGCTACAGTCTTCAACACGGTGCTACAGTCTTCAACACAGTGCTACAGTCTTCAACACGGTGCTACAGTCTTCAACACGGTGCTACAGTCTTCAACACGGTGCTACAGTCTTCAACCTGGTGCTACAGTCTTCAACACAGTGCTACAGTCTTCAACACGGTGCTACAGTCTTCAACACGGTGCTACAGTCTTCAACACAGTGCTACAGTCTTCAACACGGTGCTACAGTCTTCAACACGGTGCTACAGTCTTCAACCTGGTGCTACAGTCTTCAACACGGTGCTACAGTCTTCAACCTGGTGCTACAGTCTTCAACCTGGTTCTACAGTCTTCAACACAGTGCTACAGTCTTCAACACAGTGCTACAGTCTTCAACACGGTGCTACAGTCATCAACACAGAGTTACAGTCATCAACACAGAGTTACAGTCACCAACACAGTGCTACAGCCATTAACACACGTTTGACGTGCTGACAAAGCAGTGCTACAGTCAAAGAGCACAGCTTAACTTGTTCATTGCCCAAGGATAAAATATAGACAAATGTGACCTCCCATGTGGACAGGAGGACGATATATCGCCATACTAAGGCCATTGTGTCATTTATTTTGTTTGTTGGTTGCATATCCTTCAAATGACATTGCAGTCAACCCAGGAATTTTTTGGCTGTTTGTGATTGCTTGGAAAGTTTCCTTCCGGTAGTGTGCCATTGCTTTCTGAACGACCAGCACTCATACCATTGTATGGTAACCAACGCAAGTCGGTCTACTTCTGTTTGGAACTCTTTCACCACAGCGCAATTTCTTGGTATAAACTGTAAGATCAATGCTCAATGAAGGGACATTTACATTGTAAAATGTGTACATTGGATTGTGTGCCAGGTGCGGTACAAACCTACGTTTTCTTTAGCACTGAATGAGTTAACAAATGTATTTATCAATGCAACAAAACCAAAAATAACGACAAATGATAAAACATGTGTCACCATATAATGCTTATCAATGGAGAGATACTACAGATAGTTACCAGTTTGTTTTATGTATGGTTATGTCAAGTTTAATGGCAAGGTTGATAGGTGATGGAAATGTGATGACAGAAATAACAAGAACAAACATTGTTCAATGAGCAGCTCGAGCAACCACACATCTACCAGTATGGGTGGACAATGGAGTCAATGAGGCTCAGTGAACCCCGTATAGTCGACAGGATTTACAAGTCTATGATATCGGGGTGGTGGGATCATCTCACACCCCACTCGCTCGGCTGTGTATAAAAGCAGATAACCGTGACATTCGGGGCAATACCCAGCTCAGGATTCAGAGGTAAGAAGGAACATTTTTTTTTTCAAATTTTCATTTTAGCTTCATTACTTTCATTTTTTCATCTTTTTATTCTTCTCATCGCGTCATCACACCTTAATGTAGTCACCGGAGGGTCTTCTCCGTGGCTTTATGTTGTGTTCTGTGTACGTATTTGTTTGCTGATGAAGGCTAGTCACCGCAACATCCTGTATGTGTCGTAATTCTGTTATGTAAAGCTCCATTACTTTGTGTTAGTTTATCTTATTTACACTTTCACAGCTTTACTGCATCGCCAACAAATTTTATTCATACGTTTACCATATTGATTAGTAGTGGTTCTAGTAGTGGTGGTGGTGGTAGTAATAGTGGTGGTAACAGTTTTGGTGTCTCAGCATATCGAAGTGTTAGTAGCGGTGTTCTGAAAGCGGTGGTAGTTGTGGTGATAGCAGTACTTATGACGATATAATGACTGCAATGACTATGGGATATCATGTGTTTATGTGTATACAGATATAAACAGAACACAGGTGGGTATGTGGGATTCTCGGAGAAAGAGAGCCAGTCATAGCAATCGTACCTTACAACGAAATCGTACCCTGTCAATCGAAACCATAATGGAGAAAATAAATATAATAATAATTCATACATTCCCTACCTCGCTTTATTTCGTTTCGCTTAATTACCCCTACCCCTTTAGAATGCCTCTTTTCAAAATAATTCACATGGACTACTTTTAAAGCATTCTTTATTCTAAGACGTAATATTTTAGTTAGCTAGTAGAGGAAGTTACTTTTAAAATTGCATTTGCATAATTATGTCTCCGGGACAAATTCTTACAAGTCTTCTAGCTGTCTGTCCTTGCTCGTTAAATCGTATTGGAAGTGTATTCAGTCAGTGAGTTAAAAACTAATGAGGGGAAACTGAAAATGTAAAAATAAAGAAACAGAAGTACAAGGAGACATGTTATTCTCAAATGTAACATTAAAGTGAATGGAATCAATCTCAAACAAGTCAATATACTTTAGTATTTGGATAATTATTTGGGTCTTTTAATAACAACCAGATGGAAGGTGTACCAAAGGAGGTAAATACAGAATATCTCAAGCACAAGCAGCATTTCATGAGACGAAGAATATTCTTCTGTGCCAATCAAAGTGGGAGAAAGAGTCATTAATGGCTTTACTGATCAAATCAAGCTGGAAGAGAATAATAGACAATTAGCAGAAAAATGAGGAATTATATGGAAGCTGCAAGGGTGACGTTTTAATTCAGAATAATCATAACTGAGAACACCGTGGACGAATAGACAGAGCAATGAAGATGTCTTGACAGAAGTGAACTGCCTATCTCTCAACATAACCCATCAACATTGATACGTGTATTTCATTATTGTTTATAAGACATACATCTTCTTATGTTTCAGCAACATTCCCACCTCACGTTCAACCTCTGCACCGTGCGCGGAAAGTTTACCACCAAGGTCAGCTTACACTAGAGAAAATTGGAGCAAATCACTGGCGACTAAATCGGACAGCATGTTGGATGTTGAAGACGTTGCCACACTAATTGTTCAGTGTTCTCCCATCTATAATCAATGTCTATATAGTCCGGTATTCTGATGCAGCAGTAATCCTTTGGTCATGAAATCTGGTTGTTTTTTTAAATTAAAATTCTGCATCGAAATGTGAGCAGAAAATAATAGAACGTTACCGAGTCCACATTTTTGTCTTCCTCACACCACAGGACTACTAGAGGAGTGTAAAACGTCAACATTATTGTCTTTCTAATGGTAAAACCATGATTGCCTTTCTATTAGTAAAACCATTATTGTCTTAACATCTCAAGGTTCACAACAATGTATTCCCTTAGTGAAATTAAACATAGAAGCCACAAACAATATGTTGCACGATTTATGGCTGACATGTTTCAGTACATCTCGTCAGGTGCACGCTGCATATTTATTTATTACTAGCTGACCCGGCCCGGCTTCGCCCAGACCCTGATGGGGAGCATCTCATTTAATTCATATAAGTAGTCATATAAGTTCCCGTTCCCGACTGTCTGTCTGTCTGTCTGTCTATCTATCTGTCTGTCTGTCTGTCTGTCTGTCTGACCCGGCCCAGCCCATGGTGGAGAGCATCTCATTTAAATCATATAAGTAGTCATATAAGATCCCGTTCCCGACTATCTGTATGTCTGTCTGTCTTGGGTAAATGGAGGAGGGAGGAGGAAGAGGGAGGTGGAGGAGGGAAGAGGAGGGAGGAGGAGGGAGGAGGAGACAGGAGGAATATGAGGGAGGAGGAGGGATTAGGAAGAGGAGGGAGGAGTAGGGTGGAGGAGGAGGGGGAGGAGGAGGGAGGAGGAAGAGGGAGAAGGAGGGAGGAGGAGATCGCAGGAGGAGGAGGAGGAGGAGAGGGAGGAGGAGAAGGAGGAGAAAGAGGGAGGAGGAGGAGAGGTAGAGGAAGAGGGAGGAGGAGGAAGGAGGAGGGGGAGGGAAGAGGAGGAGAGAGGAGGAGGGAGAGGGAGGAGGAGGGAGGAGGAAGAAGGAGGAGGAGGATGGAAGAAGGAGGAGGAAGAGGGAGGAGGAGGAGGTAGAGGGAGGAGGAGGGAAGAGGGAGGAGGAGGAAGGAGGAGGAAGAGGGAGGAGGAGGGAGGAGGAGGAGTGAGGAGGTAGAGGGAGGAGGAGGAGGGAGAAAAGGGAGGAGGAGGGAGGAGAAGGAAGAAGGAGGAGGAGGGAGGAGGTAGAGGGAGGAGGAGGAGGGAGGAGGAGGAGTGAGGAGGTAGAGGGAGGAGGAGGAGGGAGGAAAAGGGAGGAGGAGGGAGGAGAAGGAAGAAGGAGGAGGAAGAGGGAGGAGGAGGATGGAAGAAGGAGGAGGAAGAGGGAGGAGGAGGATGGAGGAGGGAGAGGGAGGAGGGAGGAGAGAGGAGGGAGGAAGGAGGAGGGAGAGGGAGGAGGGAAGAGGAAGAGGGTAGGAGGAGGAAGAGGGTAGGAGGAGGAGGTGAGGAGGAGGAGGGAGAAGGAGGGAGCGAGGAGGGAGGAGGAGGAGAGGGAGGAGGAGGAGGTGGAGGGGAGGAAGGAGGAGGAGGGGAGGAGAGAGGAGAGAGAGGAGGAGGTGAGAGAGTGAGGAGGTAGGAGGAGGAGGAAGAGGGATGAGGGTAGAGGGATGAGGAGGAGGAGGAAAGGGAGGAGGAGGAGGATGAGAAGGAGGAGGTAGAGGGAGGAGGGGGAGGGGAAGAGGAAGAGGGTAGGAGGAGGAGGGGAGAGGAGAGGAGGGAGAAGGAGGAGGAGGAGAGGAGGGGGAGGAGGAGAGGAATGATGAGGAGGGAGGAGAAGGAAGAGGGAAGAGGAGGGATGGGGACGGAGGAGGAGGGAGGAGGTAGGGGAGGAGTAGGAGAAAGGAAAGGGGAGGAGGAGGAGAAGTGAGGAGGTAGGAGGGAGGAAGAGGGAGGAAGAGGAAGAGGAAGAGGAGGAGGAGGAAAGGGAGGAGGTAGAGGGAGGAGGGGAGGAGGGAGTGGGAGGTGTGAGGAGGTGAGGAGGTGAGGAGAGGAAGAGGGAGGAAAGGGAGGAGGAGGGAGGAGAAGAGAAGGAAGGAGGGGAAGTGGAGGAGGAGGATGGAAGAAGGAGGAGGAAGAGGGAGGAGAGGAGGTGGAGGTGGGAGAGGGAGATGAGGGAGGTGGAGGAAGGAGGAGGAAGAGGGAGGAGGAGGATGGAGGAGGGAGGGGAGGAGGGGAGAGGAAGAGGGTAGGGGAGGAGGAGGGGAGGTGGAGGAGGAATGGAGAGGAGGGAGGAGGAGGGAGGATGAGGAAGAGGGAGGAGGAGGAAGGAGGAGGGGGAGGGAGAGGAGGAGAGAGGAGGAGGGGAGAGAGGAGGAGGGAGGAGGAAGAAGGAGGAGGAGGGAGGATGAGAACGCAGGAGGAGGAGGGGAGAGAGGAGGAGGGATGAGGAGGAAGGAGGAGGAGGGAGGGTAGAGGGAGGATGAGGAGGGAGGAAAAGGGAGGAGGAGGGAGGAGAAGGAAGAAGAAGAGGAGGGAGGAGGTAGAGGGAGGAGGAAGAAGAGTGAGGAGGAGGAGTGAGGAGGAAGAGGGAGGAGGAGGAGGAAGAGGGAGGAGGAGGATGGAGGAGGAAGAGGAGGGAGAGGGAGGAGGGGAAGAGGAAGAGGGTAGGAGAGGAGGGGAGAGGAGGAGGAGGAGGGAGAGGAGGGAGGAGGTAGTAGGATGATTGATTGCCATCCCACCAGGTTAATATGTTATCGCGGACCTCAGAGAGAAGTGTCTATGTAGAAGACCATTTCCTGTACGTACGTATTTTGGGAGGGGGAGGAGGGAGGAGGAGGAAGAAGAAAAAAAATATACGACAGTTGGCTGCTCTGGAATGAAAGGAAGGCGTGTAGAAAATTTCATCTCAATCGGATGGCCCGTTCGCGAGCGCATAAAGGACATACATACAGACAGAGATACATAAATACATACAGAGATACGCACATCCTAATTTATATATAAGATATGGAGTGAAGAATTGAACAATTGTTTCAGCTCAAGTATTATTCATTCATTCACTGCATATGATATATACCTCTGCAGTAAGCACCTGACAAGGTGCAGCGACGTATGGCAGGCAATAAATCGTGCAACATATCGATTGGGCTTCTTCCAAACTGTGACTGTCTTGAATGAATGTGAGGAGGAATGATCCACGACGTTTGAAGAAAGCTTCAGTCAGGAGTGTGGTTAGGTATCCAAGAGTTTACATCCAGTAACTTCCATCTCCAGCACGTTACTTCGCTATGTCGGGCAAGTGTGAACCGTGTTCACAGCTCCCAAACAACAGCACCGACAGAAGAACTCCTCTAGCGATGATAAGGTTTTGAATGATCTAAACTATTGTGCTTCATTGTATGTTATCATAAAGGAAGGACTTCTTTGAGAAGGACACATGGACATTAGCAGAAAATTTTCACTGTGCTGTACATCACATACGAGGTGGCTGAAAATGGAAACCTTATTTCTTCTTTTTTTTCGGGTGAATACATTCTGAAAAGGTAAAATACAAATGTACAATTTTTCGATGTCAATGTGTAATCTAGAGACCATCAATTGTGAAATAGAGTGGTTTGAAGTACCGGAAGACATGACGGACTGGCAAAATGTAATAGTAACACTGAATCGTGAGTGCAGAGAATGGGCAGCGTGCGGCACAGAGTTTGAGGTGCAACAACTGATCCAGAGCAACAATCATAAAGGTGACATAATGATCTATACTGATGGGTCAGGGATGAGAAACAGACGGAGTAGTTGGGGTTTCATTTCGAAGACTAATGGACGATTCTTGAAAAAATAGAGTCTGGTATATGAGGTTACGGCCTCCAGCATGAGAATGGTGGTGGAAGTAGTCACAGCGGCTTTACCTTGGTTACAGGAGACCACTGCAACACACATTGTATTCATCACGGACTCAAGGAATATGCTTAGTAAGATGGAGAAAGGAATGTTTCGTGTGGAATGGCTCACTCGCTTCAGAGGTCACAGATTGTGAGAATTGTATGGATTTATTGCCCTGGCCATGCGGGAGTGCGGGGGTAATGAGCAGGCTGATAGACTGGCAGGGAATGTACCTCTAGGTGGTAGATTATTTATGGACAAAGGGAAGGTGATCGTGCGTCTGTGGGACCAGGTGGAGAAGGTTGGGGAACAGATTGAGAACCTGTATGTGGAAACGATGAGAATGCGGTGGATCGGCAGGGGTTCTGGCATAATCTCAAAACTGAGAGAGAAGTCCAGGAGACCTTTCAATCAGATAGCGGTTAGAACGATTAGTAGTGTGACTCTTCGCTGACTTTAGAACGAGAGGACGGAGCGCATATGGGAATGTCCTGGGTGCAGTGATGTCAGTTCTTAGCTCAACTCAACTCGATGTAGTCACCACTGCGTTCAATGCAAGTCCTCTAGAGCCGATAAAGTGCTTGGATTAATGTCGAAAAAATCAATTCTCTTGGTCGTGTGTGTAACCACTCTTGCACCACTTTCTGTACCTCTTCATCGGGCCGAAAAGTTTTGGCACTTCCTACTCCACTCATACATTTGCTGGAATGACAGCCGTGCATCAACATACTGTACCGGTCTCCAACGTTATGTCACGTGCTGAACACTTTTGACATCCTTAACAACAATATTGACAGTTTACAAGACAATGTCATGGTTATTGTAATTTCTATCAAACTTTTAAGGTTGTCATATGAATCCTCCCTCGTAATAGAGGAACCGTGGTGGTTTAGTGACTAGACACTCGCCTGCCGACTCGATGGTCATGGGGTCAATATGCAACTGGGTGGATTCAGATTTGTAAAAACTGACCGGGGAATCTAAAATAAGTAAAAGAATGCCTTATGATGTAACGGCGGCCGGCATGCATGGACCTAGATAATTAGTTAATTAGTCGCCAGATCATTCTCATTGCACATCGAAACATCCAGTCCATAAAATGCATATACCACATTTCCCAACGAGTGTCGATAGGTATAACAAAATATGGTTCTAGCTACGTAAGTTCAATGCGTCTTACGGCGTGTAGAAAACCTTTCCTTTTTTTTTTACACACACAATAGACCAGTGGTTCTCAACCTGTGGGGAATCCCCCCCCCCTAGGGGGGGGGGGGATTTTAGGGTTTCCGGGGGGTGGGGGGAATTAAGATTATTTCAAGACCGCGTTAACACAAAAACCGATTGCTTGATATTATTTTTCCCTTCATACGTTATGATTCTGTACGTCTCATCCTTCTGAAATTCATGTTATAACGTAAGTAGACCCGCAAATCATGTTTTATGTAGACGTTTAGACTTGTTTTAGTATATGCTATTAAATTTAGCTTCCATTATTACGCATACTGTGTCGGGAGGGGGGATTTTTAGGGTGGAAATACGAAATGGGGAGGGGAATGACGTTCTGAAAATATGGTGAAAGGGGGCACGGGCCAAAAACGGTTGAAAACCGCAGCAATAGACATATCAGCCTTCGAGAATATTTGAACGGTCAATTACAAGGTTCAATCTAATGTTTCATGACTGTAACAACAGCATGATAGGATGGAAGGGATTGCACCTCTTGGTGATAGATTACCTATGGACAAGGGAGAGGTGGTCGAGCGCCTGTAGGACCAGGTGGAGAAGGCGGGGGAACAGATTGAGAACACGTATGTGGAAAGAATGAAATTGCGGGGGATCGGCAGGGGTTCTGGAAGAATCTCAACACTGAGAGGGAAGACAAGGAGAACTGTTGGTCAGATAGCGGTGTGAACGATTGGTAGTATGACTCTTCGCTGGCTATTGAACGAGGGGAAGGAGCGTGTAATGGAATGTCCTGAGTGCTGTAATGTCAGTTCTTAACTCAAATTAACTCATGGCAGTAACATCCTAGACTAAGCATCTGGGAAACTGTCGCCCCAGATACCATCAACGCCAGCCAGCGGAAACGAGGCTGACATCTATTTTGGGGACAAGCCGGCTGTTGTCTGTGGACTTTGGTATTGTTCTTGTTGCGATACGCTCAGAGAAGAGATTTCCGTCTTTACTAAGTATGTTTACAAAGGGGATTGATTGGTCTACTACCTTGGCTTTTCGTGATAGTGGGATTTGAGTTGAGTTAAGAACCTACATCACAGCACTAGGAACATTCCGATATATTCTCCGTTCTCATCTACCACAGCTAGCGAAGAGTACCAATACTAATAGAACCGGTAGCTGTGATTTTGTGTCAGTGTGGTCTTTTTTCGGAGTTCTGAGTGTCGGCCAGAACCTCTGGTCATTCCCTGCAGCACCAGCCTCTCCAAGCTGTAATGATCTACACGTTTGTGTGCACCGGACACACGATTCCAAGGGGTCCCGATCACATCTGTCTCATCTGACTCTCATCATACACGAAGACCCCACCAAGGGGTGCAGACCCAGCACATCTGTCTGCCTACTCGTTTCCAACCACACCAACATGTCCAGGGGGAAATAAAACCCACCAGACACTCTCTATTTTTAATATGTTGAATAGAATCCTGCCACTCTGCCTGAATCATTCCTATTACTAAACGATAACACTGAACCGTCATAATATATTAAAGACAACTGTCTCAGTTATCTGGGGGGAGGGGGGTGTTGAATCTAAAAGCACGAGGCCTGCTAGAGAGTAAGAAAACTCAAATATCAAACCGCTAAGTTTAAGGTGAATCCATGTGCCGAGGAACTGGGTGGTCATGGATTAATTGGTCTTTAACGTGAACGTCTGGTGTCTGAGGGAAACACCAGGCGTAAGAACGCCTTCTGGTCGTCTGATGTGTGTATGTATGTGTGTGTGTGTGTGTCTCGGGGGGGGGGGGGGGGGGAATAAGGCATACTGACGTTTTCTGGACATCTGGTGTATGGGGAAAACATCAAGAATATGGACGTATTCTCGATGTCTTGTGTGTGGGGAAACACCAATTGTATGGACGTCTTTTGGAAATTCCGGGCCTCTTCCTTAGCAGGCAGACTCTATTAGGGTGAATATTTCCTGCAGTATAATACGTGCTTACATGGAAAGAATTCATAAGGATGATCGCCGGAGCTACAAAGTGCGTGCTCTGGACTCAATTCCATCTTCAACAAACAGCGAAGAGAGAGTGGGGATAAGAAGACGAAGTAATGGCGAGAGAATGAACAGAGAAACATGAGTTTCGGGGGTCAGAAGTAGGAGAACCTATCATTTGCATATCTAAGTTTTTGAATAAGATTTGTAGGTTACTGTTGTTATTGCCATTTATAAGGTGACTAGCTGACCCGGCCCGGCTTCGCCCAGGCCCTGGAGCGGATCTATCTATCTATCAGTCTGTGTGTCTGCTTGTTTGTCTGTCTGTCTGTCTTTCTGGCTGACCCGGCCTGGCTTCACCCAGTCCCTGGTGGGGAGCATCTCATTTAATTCATATAAGTAGTCATATAAGCTCCCGTTCCCGACTATCTGTCTGTCTGTCTGTCTATCTGTCTGTCTGTCCGACCCGGCCCGGCTTCACCCAGTCCCTGGTGGGGAGCATCTCATTTAATTCATATAAGTAGTCATATAAGCTCCCGTTCCCGACTATCTGTCTGTCTGTCTGTCTATCTGTCTGTCTGTCTGACCCGGTCCGGCTTCACCCAGTCCCTGGTGGGGAGCATCTCATTTAATTCATATAAGTAGTCATATAAGCTCCCGTTCCCGACTATCTGTCTGTCTGTCTGTCTATCTGTCTGTCTGTCCGACCCGGCCCGGCTTCACCCAGTCCCTGGTGGGGAGCATCTCATTTAATTCATATACGTAGTCATATAAGCTCCCGTTCCCGACTATCTGTCTGTCTGTCTGTCTGTCTATCTGTCTGTCTGTCTGTCTGAGCCGGCCCGGCTTCACCCAGTCCCTGGTGGGGAGCATCTCATTTAATTCATATAAGTAGTCAAATAAGCTCCCGTTCCCGACTATCTGTCTGTCTGTCTGTCTATCTATCTGACCCGGCGTGGTTTCGCCCAGCTCCTGGCGTACAGTAACTTAAAAGAATGTCCTTCCACACACCATCCATTATTTTTAATGACAACTGTTTTTAATCACCTACATGACTGTTAATAACTTCTTTAAGCATAAAAAGATGGGTTACAATGTTATGCATTATGCATTATTGTTATGAAAACTTTGAAAATGCCTTAAAGATTATTTCATTATTTATTATAACTCATATGCCTGTAAATAACTATAGAGAAAGAGTTTAACAATAGTGCAAGTAAGTCCAACAATATGACTATAAAGTATATAGAAATGTTATTAAAAATTATGCCCCTTGAAATAACTTTTCTAGAGTGAAGTCCCCCTGCTATATAGAAATTATATAATGAAAAATGAAATATTAATTGTTATTAAGTAAGTAGCCGATTTTACACTAAGCAACTATTACAGTCGGTTGCACAGTAATGAAAGGAAGACGTGTAGAAAATTTCATCTCAATCGGATGTACCGTTATTGAACCCATCCAATACATAGCCAACCACCCACATACACTCTGTTTTATAGATATAGATTAACGGTGTCTATTGCAACATTCACAAATGTTAAATTTAGTAAAAGAAATATAGCTCATGATATTACATGATTACGGTATTTCCGTGGCGAGGTGGCTGAACCATTCGGTTGTGCTCAGAAGGTTGTGCCTTAGTTTTGGGACTCTTGTTATTCACCTCACGAAAGATCATGTTTTCGTAGATTACCAAAGGTCCTGTCCGTAGCTACGGAGTCCCTACTGTGTGCGAAATTTTCGGCGCATGGTTAACTTTTGTGCAGAGACGGACTGAACTTGACACGGGGAAACCCGTTGCAATGAAGTGGATCGTCTTTTATTTTGTTTTTAATTACAAGATTAGTGATTAGTGAAGATGATCCTCACTGCACTCCGGACATGTCCATGGGTGCTCCGATCTCCTCCTTAACTGTTTCTGTGCCAAACAAAAACTAGGTGTGGACCAAACAAAAATGGATGGCGGACAATGGGAAGTAGGATTGTGTCACAGTTATGTCTTAAAAGTTGTTAATATGGTAGCAGACATGTTGTATTATATATAAAATTAAAGGGAGTTGCTTAGTTAAAACTATAGTATATACACCCATGGCAGTTATGTGAAGTTGTTTAAGACGATTAATCATCCCATAGCACTTTATCAGTAAACATCTCCGCAGGCGAACATCGACTGGTGCATGTTATGTGTTGATTAAACAAACGTTACGAACCCAGGACCTTTTGACCACCAGGCCGACTGTTTAACCATTTAGCCACGGGGAACTCCTACTCTTGTAATATCGTATGTTACAACCCTTATGCAGGCTCCGTGAAGAAGGTGTTACGGATGCAGTTCCTGATCCCGCATACCCGCGTATAAAACACAGCTGCGAGCGATTTGGCAGCTGGCCGCCTTGCGTTGTTTTTTTTTTTTTTGTTTGTTTTTTTGCGAAATGGTATGGGTACCGGTCGTTCAGAAAGCAACAGCAAACTAATGAACTTAAAATTGCCAGAAGATCACAACATGCTGGTGTTGACTGCGACATCTTGTAAAGGATATGCAACTAACTTATCATCCCTGATAGTAATTACAAGATTACAATTGTTTAGCTCATTTGTCTTGCAATATGACACTTTAATAAAGAAGACACTGTCCACTTTTTGAGTGTGGGTATACGGTGCTTGTCCAGATTGTTATCGATCTTTTCAATTCATGATATAGTCAATATTAACATCTTGATTTGCCAGCTTTGATATCTCCTCTCTTGACATCGAAGCTAGCATCAAACGTCCTTGACCAGGCTTCGGTTCCAATTCGAATAGCTTGTCTATTCGAGCCGAAAATTGGGCGGCGCTCACCAAACCCGACATCCCACATTGTGCCAACGGTTTCGGGCGGACGAGCGCAATTGGGGCGGTAGAACTCTTATCTTGGTGCGAAGAAATGCAACCTAAAGACTAAATTGTCATGGCAGGGCAGACCAGGCCCTAAGCCTTGTTGGCAGCTGGCCTATGATCGAAGCTCCAACAGGTGGACAGTTAGAGCATTGCTTTGCTGATCCGGCAGCTTCTGCAGTGTGTCCTATTCCAGATGTATTGCTGTTACCTTTCTTCTGGAGTAAACCAGGCAGGCCAAGAGACTGATCATTCTGCATGGGCAACACATGGTCACTAAATTCAGCCCAGGCTTTGTGCTATGGAGAGGTATACCTCCATGTAACAAACTATCATCTGTGAGGAGGGCCTGGTGCCGGTCACCGGCCTCGGAGCCCAGGTTATTATTTACAACTAACCGCCACAACATGGGTTCAAATCTCGGCACACCTGTACGGCGGGCAAACGTGCTAGCCACAGCCCTATCACCGCTGCCAAACCATCTTGTAATTAACTGATTCAGTGACAACAAAAAGTAGGTTTCGACCAAACCTGAGACACAATCAATTGAACAAGTAATATAATGTACATTATCATTCACTGGACATTGAGTTTGCCGAAGATGCCACGATACGAAACAAATCACACGATGATCCCTAGTATGGGGATGTATCGTCCTTCTGTCCAAATGGGAGGTCATATGTGACAATATAGTATCCTTCGGCGCTGAAACAGATAAGGGAATAACAATTTTACAGTCCTTACAGCGAGTGAGGTATATAGTGCTACATCCAGACTTGTACAGACCAATTGACAGTCCCCGGGTGATATGGTCAGTATAGTACACCGGCCGCCGTCACATCCCAAGGTATTTCCTGATACCCGTTTTAAGCTAGGGCAATGTTATAAAACTCTCTTCGAAATGAATTTAAACCCATGATCACCAGGCCGGCAAGCGAGCATTTAACCTCAACGCTACCGAGGCTCTCATGTGATGTTAAGTTTGATATAATATTATATGGTTATTCGCTTAAAGACTGATCATCGCAAGACAAGGACAGAGACATTAAAATTAGGAACATGGAACGTTAGGACGTTAAACAACGACGGAAAATTAGAGAACATAACACAAGAAATTCAAAGAGAAAAAATTAATATATTAGGTATGTGCGAAACGAGATGGACAGGAGCAGGCATCAAGATACATAAAGATTTTAAGATTATTTATTCTAGAGGTGAAGATCGACATAGGGGAGTGGCAATAATGTTGGACCGGAAAACATCAACGTCTGTTCAGGGATATTGGGCCGTGTCGGACAGAGTTCTACTAGTTAAATTGAGTGGCAGACCTTTTACCATAAATGTTATTCAAGTATATGCCCCAACAGGAGAGTCCAGTGAAGATAGTGTAGAGGAATTTTATAATGACATAGAGTCTGCCTTAAAGAAATGTAAAAATTCAGAAATAAACATCATAATAGGGGACTTCAATGCAAAAGTAGGAAATCAAGGGGATAGATACACAGTAGGAAACTATGGTTTAGGAGAGAGAAATGAAAGAGGATACAGACTAGTAGAGTGGGCAAAAGAACAGGAAATGATTGTAGGAAACACCTGGTTCAAGCAACACCCTAGAAGATTATGAACCTGGAGGAGTCCTGATAGCAGGATTAGAAACCAGATTGACTACATTCTCATTAGCAGAAGATTTAGAAACGCGCTAACAGTAGCAAAAACAGTTCCCAGTGCTGATTGTTATAGTGACCACAGATTACTCACAGGAACATTGAGGATAAAGTTGAAGAAAGTCAAGTATATAACAGGAAACACTAAATATGACTTGTGTACATTGAGTAATGGCAAGGAAATACAAAACAAATTCAACATAGAAGTACAGAACAGATTTGAAATATTGTCTGATCTAGAGATCCTATTCCAGGATGTGGATGATCAATGGGAAATGTTAAAGAATTCAATCAATGTGGCTGCAGAAACAACTATTCCAAAATTAAAGAAGGTGGGTCGTCAGAAATGGATGACTGAGGAAATTTTACACTTAATGGAAACAAGAAGACTCAACAAAAATAATCCTGCCAAGTATGAAGAAATTCACAGACAAGTCAGAATATTATGTAGGAAGGCAAAAGAATCATGGCTTGAGGAAAAGTGCTTTGAAATTGAAAAACAACACAACAGTCAAAATACCAAATTAGTACACAAAAGAATTCAGGAACTTACTAATAAAAGAACAAGTACATCAACAGGCTGTCTAAAAACTAAAGATGGCAAAATCATAATAGAAAAAGATAAGATTCTACATGTATGGACAGATTATGTGAAAGACCTGTATAATGATAACAGAGAGGAACAGTATGCTATTAGATTTAATAATGAAGGACCAGCAATTTTAAAGATGGAGGTTCAAAATGTTCTTAAGCATATGAAAGCTGGCAAGGCCCCCGGTGCAGATAACATCACAACAGAAATGATTAAAGCTTTAGAAGAATTTGGACTAGAGCAAGTCACTAGACTGCTGAACACATTATATGATACTGGAGATATACCTTCTGAATTATGTAATTCTGTATTTATTGCAATCCCAAAGAAATCAGGAACCTTAGAATGTGATCAACATAGAACAATTAGTATAATTAGTCACATCACAAAGATTTTGTTAAGAATTATCATGCAAAGAGTGAGGAAGAAAATACAACCTGAAATAGGGGAAGACCAATGTGGGTTTGTAGAAGGAAAGGGTACAGTAAATGCTGTGTATATGCTGCGAACAGTTATTGAACGTGCTTTAGAAGTAAACAAGGATATACATCTTTGCTTTATTGACTACACAAAGGCTTTTGATAGAGTTCGACATGTCAACATTGTGGATATGCTTGCAGATCTACAAATTGATGGGAAAGACATTAGACTTATAAAAAACATATATTGGAAACAACAAGCTGCCATAAGGATTGATAATGAAGTAGGACAATATCAACCTATTAAGAGAGGTGTTAGGCAGGGATGTGTAATGTCTCCAGATCTTTTTTCCCTGCAGTGAAAATATTTTCAGAAATGTAGAAGACCTAATTGGAATCAGCATTGGAGGACGAAACATAAATAACATTAGATATGCAGATGATACAGTATTGATTGCAGACAATGCACAGGATCTGCAACAATTAGTAGACGCTGTTGTTGTACACAGTGAGCAGCTGGGGTTGGAATTAAATTGTAGGAAGACACAGGTTATGGTCGTCACTAGGAAGAACGAAGTACCACAATGTAATATACAAGTAAATGGGGATATTCTTCAACAAGTGAATCGGTTCAATTATCTCGGAACAGTCATAACATCTGATGGCAGATGCCTTGAAGAGATTAGAACAAGAATCGCCATTGCGAAAGTAGCCTTTAGCAAGATGAAAAACATTCTGACCAATAAAATGATGTCAATTGAAACGAGAAAAAGAGTGTTGAGGGGATACATAGAGCCTGTTCTTTTGTATGGATGTGAAACTTGGACAATGTGCAGTCAAGCTGAAAAACATCGGATGGCTGCAGAAATGTGGTTTCTGAGGAAAATGCAAAGAATACCATGGACAGATAGAAAAACCAATGACCAAGTACTACAAGAGACAAATGAAAATCGTAGATTGATTAGAGAAATTAGACGTAGACAGTCAAATTTTTGGGACATGTTATGAGAAGAAATGGACTGGAGAACTTAGTGACAGCTGGCAAGATCGAAGGGAACAGACCAAGAGGAGGACCGAGAGGAAAATACCTGGATGGCTTGGCCACATGGCATGGACGAGACAGGAATACTGAGCTGATCCACGACTCTGGTGATCTAGTGAAATGGTGAATCATGACCGCCCACGCTTTCCGGCATGGCACATGATTGATTGATTGATTGTCTAATAAGGGAGATAAACAGTTTTAACAAAATAGACATATGAAATATGTGGTTATTTCCCTTGCAATAATATTTTCTGCATCCTTATATGTGATGACTAGCTTTTCCTTTCCCCATCTCTTCTTCTACTCCATTTTATTTTCAGTCAGCATAATTTAATGCATATACTTCATATAATATTTAACACTGCAGTATGCGCCTAGCAAGAAGCAGCGAAATCTGCCAGGACATAAATAATAAATAGTACATCAAAATTCAACATGTAACCAACATTGAAGCTGATAGACGTTTTATTCGTCCCAACGCTGTGTTACCAATGCCAATCATCGGCAGTCCTAGAAACACACAGGCGTAAAATCACATCATGTGAGATGTGATGCATAAGAAACGCTAATGGATAAACCAGAAAAGATAGATAAATGAGAAACTAAAAACAAGCGTGGGGATAACACCTACTACTGACTTTACAGAACACCAAAATATTAAATGGTTGGGACTTTTAGTTAGAATGGGACAAGATCAACCAGCGGTTAGAGCGTTCTACACTAGAACCTTGGGATACAAGGCGAGAGGACCATCCAGACAGATTTGACTAGATAAAGTATAAGAGACATCGAAGAAATCAAATATAACCTTAGTACAAGCAACAAGGCCGGCTTCCTGGCCTAGAGGTTAGCGACTTTTCTCCGTAATCTCGTATACTCTCATAAGTAACGTGACGACGGTGAAAATCAGCAGTGGTTCGAATCGCGTCGGTAACTTACGGGGTATGTGAGCCGGCCGCTCAGAAAGCAATGGCAAACTACTGAGCGTAATCTTGCAAAGAAATCAACAATTAGCAGGAAAGATACTGATGTTGACAGCAACAAGACAAGTGAAACACAGAACATTACATCTTCCTCCTCTCGGCGACGCTTCACTGCAAAAGAAGTAGTACAAAAGAAGAAGAAGGAATACATAGCGCAGACTAGTGTTTATGGCTTTTGTGTTTAAACACAAGTGTTGCCAAAACAAGAACAAGCAAATTCTCTAGACGGAAACCAAGAACTAACACGGGTGAAATACATGAAGACGGCAGTGAAACCTTGTGACTGTGACAACTTGAATAGACGCATGCGTGCAGGCATCCACTCCCACCATAAGCCGTTTTCATCCTGTGAGAATCAATACAGTTGCCGCTACACCGGTGCAACCAATTTCTAACACCTGTCGGCGGTTGGAGATTTTTTCTTTGTCTTTCCTTAAACTTGTTATTTTTAACTGTCAGAAGAAATCATCTCCTTTTAGGGTAGTGGATCGGGAAATTGCTGGCTTGTTCTTTTTTAAGGGTTTTCTTGGAACAGTGATATCGACTCGTATGTGGGATACAACTATGTCTCACACTATACTGTCATAAAATGTCTCACACTATGCAGTCATAAACCCTGTCTCGTGCTTTATAATCATAAACTGTCTCACACTATTAAATCATACACTGTCTCATACTATACAATAATAAACTGCCTCATACTATACAATCATAATCTGTCTCACACACTACAATCATAAACTGTCTCACACTATACATTCATGATATATCTCACACATTACAGTCATAATTTATTTTATTCTATAGAATCATAAGCTGTCTTATACTAACCAGTCATAATTTATCTCACACTATATAGTTATAATCTATCTCACACCATAAAGTCATAATCTTTCTTAAACTATACAATCATAAATTGTCTCACACTATACCGTTATAATATATTTCACACGACATAATCATAAACTGCCTCACACTATAAAACCAGTCACTGTCTCATACTATACAGTCATGATATGGAATAGAAAGAAAAAGCAGCGGCTGCAGCAGGATATAACAATATGAATTGGAAACATATTATCTCGCAGGAGTTTAATATACCTATTTGTTTCCAATTCATATACAGTCATGAACTGTCTCATACCATACAATCATTATCTGTTTCACACACTGCAATCATAAAGTGTTTCACACTGCAGCCTTCAGCTTTAACAGTCCCCCTGTCGGAGCTTCGAGCCAGGACATGTTGCCGACCAAGACTTAGGGCCTCATCAGCGCTGCCATGACAATTTAATGTTTAAGTTGCATTTCCTTGCATTTGGATAAGGCTTGTACCCTCCCATTTGTGATCCCCTACCCTAATCCGTTGGCAGAATCTGGGGTGCCCAACATTCAGCGCCGACAGAATGCAGATAGCACTGTCTATTAATTTTTCTTTTTTTTTAAATCATGGTATTGTGAAACGTCTGCGTGATGGTCGTCTGTCTTGGGTGTCTTGTTTGTAGCATGGTACAGCATAGATATTCCCCAAACAACTCTTCTAGTGAGGTCGGCGTGACCGAATGGATACGTGCACTCGCTCTTAAAACTTCCGCTGAGGTAGCGAGTTCAACCCCTACACTGGTCCGTGGAACTAAAACGTATACTTCTCACCTTTAACTTCAGAAGTTGATATGAGTTCACCTGATGGCGAGGGACATGGGGAATTAGGGAAGCTAAAACGTTAGAAAAATTTGAACTAGATCAAGTCACCAGACTGCTGAACACATTATATGATACTGGAGATATACCTCCTGAATTATGTAACTCTATATTTATTGCAATCCCAAAGAAATCAGGAACCTTGGAATGTGATCAACATAGAACAATTAGTATAATGAGTCACATCACACAGATTTTGCTAAGAATTATCATGCAAAGAATGAGGAAGAAGATACAACCTGAAATAGGGGAAGAACAATGTGGGTTTGTAGAAGGAAAGGGTGCAGTAAATGCTGTGTATATGCTGCGAACAGTTATTGAACGTGCTATAGAAGTAAACAAGGATATACATCTTTGCTTTATTGACTATACAAAGGCTTTTGATAGCATGTCAACATGGTGGATATGCTTGCAGATCTACAAATTGATGGGAAAGACATTAGACTTATAAAAAACATATATTGGAAACAACAAGCTGCAATAAGGATTGATAATGAAGTGGGACAGTATCAGCCAATTAAGAGAGGTGTTAGGCAGGGATGTGTGATGTCTCCAGATCTTTTTTCCCTGTACAGTGAAAATATTTTCAGAAATGTAGAGGATATAAATGGAATCAGCATTGGAGGACAAAACATCAATAACATTAGATATGCAGATGATACAGTATTAATTGCAGACAATGCGCAGGACCTGCAACAATTAGTAGATGCGGTTGTTGTACACAGTGAGCAACTGGGGTTAGAATTAAATTGTAAAAAGACTCAGGTTATGGTCGTCAGTAGGAAGGAAGAAGTGCCACAATGTAATATACAAGTAAATGGAAATATTCTTCAACAAGTGAATCGGTACAATTATCTTGGAACAGTTATAACATCTGATGGCAGATGCCTTGAAGAGATTAGAACAAGAATCGCCATTGCGAAAGTAGCCTTTAGCAAGATGAAAAACATTCTGACCAATAAAAAGATGTCAATTGAAACGAGAACAAGAGTGTTGAGGGGATACATAGAGCCTGTTCTTTTGTATGGATGTGAAACTTGGACAATGAGCAGTCAGGCTGAAAAGCATCTGATGGCTGCAGAAATGTGGTTTCTGAGGAAAATGCAAAGAATACCATGGACTGACAGAAAAACCAATGACCAAGTACTACAGGAGACAAATGAACATCGTAAACTGATTAGAGAAATTAGACGTAGACAGTCAACAATTTTTGGACATGTTATGAGAAGAAATGGATTAGAGAACTTAGTGACAACTGGCAAGATCGAGGGGAACAGACCAAGAGGAAGACCGAGAGGAAAATACCTGGATGGCTTGGCCACATGGCATGGACGAGACAGGAACACTGAGCTGATCCACGACACTGGTGATCGAGTGAAATGGCGAGTCATGACCGCCCACGCTTTCCGGCATAGCACATGATTGATTGATTGAATTTGCAGGCAAAGAGTAGTCCAGTCTACTAGAAGTAAGCACATGTATAGACTATGCTTGGGTTTTAAGCGAGCGACAGGGGAAAACAATACTTCATGTCAGCTCTGCTAATCGTTCTAGTTTACTTACAAATAGCTGCTCTGTGGTTGTATTTTTTTTTAAATAAAATATTAAAAACTGGACCACTATACTCCAAGTACATCAGAAAACTCACTACAAGTGATTTTCATGAGTACATCAGAAAACAATGGCAAACTATTGAACGTAAACTTGTCCAGGAATCACGAACAGCCAAAGAATGGTGGGTTGACTGCTAAGTCCTGTAAAGGATATACAACTAACTAACTCACACGCGACGAAGAGAATTTTTGTATACAGGAATTCAAGCGCTTTATCGGCGCTGGAGAATTTACATTGAACGCAGTGGAGACTACATCTAAAAGTGATGCATTTGTGTTTTCATTTGGAGCCCCTTGTGGTTTGTAGCTTGTTTGTTTAAATATAGCATATGTTCCTAAAACTATCTTGGATAAACAAAATAATAAATGCATCCATACGACAAGATGTGAATATTGAAGAGGGATAACTACTAAAGACGATAAAACAAAGAAAATTGAAACATTTCGGTCACTTTAAACGTCATGAAAGTCTGGAGAGAACAATCATGGAGGGGTATATGCCTGGGAAGAGGAGAAGAGGAAGGCCAAAGTGAAGATGGTTGCATGATGTGGCGATGATCTCCAGATGGGTGTATCGGATGCGGGACATCTTGCTTGTGATCAAGAGGTTTTCCGAAATGTTGTTATGAGAGCGAAGTTCTGCAAAAGGACATGCTAGTGAATGAATGAATGAATGAATGAATTGATTGATTCATTTATTGATTGATTGATTGATTGATTGATTGATTGATTCTTCTTCTGCTTTCGTTCGCTTGAAATATGTCTATAACTGCAATGCTGTCTCTTGTATAAATTGAACTGTCTTTTTCAGTTCACACAGCGGTCCATAGACTTTATCTTCCACTGTCGTCTTTCTAGGCCAGAAGGTTTGCCTAGATATGTTATATTTTGGGCAGTCTTGGAGTATGTGCTCTGCTGTCTGCGACGCCAATCCACATGTGCACATGGCTGTTTCACCAATCTTGAATTTTGAATACATGTGGTTGCGTAATCTATTGTGCCCTGTTCTGAGGTGCAGAATAATGACTTGTTCTGGTCTGTCCATTACGTGGTAGTCATCTTGAGCAGGTTTTGGTTGCTTTCTGACTGATTTGATCATTCTTTTCTTTTGGTGGTATGTAACGGGCACACCAGGCTGTTCTTCTTTGGTTCCTTCCTTAGCCAATTGACCAGCTCTGTCGTTTCCGGGTACTCCACAGTGGGATGGTATCCACTGTATGGTGACCTTATGCTGACTGCTAAGTTCAGAAAGTAGTGCCCTTAGTACTGGCAATTTCCCAGACAGGAGCACCTCGAGTACTGATTTTGCATTTGTCAATAGTACCACAGGTTGTGTACCATTGCTGGTATTTAGTAAATTGATTGATTGATTGATATGTTCCTAATGAAGTATCTCAGTGTATAATCATAGCTCCGCCAAGAGAAAAATTTTTTTAAAGCAGGCCAGCTAGCGAAGTTGATAGTGAATTGCTCGTCTAATGTCAGGTTCATTGTCGGACATTGCTTCGACGCCGGGGCTCATCGCTGTCTAAAGTGAGGTCCTGGCTCTTATGCCTACAAATTGTAATGGCGTTATCACAACATGGACTCTTAGAAAGAAACTGCTTCAAGACAAATAATATCCAATAAAGAAACCAGGCGCTGAGGAATGTGAAAATCATCACTCAATAAGTATATAGAAGAAGGGTCATATGTCAACGTTGAAAGTCGGCATGGCCAAATGGATCAGAACGCGCATTCTGAACATCCGGTGTGCTGATGCCGAGATAAGGGGTTCAACCACTATTCCGGACAGCTGGGACTAAAATGTTGACACCTCGTCTCGACTTGGGGAAGTAAATTACAAGTACCTCTGAATTCGGAGTCACTTCCCCTGAGGGCGAGGGACACTGGCAATAGGGAAAGCTGATCCACACGCAAAATTCAGTCCAGTTCTACTAGAAGTAGGGTGAATGGAGTTCAAACGCGATATGGCAAAGTTGTTATTGAGAATAATCACGAGTAAGAATAACCATGAAACCACACGTTGATGATGAAGAATGCGGAATAGTAGTAGGATAGAACATAAGCAGACAGAGAATGTACTCGCTGAATTTGATTGAAATAGCCCAAGTTATTGCCATGTTTATTGTTTGATTCGTATATGCCAGCTCTGTGAATAAGGCGTTACATACGCAATTCGTAGTCCCGCATACCGGGTTCGAAACACAGTTGCAGGCGATTTGGAGACAGACTGCCTTGCGTTGGTTTCCATAAAAAGGTATAAGAAAGCAGGGACATATTCATGCCCCACCTGCTGTACCTCTTTATTGGACCAAATAGTTATGAAACTTTTACTCCATACTGGACCTTCATTCGATTTGAATTCCTTAGGTTTCACCTTTTACTTATCAAAAAACGGATAACAGAACGCTGCTCCTCTTTGGTGCATGTAAACAGGGGGTGGGGGTGCGGCCATCCTTAAACTGTCTTAAAGACCTCATAAAAATGTTTTGCACCCTGATGTCACGCGCTTAATATTCTTGACATAATTAACAACAATATTAGCAGGTTACAAGACAATGACGTGGTTGTTGTAATTTCTATCACACATTTAAGGTTTTGATTGGAAGATGATGATCACTTTGGCATAAATGCTGCTTATGATTATACTTTTTCTTGAGCCGCCTGGTTAAATCTCATTATCTGTGTCTGTCAGCAATTAATTTTAACGTAATTGTTGTGACCTCTCGTCAGGTATGCACTCTGCATTAGATGACGTGTGTGTGACCGGAGTGCTATGTGGTCGGCGAAGTCCAAATCATCAAGTTGCTTCATTAGAATCCATTGATTTCATTTCTGGCGGTAGTTATTGTCTTAGTGACCCAGTCTATAGTCAGCCTGTTATTATTAATGTACCCAAAATCCATTAAAATGTCACAGCGGTGTCCTTTATAGGACGTCGCAGTCAACGTCAGCATTGTTGGCTTTTTTGATTGACTAGGCATTTTTTTACGTTCAGAAGTTTGTTCGTAGACAGAAGAACCAATGACCAAGTCCTTCAAGAAACAAATGGAAATCGTAAACTGGGTAGAGAAATTAGACATAGACAGTCACAATATTTTGGATACGTTATGAGAAGAAATAAATTGGAGAACTTGGTGACACCTGGCAAGATCGAGGGGAAGAGAACAAGAGGAAAGCAGAGACATAAATATCTGGATGGCTTGACCACGTGGCATGGTCAAAGACAAGAACACAGAGCTGTGCACGACTCTTGTGATCGAGTGAGATGGCGAAACATGACCGCCAACGTTTATCAGCATAGCACATGATGATTATGATGATGGTGATGATGATGACGATGTTTATGATGAGTTTGTTATTGGTTTCTAAACGATCGAACCATTAAAATCAACGCAATACGGTCTGATTCCGAATGGCCCGATGCTGATTTTGAACCCTTGACTCGGTTTGTCTGGTAATTGTGAAACGCGTTAACTGCCCCTTATTCATAAGCCTACACAACATAAATCAACACGTGTCTTCATCTGTAACACACCGTAAACACCATACATCAAGATATGTGTCTTCATTGTTCACACACCGTAAACAACATACATCAACATATGCGTCTTCATTGTTCACACACCGTAAACAACATACATCAAGATATGTGTCTTCATCTGTCACACACCGTAAACAACATACATCAAGATATGTGTCTTCATCTGTCACACACCGTAAACAACATACATCAAGATATGTTTCTTCATCTGTCACACACCGTAAACAACATACATCAAGATATGTGTCTTAATATGTCACACACCGTAAACAACATATATCAACATATATGTCTTCACTGGTCACACACCGTAAACAAGTCACGTATAGGACCCATTTACACGCATGAAGGCGCACTGGACAAATTCTAGGCCCTTATTACAGGTTTCATCGGCACTCAGTGGAGTCTGTGGTCACTATCACCGTGACCACCTTTACTTCCACAGACACTTCTGGATACCCATGTTAAGCCACCTAGACGCGGATGCCCTGGTCAATGTTTAACATTTGCCTCTATGGGGATTCGAACTCATGACCAACGACCGGCAGATGAGAATCTAGCCACTAGACTACTGGAACTACCATCATACATCGTACCGGAGGCTGGCATGGCTGAGTTTATAATAGCACACGGTGTGCTGATGCAGTGGTAGGGGATTCAACCGCTACACCGGACAGTTGGACTAAAATACTGGCTTCTCGTCCTTGACTTGGGGACGTAAATTATAAGTACCTCTGAAGACGGGGTGGAGTAAATTTGAAGTTAAATGATGGCGATGGACACTGGTAATAGTGAAAGATATTCCACACACACGATTCATTTCATTGTTACTAGAAGCAACGTGTATGGTCTACGCTTAAGTTCAAAGCGTGCGAGCGCCAAACAAAAAAACACATCGTGCCAAGTATTACAAAACTCATTCACACACTATAACTGTAACACATTAATGGGAACAACGCGGTTAGCCCTGCATCTTGCCTTCTTGCACCATCAGTATGAATATGCACGGAAACTGCATACCAACCGACACTCATGCAGAGTCGGTCATCAACACATACCGCGGGCTGTAACCTATAACCCGTCCCTTGTACGTCGGTGGCCTGATGTCGCCATATGACCCAATAACAACCCCCGTCCCCCATTTTGTGTGCACCTTGTTTCCCACATTAAAAACAGCTCTGTGTGTGTGTGCGTGGCAGCGGTTTGTGAGTGCTCGCATTTGTTCCAAACTCTGTGGCTTAATAGATGGCTTGTATATCATGTTTAAGGAGGATCCACTGACGACTGCGTGCATATGCATGAGTGACAGACACAAGCAAGATATTTTTCGAGTTGCTCATGAGGTGAGACAGTTATTTACTTCATGCATTTATAAACCTCAAATTACATTTATAAATCTCACATTACATTTATAAACCTCACATTACATTACTTTGTGGCTTTATTACTACCGGCGCTGCGGCCAAGGGGCTTCGAATGCATTTAGTAATCCCGCATACCGCGTTCCAAACACAGCTACGAGCGATTTGGCAGCATACCGTCTAGCTTTGGTTTCTTTACAATGGTATGAGTGCCGGTCGTTTAGAAAGCAATGGAAACTACTGAAAGTAAACTTCCAAAATATGCTGGCGTTGACAGCAGATTCCTGTAAAGCAGTGTGGTTCTCAACCGGTTGGAAATTCCCCCCCCCCCCCGGAGGGTTTCCGGAAGGGAGGGAAGGCGGTGGGGGGAGGGGGGAATTAAGATTATTTCAATGTCGAGTTAATACAAGAACAGATTACTTGATATTGTTTTCCCTTCCATGTTATGGTTCTGTATTTCTCGCCCTTCTGAAATTCGTTTTGTAATGTAAGTAAACCCGCAAATCACGTTTTATGTAGGCGTCTAGACGTGTTCTAGTGTGCGTTATTAAATTTAACTGCCATTTTTACGAATACTGTGTAGGGGCGGGGGGGGGGGGGGGGGGGGTTATAGGGAGAAAATACGAAAAGGGGTTGGGTGACGTTCTGAACATATGGTGAAGGGGTGCAATAGCCAAAAAAGGTTGAGAACCACTGCTGTAAAGGATATGCGACTAACTTAATTAACTTTACTACTTTAAAATGCTGTTATCCCGTAATTCTTTCTCATCTTCTTCTTTCATTCGCTTGAAATCTGACTATAATTGCGATGTCGCCTCTAGTTTAAATGTAACTGTCTCTTTTTAGTTCCCTTAGTGGTCCATTGACTTTATCTTCCACTGTTGTTTCTCTAGGCCAGAAGGTGTGTCTAGATAAGTCGTATTTTGGGAAGTCTATGAGTAAGTTTTCCTGAAGTGAATGTGAATAAAGAAGAAATAAACAATAGATTGCACTGCCTGGCGTATGTCCCTTTAGGTGCAGTTTGCTCAAATGTATACATGAGATTCACGCAATATAAACAGATGTATTCCTTCTTGGTTATTCTAACCTATCTTTGTCTTCACTTATTAATGTACTTGGTTGGTTGATGAACTGGTTAGTTGGTTGGTTGGTTGGCTGGTTTGTCGACTGGATTGTTGGTTGGTTGGTTGGCTGGTTTGTTGGTTAGCTGGTTGGTTGGTTGGTTGGTTGGCTGGTTGGTTGGCTGGCTGCCTAACTGGTTGATTGGTTGGCTGGTTGGTTGGCTGGTTGGTTGATTGGTTGATTGGTTGGCTTGCTTGTCGACTGGATGGTTGGTTGGTTGGTTGGCTAGCTGGTTGGTTGACTATCTTGACACCAACGTAAAATTCCCTATAAAATCGACCTGGGATTGGAGCTGATGGCAACATCCTGCGAGGGAGACGTACCATTTCCTTATGTTGAACAATGCTCACTCAGGCGTGGCGTGATCTACATATTTGACTCGAACCATAGCTAGCAGATGTGGAGCCAATATTCAAGTCAGACCTAACATTGAAATTGCCCAATCAAATCTGCCTTACATCTGTTACTGAACCTGCCTGGTGTATGACTCAAGTGGGTTGTGTTGTAGATGCAGGTATAATCGCGGACAGGTGTTGCGATGTTTAAATACACAGATGCTCACAGCTGCACGCATACACGTAGATACATGTACAGATACACGCACAGATACACGTACATATATGCATACATCTATACATACAGATACACTGACTCACACTGATATACATACTGATACACTGACTCACACTGATATACATACTGATACACTCACTCACAATGATATACATACTGATACACTCACTCACAATGATATACATACTGATACACACATGCCTAATGTATACATCTGTGGCGAAGGTGTTATGAATGCAATTCGTAATCCGCATACCGCGTTCGAAACACAGCTGCGGGCGATTTGGAAGCAGACCGTCTTGTGTTAGTTTCTGCACAGTGGTACAAGTACCGGTTGTTCAGAAAGCAAAGCCTTGCATGGTTTTGACTGGTCAGAAGAAGAGATGGTAGAAGACATACCAGGCGTTTGTAAAGTCTCACTACATTTTGTATGTAGAACAGCTGTTTCTTGGAGATTATTTTTTTTTTCCGTCATGCTAACGGAAAACATACTCTTAAGCAAACAGATGTTCTACATATAAAGTGTAGTGAGACTTTACAAACAGCCTGTATATTTACTGCAGATTCCATAATATCAAATTCTTATACACCATGTCTCATCGTTACAAATTTGAATAATGACGACATAGATGTATAGCCTGGCATATGTAACCAGGTGCATACTGCCGACATAAGTAACCAGGTGCATACTGCCGACATATGTAGCCAGGTGCATACTGCCGACATATGTAGCCAGGTGCATACTGCCGACATATGTAGCCAGGTGCATACTGCCGACATATGTAGCCAGGTGCATACTGCCGACATATGTAGCCAGGTACATACTGCCGACATATGTAACCAGGTGCATACTGCCGACATATGTAACCAGGTGCATACTGCCGACATAAGTAACCAGGTGCATACTGCCGACATATGTAGCCAGGTGCATACTGCCGACATATGTAGCCAGGTGCATACTGCCGACATATGTAGCCAGGTGCATACTGCCGACATATGTAGCCAGGTGCATACTGCCGACATATGTAGCCAGGTGCATACTGCCGACATATGTAGCCAGGTGCATACTGCCGACATATGTAGCCAGGTACATACTGCCGACATATGTAACCAGGTGCATACTGCCGACATAAGTAACCAGGTGCATACTGCCGACATAAGTAACCAGGTGCATACTGCCGACATATGTAGCCAGGTGCATACTGCCGACATATGTAGCCAGGTGCATACTGCCGACATATGTAGCCAGGTGCATACTGCCGACATATGTAGCCAGGTACATACTGCCGACATATGTAGCCAGGTGCATACTGCCGACATATGTAGCCAGGTGCATACTGCAGACATATGTAGCCAGGTGCATACTGCCGACATATGTAGCCAGGTGCATACTGCCGACATATGTAGCCAGGTGCATACTGCAGACATATTTTAATTGATCAAGTACCGGGGGATAATTAGTTTAGTTTAGTCGATGGATCAACATCACTGCACACGGGTGTAACCCATAAGTGCTTCGTTCGCCTCCTAACTCAAACCTGAGTCTGGAGAAACTCAGCTCAGTGCACGAACTCCGTAGTACCGGCGAGGATCCTGAAATACTTTTGGGTAGATTTTTAACTCGAAATTTTGCCCCGGAAGCGCCATTAGGCTACTCTTTTTCGATTTCCAACTGCCAAGGAATTATCTACGAGCGCAACAATACACACGGGCGTCCGATCTCACTACCCAGAGACCAGGGGCAATTTTATTACTAGAAGTCCACGTGAAAAAAATCCCGGTCCTCACCGGGGCATGAACCCGGGACCTCAAGCACTCGAGGCGGACACCATACCTAGAGACCACGCAGCCCCCTATGGGGGATTGATTCATCGCCTTAAGCGAATTCCTGTATCCCCCATGGGCTTATATGTAGCAGAAATTGTGTCATTGGGTTATAATACAACATGTCTGCTACCATATTAACAACTCTTATGTCATGACTATGACACGTCCCCACTTCCCATTTTCCATCTATTTGGTATTTGATTCACACGTACTCTTTTTTTTTTAGTTTAAACCTACTTTTTGTTTGGTTTAAACCTACTTTACGTTTGTTTCAAAACTACTTTTTGTTTGCTTCAACCCTACTTTTTCTTTGGCCCAAATTTACATTTTGTTTGGCCTAAACCCACTTTTTGTTTGGCCCAAACCTACGTTTTATTTGGTCCAAGCCTACTTTTTGTTTGGCACTGAATCCGTTAAAGACCAGTCGTTACTCTGTGGGGGTTATGGGCAGTATCACGCCAGCCGCCTTTACTCTCCAATAAGATTTCCTGGTACCCGTTTTAGGATAGGTCAACCTGGGAGTCCCTGTCATCATTTAAACATTCCGTTAGTAGCTATCTACGTCCTAACTAACTCGTAAATGGGGTTTGCAACCCGCGATAAATCCTTCTTTACGTGGTTATCCCGCCATCTTGTTTCGTCATAAAAGCGGACCTTATTTTTGAAATTTTGGCGGATATTTTCTTGGGTCTGGTTGTCCTGTTGATTACGTCCTGTTGTCACTTCCGGTGCGGCGGCGGGCGGGCGAGCGGCGGCGGGCGGGGCGGACAGCGAGGCAAGCCCCGCGCATGTGGAATACTTATATAGATAAGTAGACCAACTAGTCGCCGGACATCTGGGTTCGAGTCCCAGTGTGTGTGTGTGTGTGTGTGTGTGTGTGTGTGTGTGTGTGTGTGTGTGTGTGTGTGTGTGTGTGTGTGTGTGTGTGTGTGTGTGTGTGTGATCGAGCCCCAGTCATGTAGATATCGAACCCTTCGATGGGGATACCGAAATCAATATGACAGAGTTTTTCTCTCTCTCTCTCTCTATTTCTCTCTCTCTCTCTCTCTCTCTCTCTCTCTCTCTCTCTCACTATCTTTATCTTTCTCTCTGGAATTATTAATACGGGTACTGTTCAAACAAGACATTACTATCATATTCTCTCTCTCTATCTTTCTCTCTTTTCTCTCCCTCTTTGGCTCTCTGTCTCTCTCTGTTTCTCTTTCTATCTCTCGCTCCCTCTCTCACTATCGCTATCTTTCTCTCTTTTTCTCTCGCTTTCTGGCTCTCTGTCTCTGTCTCTCTTTCACTCTCTGTCTGTCTCTCTCACACTCTTTCTCTCTTTTCTCTCTATTTTCTCTATCTCTCTATTCTCTCTCTCACTATATCTATATTTCTCTCTTTTTCTCTCCCTCTCTTTCACGCTCTGTCTCTTTCTGTCTCTCTCTCTTTCACTCTCTGTCTCTCTCTCTCTTTGTTACTCTCCCTACCCCCCCCCCTCTCTCCCTCTCTTTTTCTCTTTTTTTCTCTCTCTTTCTCCTGCTCTCTCCCCATTTTTCTCTCTTTCTCTTCTTCTCTCTCTATCTCTCTCCCCTTTTCTCTCTCTATTCTCTCTCTCACTATCTCTATCTTTCTCTCTTTATTCTCTCCCTCTGTCTCTCTCTCTTTCTCTCCCTTTCTATCCTTCTCTCTCCCCATTTTTCTCTCTTTCTTTTCTTCTCTCTCTATCTCTCTCCAATTTTCTCTCTCTGTTCTCTCTCTCTCTATCTTTCTCTCGCTCTCACTCTCTATCTCTCTGTCTCTTTCTCTCTCGCTCTCTCTTTCACTCCCTCTCTCGATCGCTCTGTCTCTCATTTCTTTTACATATTGCAGTCAAGCTATAATGCATTGCATTTACAGGCATCACAGTCAGCCCCACCATTCGTGCTTCCTGGGCAAGTTTGCAGTTGTCTTTCTAAACGGCTGAATTTCTTTTACATATTGCAGTTAAGCTAGAGACTACATGCTAACTAGTTAAAATTGGAAAAAATTACGTAACAGCCGGGTATGGCTGTAATGTTACAGCTAGAACACGTGGATAAGGAGGATACTACACTATGTCGTGGTGATAGACCACGACCTTAGCATGTGAATACATCAAGCTCAGACATATCCAGACAATATTCAACTCAGCCAGGAGTCTTCGTCAGCAGATATCGTGTATATAACAGCCACCATTCGCCGGCTAGAAGTCCCGGTCTCAGTGAACACAATGTGTCAAGTCTCTAATGGTAAGATGGCTTTTTTGGATAAATCTTTCACATTTTCGTTGTGTTTCTCCATGTAGGCATACAGTTAACCTAACAATACTAGTATAATAAAGAGATATATGGTGCTAATCACATATAACTGGAGTATGTGCTCTGCTGGCTCCGACACCAATCAACACGTGCACATGGCTGATTCATCAAGCCTGCATAAAGAGCATAGTGTCCTTAGTGCAGGCAATGTCCCACAAGGAGCGCCTCGAGCACTGATTTTTGCATTTGCCAATAGCAACTAATGATACAGCCGAGACACGAGTGTAATGACCCAGTAGGTCAAAAACAGAGGTAATGGAAGAAACCAACGCGGAAATTAACCCACAAAATAGCCCAGAGGGGGAAAGAAATTCGTTCTGGTGCATGTGTGGTCGGCGAGTGCCGCGACTAGAGATTGTCTTCTTCTGTCAACTAGTCGTTATATACACAGTTATTGGCGTATCACTATTCAATCTGTCTCGAGCCAGCGTCGACACAGTCGAGGACAAGTTGTGGATCGCTTGTCTAAGCAGCTGTCTGGGTTACATGCTACCAAACCCTAAAATATGAGCTTCTACCTGACATTACCGAGTAATGCTTCGCCGAACATGTTTCCCAAGAACACACCAGGTCACTATTTCGTCAAGTTACTGCAGACTATTGAGGTGAGTCAACATTTCGAAGTGGGTCTGGCCGAAATTCAATTCCCCAACTACTACTGCAATGTTCTAGAGAATGAAGTATGGCTAAGATACATCACACCAAACGGTAGAGTGATAAGACAGGCGTCCCCCCGGGCCTGTACAGTTCACCAGACGCTTTTATAGCTGCACTGAATCGTCTAATGAAAGATCGGAAGGTGGACGATCAGCTCTGTGTTCTATTCCATTTCGACAATGCATCACAAAAAGTCATCGTGAAAATACTCGAATCCGGGGCCACTATTACATTTAGTGAAAAGTTGCAAGAGATTCTACATACAATTGAAGGTGAAGGGGCGATAGACCTGAATAACGACCTGCAAAATGTCTACGTATACTGCGATCTCATTGCGGCGAGACCAGTCGGAGACGTCATGGTCCCACTACTAAGGACGGTTCCTATCATGAATCATTTCTCGACCTCAGTGTTTCGCGCCTACGACAAACCTCACTACATACCGCTGAGTCGTTACTCCTTCGACACGGTGGAAATACTTCTAACCACTGATACGGGCACAAAGGTCGTATTCACTACCGGGACTTCAGTGCTGACGTTACATTTTCGGGGTCGGAAGAGATCAGACCTAGAATAATGGTGAAATACAGGGCGGTACGTCGAAACCCCAGACTGTCCGAAGACATGATGTGCCCGACACTCAGATGATTGATGCCTCGGTTATCTACAAGACTCAGATATCAGCCCAATAAGCTGGAGACCAGTTTTATGACTACATGCTAAGTAACATGTACATAGCAGGCTACCAACCGAAAAAACAACCTACTTAGACAATGGTGTGAAGAAATCCGGAAACAACATACAATGTGTATAGCTCTGTATGTGAAAATAAAATGTTGTAATGATACTATGTACACCATCTCATATCACATCATCCATTTCGTATAATGACATTATGCCTTGTTTATTCTTGAAAAATGTATAGAAATACTGTAAAATGTACTGAAACACTGTAAAATACACAGGCATGTATTATAATTACGTCTTGGTTGTTGATTTTTTTTTTTTAGTGTTTACGGTGTATATAGTTGTCATGTGATGAGAGAATCATACATATTGGTGACAAATTCAAGAAATATTTCAACAAACCTAAGGAAATTGGTTAACCAAAGTAGGAAAAACTGTTGACCATAGTCTGAAATATCTCAACCATAATTATGAAAAGTAAGAAACTTTGTAAAACGTAGGGAAAGCTGTTACCCAAAAGGGAAAAATATTTGGCTACATTTCAATCAAATTTATGAAAAGTAGGAAAATTTGTTAACCAAATGGCAAAAATCTTGGGTAAGTAAGAAAATGTGTTAACCAAATGTGAAAAGGTTAGCCAAATTTCAAACCAAACGTATAAAAATCTCAGTCAAACATATGAATAGTAGGAATATTTTTGTTAACCAAAACGTGAAATGTTTGGCCAAATTTCACCCGAACTTATGAAAAGTGGGAAATTTTGTTGTCCAGATGTTAAAAATTGACTAAATTTCACCCAAACTTATGAAAAGTAAGAAACTTTGTTAACCAAGTGTGAAAAGGTTGGCCAAATTTCATCCAAACTTATAAAAAGATCAGTCAAACTTATAAAAAGTAGGAAACATTTGTTAACCAAAGTGAAAATATTTTGGCCAAATTTCAAACACACTCCTAAAAAGTCGGAAACTTTGTTAACCAAAATGTGAAAAGTTTGGCCACATTTCAACCAAATCCATAAAAAGTAGGAAATATTGTTGACCAAATATGAAAATATTGTTCAACCAAAGTTCAACCAAACTTATGAATATCTCACCCAAACTTGTGAAAAGTAGGACATTTTTGTTGTCCAGATGTCATAAGTTTGACCAAATTTCAAACAAACTCATAAAAAGTAGGAAACTTTGTTAACCAAATGTGAAAAGTTTGGCTACAGGTAATCGAAACATATAAAAAGTAGGAAACTTTGTTAACCAAATGTGAAAATTGTTGGAGAAGTGAAGAAATATTTCATACAAAACTTATAAAAAGTAGGAAATTTTATTAACAAAATATGAAAAATTTTAGCCAAACTTTTAAAAAAGAAGGAAAATTCCTTACCCAAAGGCGAAAAAAATATCTCACGTTGTCGTTTTACATACCCAACCTACTAGAGATAATCGCCTGACCCCTATGCACACAACATCTGTTTTTCAGAAAATTAAATGTATCTTATATAATAAGTCACTATGATTGAAGGAAAAAATAAAATTTCAACAATAAAATTGTACAAAAATTAACAATTAAATTTCTATTTATGTTTCTAAGTTGCTGTTTCATGTAGAAATTTAATTGTTAAGTTTTGTACAATTTTATTGTTGAAATTGTATTTTTTCCTTCAATCATAGTGACTTACTACAAAAGATACATTTAATTTTCTGAAATACAGCTGTTGTTTGCATAGGGGACAGGCGAATATCTCTAGTAGGTTGGGTATGTAAAACGGCAACGTGAGATATTTTTCCCCCTTTAGTTAAGGAATTTTCCTACTTTTTTACAAGTTTGGCTGAAATATGGCTAAAATTTTTCATATTTTGTTAACAGAATTTCCTATTTTTATAAGTCTTGGATAAAATATTTCTTCACTTGTCCAAAAATTTTCATATTTGGTTAACTAAGGTTCCTACTTTTTATAAGTTTCGATTACCTTTAGCCAAACTTTTCACATTTGGTTAACAAAGTTTCCTACTTTTTATGAGGTTGTTTGAAATTTATTGAAACTTTTCACATTTGGACAACAAAAATTTCCTACTTTACACAAGTTTGGGTGAGATATTTATAAGTTTGGTTGAACTTTGGCCACAGTTTTTTCACATTTGGTCAACAAATTTCCTACTTTTTATGGATTTGGTTGAAATGTGGCCAAACTTTTCACATTTGGTTAACAAAGTTTCCTACTTTTTATGAGTGTGTTTGAAATTTGGCCAAAAAATTTTCACTATGTTTAACAAATGTTTCCTACTTTTCATAAGTTTGGAGGAAATTTGGTCAAACTTTTCACATCTAGACAACAAAATTTCCCCACTTTTCATAAGTTTGGGTGAAATTTGGCCAAACATTTCACGTTTGGTTAACAATATTTTCCTACTTTTCATATGTTTGACTGAGATTTTTATAAGTTTGGATGACATTTGTCCAAATTTTTCACATTTGTTTAACAAAGTTTCCTACTTTTCATAAGTTTGGGTGAAATTTGGTCAAACTTTTCACATCTGGACAACAAACTTTCCCACTTTTCATAAGTTTGGGTGAAATTTGGCCAAACTTTTCACGTTTCGTTAACAAAATTTTCCTACTTTTCATATGTTTGACTTAGATTTTTATAAGTTTGGTTTGAAATTTGGCTAATCATTTCACATTTGGTTAACAAATTTTCTTACTTTTCATAAGTTTGGGTGACATTTGGTCAAACTTTTTACATCTGGACACCACAATTTCCCACTTTTCATAATCTTTGGTGAAAGTTGGCCAAACTTTTCACGTTTTGGTTAACAAAAATTGTCCTACTTTTCATATATTTGACTGAGATTTTTATAAGTTTGGTTTGAAATTTGGCTAACCTTTTCACATTTGGTTAACAAATTTTCTTACTTGGCCAAGATGTTTGCCATTTCGTTAACAAATATTCCTACTTTTCATAAATTTGATTGAAATGTGGCCAAATATTTTTTTCCTGTGGGTAACAGCTTTTCCTAAATTTTGCAAAGTTTCCTACTTTTCATAATTTTGGTTGAGATATTTCAGACTATGATCAACAGTTTATCCTACTTTGGTTAAATAATTTCCTTAGTTTTGTTGAAATATTTCTTGAATTTGTCACCAATATGTATCATTCTCTCAGCACATGACAACTATATACACCGTAAACACTAAAAGAAAACATTCAACAACCAAGACGTAATTATATTATATGCCTGTTTATTTTGCAGTATTTCAGTACATTTTACAGTATTTCAGTACATTTTTCAAGAATAAAAAAGGCATAATGTCATTATACGAAATGGATGATATGATATGAGATGGTATACATAGTATCATCACATCAATGTATTTTCACATACAGAGCTATACACTTTGTATGTCGTTTCTCGATTTCTTCACACCATTGTCTGAGTAGGTTGGTTTTTTCGGTTGGTAGCCTGCTATATACATGTTACTTAGCATGTAGTCATAAAACTGGTCTCCTGCTTATTGGGCTGATATCTGAGTCTTGTATATAACCGAGGCTCAATCATCTGAGTGTCGGGCACATCATGTCTTCGGACAGTCTGGGATTTCGACGTACCGCCCTGTATTTCACCATTATTCTAGGTCTGATCTCTTCCGACCCCGAAAATGTAACGTCAGCACTGAAGTCCCGGTAGTGAATGCGACCTTTGTGTCCGTATCAGTGGTTAGAAGTATTTCAACCGTGTCGAAGGAGTAACAACTCAGCGGTATGTAGTGAGTTTTGTCGTAGGCGCACAGAAACACTGAGGTCGAGCGCTGATTCATGATAGGAACCGTCCTTAGTAGTGGGACCATGATGTCTCCGACTGGTCTCGCCGCAATGAGATCGCAGTATACGTAGACATTTTGCAGGTCGTTATTCAGGTCTATCGCCCCTTCACCTTCAATTGTATGTAGAATCTCTTGCAACTTTTCACTAAATGTAATAGTGGCCCCGGATTCGAGTATTTTCACGATGACTTTTTGTGATGCATTGTCGAAATGGAATAGAACACAGAGCTGATCGTCCACCTTCCGATCTTTCATTAGACGATTCAGTGCAGCTATAAAAGCGTCTGGTGAACTGTACAGGCCCGGGGGGACGCCTTTCTTATCACTCTACTGTTTGATAGGATGTATCTTAGCCATACTTCATTCTCTAGAACATTGCAGTAGTAGTTGGGGAATTGAATTTCGGCCAGACCCACTTCGAAATGTTGACTCACCTCAATAGTCTGCAGTAACTTGACGAAATAGTGACCTGGTGTGTTCTTGGGAAACATGTTCGGAAGCTAATATTTTAGGGTTTGGTAGCATGTAACCCAGACAGCTGCTTAGAAGAGCGATCCACAACTTGTCCTCGACTGCGTCGACGCTGGCTCGAGACAGATTGAATAGTGATACGCCAATGACTGTGTATATAACGACTAGTTGACAGAAGAAGACAATCTCTAGTCGCGGCACTCGCCGACCACACATGCACCAGAACGAATTTCTTTCCCCCTCTGGGCTATTTTGTGGGTTAATTTCCGCTTTGGTTTCTTCCATTACCTCTGTTTTTGACCTACTGGGTCATTACACTCGTGTCTCGGCTGTATCATTAGTTGCTATTGGCAAATGCAAAAATCAGTGCTCGAGGCGCTCCTTGTGGGACATTGCCGGCACTAAGGACACTACTCTCTGTATGCAGACTTGATGAATCAGCCATGTGCACGTGTTGATTGGTGTCGCAGCCAGCAGAGCACATACTCCAGTTATATTGAATAGCACCATATATCTCTTTATTATACTAGTATTGTTAGGTTAACTGTATGCCTACTTGGAGAAACACAATGCAATAAACCTTGACTGCAATATGTAAAAGGAAATGAGAGACAGCGCGATCGAGAGAGGGAGTGAAAGAGAGAGCGAGAGAGAAAGAGACAGAGAGATAGAGAGTGAGAGCGAGAGAATTAGAGAGAGAGAGAGAGAGAATAGAGAGAAAATGGGAGAGAGATAGAGAGAGAAGAAAAGAAAGAGAGAAAAATGGGGAGAGAGCAGGAGAAAGAGATGGGAAGAGAGAGAGAGTGAGAGAGAGAGAGAGAAAGAGAGAGAGAGAGAGAATAAAGAGAGAAAGATAGAGATAGTGAGAGAGAGAATAGAGAGTGAAAAGGGGAGAGAGATAGAGAGAGAAGAAGAGAAAGAGAGAAAAATGGGGAGAGAGCAGGAGAAAGAGAGAGAAATAAAGAAAGACAAAGAGAGGGCGAGAGAGAGGGGGGTATGGAGAGTGACAAAGAGGGGGAGAGAGTGACAGAGAGTGAAAGAGAAAGATAGAGAGAGACAGAGAGTGAAAGAAAAGGAGAGAAAAAGAGAGAAAGATAGAGATAGTGAGAGAGAGAATAGAGAGAGAGAAAAGAGAAAGAGAGAGAGACAGATAGAGAGTGAAAGAGAGAGAGAGAAAGAGAGAGAGACAGAGAGTCAGAAAGGGAGAGAAAAAGAGAGGAAGATAGCGACAGTGAGAGAGGGAGCAAGAGATAGATAAACAGAGACAGAGAGAGAAACAGAGAAAGAGACAGAGAGCCAGAGAGGGAGAGGAAAGAGAGAAAGGTAGAGATAGTGAGAGAGAAAGAGAGAGAATATGATAGTAATGTCTTGTTTGAACAGTACCCGTATTAATAATTGAAGAGAGAAAGATAGAGATAGTGAGAGAGAGACAGAGAGAGAGAGACAGAGAGAGTCAGAGAGACAGAGAGTGAGAGAAAAGACAGAGATAGAAAGAGACAGAGACAGAGCGCCAGAGAGCGATAGAAAAAGAGAGAAAGATAGAGATCGTGAGAGAGAGAGAGTGATAGAGAGAGCGAGAGAGATAGAGGGAGAAAGAGAGGGAGAGAGAATATGATAGTAATGCCATGTTTGATCAGTACTCAAATTAATAATTCTAGAGAGACAGATAGAGATAGTGAGAGAGAGAGAGATAGAGAGAGAGAGAGAGAGAGAGAGAGAGAGAGAGAGTGAAAGAGAGAAACAGCGAGAGAGAAAGAGCCAGAGAGACAGAGAGTGAGAGAAAAGAATGAGAGAGAGATACAGAAACAGAGAAGGAGAGAAAAAGAGAGAAATATAGAGATAGTGTGAGAGAGAGAGAGAGAGAGAGAGAGAGAGAGAGAGAGAGAGAGAGAGAATATGATAGTAATGTCTTGTTTGAACAATACCCGTATTAATACTTCTATTCAGGTTAAGGATTCTGCAGAGTTAATATATAGATACATATATTTCTGACGCGACTGTATATTCATTTACAAGCCTTACATGCCAAATCTCACTACCCGGCGTGATTATACTGGCTAGCGTGTCCGGTGTATTATCTTCACAGCTTAGAAGCCGTTGATCGCTTGCCATTGTCGTATTTCTCGCGGGCCGTGGTGGGGTCAGCGCGTGACCTTTACCTGTGCTCTCAGGGAGAGATTATTAAGGAAAGAAGAAAAGGCGAAACAATTCTTTATTAATAGGAAATAATAAGGTTTATTATAGTAGATTTTATTTTTCAAAGATATTTTAATACGATGTTGATTATATAATATGAAAGTAATATTTTTATATTCACATTAATATTCTCCGCTATACATACTAGAAATTTAGCCCTTTATTATTTTATTGTGCTTAATTTTTTAATAATAATGTCTAGTATATTTTTAAACCATATTTTCACCACTCGCTTAAAGTTGATACATGTGTACCCACTATGGACACCTGCCGAATTATCTATCATCGTGCAAAGGTTTATTCATGCACACAACTATGGATACTCGAGTTATCTCGAGTGATGAAATAAATCATGTTTTCCACTCTGTCATATTGATTTCGGT